>JAUTXW010002846.1:0-600000 GCA_030620095.1 Kuschelorhynchus macadamiae | reverse complement strand
AAAAAGAAAACAAAGTGACAGAAGAGTTTCCTATTTGCAATATAGCTTTAAAAAATGAAGAAAAATGCAGGCTTAATTCTTGTGATCATAAATTTTGCCGTAACTGGTTGGTCGAGTGGACGGTGGGCAGTTTTTTAACGTGTCCATCGTGTAGTAAAGAGTATTGCTTTATCATTTTGTTATTTAATTCTGAAACCATTCCTTTGCATTATTGCCACCTTTTGAGATTTAAAAACTTGAATCTGAGTGAAGTGAAAGTTTATTTTAAAAACATTTTAACTCTATAAACATGGCTGATGTGGACGAAATTTTACCGAACGAAGTATTGGAAGTGGTAAATATTTATGACTGTGTAAAAGTCAACCTTGCTGAAGGAGAACATTTGGAGCTTCAAGATGTGAATAATTTTATTTCAAATGACATTGAATCGGGTGACTTAGATATAGAAATTGACCAAGCTGATGAAAATGCAACGACAAAAAATTATTGGCCATTATGAATTTCTTGAGAAATACGAAGGAAGTCAAAAAAATCCGTTTTTTTGTCCTCAATGGAAGACCTTGTATATCTCGTTTTTCTATAGAACGGAATCTTTCACGGCTTTGGTTAATTAAGAAATTTTGGTTCTTGGGATTGGGCCGTGTCAAATTGGAATTAGTATCTGACGTTTCGCCTTCGATTGCACGAGGCATCTTCACGGATCTTTACTCCATGAGATCTGAATACTGAATGTGTGCAGATGGTGTTCTAATAGGGTCCTCGCTATCACCAGTAGTCGTGATTTTATTTATGATATACTTCGAGAAAGAAGCTCTTGAGAAAGCCAGTTTAAAGCCTAAATTATGGATTCGATATATGGATGACATATCTATTATATTCGGCCACATGGTCATACCCCAGAATACAATTTACTCTAGAATTAGAGGAAAACAGCAAACTTCCATTTTTAGATGTTTTGGTCACAAAATTGCATAACGGACATTTTGAACACACCGTGTATACAAAACTAATACATAGAGCCAGATGTTTAAACACAAGATCACATAATCACCCAGCACAAATTGAAGCTGTGATCAATATCTAATATCTAGATACGTGCAATTAACTGAAACACAGACGAGAAAAAACGAACTTAATATAATAACTAGAACTTTAAAAAAAATGGCTACATAAACCGCACCATAGAGAAAGCTATTTATTATATGCACAGGGTTCCCGAACAACGAACAACAAAAACTATGAATCGGGAAAACAACAAGTAGTCTTACCATATGTAAAACACATAACACACAGAATCGGAAGAATTCTTAGGAAATACAACATACAAATTATATACAAGCCAGAAACAACTATAGGTAAACTACTTGGAAATCCAAAAGATAAGATGAATCTGAAAAACCACGGAGTACACAGCATTCCGTATCAGGACTGTAAAAAGAGGTACGTGGGGCAAACTAACATAATCAGCGAACCAGCCACAAAATAAATTTTGATGGGTGTAGGGAGATTACCAATATAGAACATTATAAAACCAGAATAATCCGAGAAGCCATAGAAATTGAAAAATAAAGTGATTTGAATAAAAGGGAAGAATCATTAAAACTACAAACAGTATGGAAGACAATAATCGACAAATCTAATATAGCGCAATAATAACAACACCATCCGGAAAACATAAATAACGACCAACAGCCGCTCAGATATAACCTTCGGCCCCGGGTGGGGGTATAAAATGAAGCGACGCAGTCACCAACACACTAACAGTCTCTATTCGGACGCGAAAAAGAAAGTTTTGAAAATGTAAAACTGTTCTTTACAGAACGTCAGTAGTGAACAGATGTACACCCGGAATGAAAACACATTGTATTTTTCCATCCGTGAAGAACTAAAAATCAACATATATGAATTTTCTATTCAAACTATTATCTCTTAGTATAACATAAACATAAACAATGTCACTTCAGTTCAATAAATGATGCTTCGAAAAAAGGTACACGGTAGCGCTTGCCTCGACGTGACAAGGGCACTACGGTGCCCCTAGATAGAATTTGTGAACAAACTGTGGCGCAAAATCAACACCTTAATCCTAAAAAAAATTAATAGATTGATCGACTTACCTGTAAGGATGATCGATCGTAATTATTCGAGCTGTTGTCCGGAATGATTATTACGTAATGTAGTATGCATTGATTCATACGGCCCGCACAAAGTACAAAGAAAAAAACAAATGACTCACCCTACTTGCTTATCCATCTTACGTGTCGCTTCATTGCATTCGTCTTGTTAATTAGATCGTAGGGAGTAAAAAAGGGTAGGGAGGGTTGTAATAATCATTCCGGACAACAGCTCGAATAATTACGATCGATCATCCTTACAGGTAAGTCGATCAATCTATTAATTATTCTTCGCTGTTGTCCTACATGATTATTACTTAATGTAGATGTTAAAAGAAAAAATCGATCTAATTAACTTAAACGACTTATATTACGTATCATCTGATAGAAAACAAAATATTCTGAAAAATGTACTATTATTAATAAATAACTATAACTGTAAAGTTAACCTAATCTATAAAGATTTAATTTAAACGATTTGTAATAACTACTCATTCTAATATAAGTTTTTTTTTTTACATACATGTATATATAATCTACTAATCTACATATAGGAATATACAATTGTTAACAGATATATACAATATACAAATAATCACTAATTTCTATTTAACTTTTCGTTAAACTTTGTTCTATAATAGACCTAGCAAATTCACCTGGAGAGGACGTAACTGGTCTATTATAAAATTTTATAAATGTGTCAGACCGCTCTGACCAGCCAGCTGCATTGCGTATGACCTCTATATTAACCCCTGCTCGGAGAGCTGCAGATGTACTGGCATGTCTAGTGCTATGTGTGGCAAATTTTTCAGTATCTACTCCACTCTTCTGTAAAACATTTTTTACCCATCTACTTAAAGTTTGTGCACTAGCTGCGTGATGAGGTTTCTTCCATGTTATAAATAATTTATTTTCTTTATGAGGTCTTAATGGTAATGTTTTTTTTAATATAGTACGTTAAAGTTTTTGCCACACATAGACTAGGGCGATCTAAAAATATCGGGAAAACTAATAAGGGCTGTAGTCTTTTATAGCCAGATGTTTTAATTTTGTCTGGAATGCGTATTTCCAAAACGTTCTCACTCTCTTTTATATTTTCTAAACTTATTTTAGATATTGTTTGGATCCTATGTGCCGAAGTTAAAGCCAGTAGAGTAACTAGTGTATAAGTAATTAATTGTAGTGATAAATTTTCTAAGGGAAATAATGTTTCTAAATATTGCAGTACGAGGTTTGGATCCCATGTGGCAGCATATTTGGGTTGAGGGGGCTTAAGATTAAATGCCCCTTTAAAAAAACGTTTTATTATTCTTTGATCTTTTTCATCAGGAGAAAAGACTAACGACAGTGCAGCCCTATGAGTATTTAGTGAAGAGAATGATATTCCCGAATTCTGAATCTCTGAAAAATATTCTAATATTAAGTTAAGGTTATATTCATACGGATTGTGGTCATTTCTTTCGCAATAATCCCACCATTTTCTTAAACAGTTATTGTACTGTTTTAATGAGCTATCGGACAACGATGCTAATAAGGTTGGAATAACGGAGGTCGGAACTCCTAGTCTAGTAAATGACCCCCGTATAGCTTCCCGGCTACCAGGGTAGTCATTTGCATTGTGTCCGTCACTGGTAATCTGAAAGGTGACAAGAGGAGACCGTTAAAAAATGGGAATTTTAATGGTTCATCAATCAATAATTTTTTAAATAGGGGGTACCAGAATTGGCTTGGCCAGTCTGGAACAATTAAGATATCCATTGCCTTTTCCTGGACAATTTTTTGTAATACTCTCCCTATAAGTGGAAATGGCGGAAATGCATAAAAAAAATATTTTTTCCAATTTATCGTGAAAGCATCAACACACATGGATTCTGGATCAGGATGCCAAGATATAAATACATTACATTTTTTATTTTGATAGCTAGCAAAAAGATCGATTTTTGGTGTACCAAATTGGATTGTTATCTGCTGAAAAACTAAGTTATTTAATTCGTATTCAGTGGAAACGTTTTTTATTCGCGACTCTGCATCCGCTATGTTATTATTAGAAGAACTTATATACGCTGCATGAATAAAAATATTTCTGGATTCGCACCATTGCCACATGTTATGAGATATTTCGTTAAGATTTTTGAACTGAACACTGCCCATTTTATTTACAGTCGCAATAGCTGTGGTGTTATCGATTCTCAATAAAATATTTTCATTGCGAATATTTTTTGCAAAAGATTTTAAGGCATTAAATGCAGCCAAAACTCTAAATAATTAATATGAAATCGTTTTTCGTTCTCGTTCCAGAATCCATGCGTCTTATACCGCCCAAATTTTGCACCCCAGCCTGTATTGGAGGCATCAGAATAAATTTCAATGTTATATAATTTATTTTTAATAGATTCTTTGCTGTTTGGAATATTATCTAACCACCACTTAAATTCTATTTGTAAGTAATTCGGGATAATCATTTTCGCACTGTAGTCATTATTGTTAAGAGAGAGAGAGCGATATATTTTGCTCGTTCTAAATTTTTGAGATGCAGCCACCCATATTTTAAAGCTGGTTTGGTTGCTACTAATGTACCAACCAATCCCGCAAATTTTTTAGAACTGTTTCTTTCCTTACCTCGGGCAAACTAATAGTCATATTAACACTATTTATTGTAAAATCCAAGTACGTAATTTCTTGCTTAGGAAAAATTTCAGTTTTGTCCCAATTTAAAGTAAATCCTAATTTTGATAAAAGTGTGTAAACTTTTTTCGTGTTGTGGCTACATTCTAATTGATTTTTTGCAATAACTAAAAAATCGTCTAAATATGCCGAGCAAATTATATCTCTTTCTCTTAAATGTTTTAAAATTGGTCTGGTTATTTTAGTAAAAATATATGGTCCTAAGTTTAACCCAAATGGCAAACAATTAAATTCATACGTTTGATTTTCAAAGGAAAAACGTAAATATTTTCTAGATTTTTTTGTTATAGCTAATGAGAAATAGGCATCTTTTAAGTCAATTCTAGAGAAAAAACAACCGTCTGTAATTAATTTTAAAACTGTTCTGTAATCTTCTAACTTGAAATGGGGTGCTGTAATAAACTTGTTTAGATTTTTTAAATTTAAAATAAATCGGTATTTACTATTTTGTTTTTGAGTAAGAAAGAAAGATGACAAAAATTCACCCTTTTTAGAATTACATTTTGAGACAGCCCCCATTTCAACCAATTCAGCAATTGCTTTTCTATATTTATGTATTTCATGTTTATTTATTTGGACCTTACATCGAAATTTCTGCAAAGGCTTGCTATGAAATGGTATTAATATACCTCTAACCCAGTTCAAAATTACTGTATTTTTAGTTATCTTAATCCATTTGTTTACCTGATTACTAAGGTTTCCGATGGCATCTGATTTTAACGTCGAGGGACATATGTCTTCCTCTGTTTGTATTGGTATCTGTGTGGAAAGTTGTTGTAATTCTTGTTTACCTTTTTCCTTGTGGTGTTGCGTTGGGGCTGGTAGTTTAAATAACCTGCGTTTCTTCCTGATTGTCCTTGCAAACCCGATGGTCCCGGTTGTTGGTCAAGCGCTAAAAATTGTTTTTTGCTCCATCTCTGTTTGTTTCCAATGTAGCCATGATCTATTTTTAGTTCTTTTCCTGTTTTCATCGTGTTTTTATCAGTCTGAAGAGATTCTTGAAGCTTGCTGCCGAACAAATATTCATCAATAGGGCATTCAGAGAGGGTCTTCCTTTTGTCTTCACGAAGGAAAGGTTTAACCAAAAAACGTCTGTGGTTTGATATCTGATGGAAATTTTCACATAAAATTTGTCCACTATCTGCTAAGGTTGTAAGTATTTTTTGGGGGTCAATGTGGTTTTTGTCCTGTATTAAGTCCTAAGCCCGATAAAACACTTGCTATTTGGTTTTGCATTTGGATTAAAAAGTAATCCTGTTTCTTAGACTCTCTTGTTAAACAAATTTCAATTTCATTGTTTAAAATCGGAGGGGTAAGTTCTTTGCAGTTGTCAGGTGTAGGGTATTTCTTAATAAGTTCCTCTGTTTTACTCTTATCAACCCCTTTTGTGACATAATTACTCCAGCGTACGGAAACTTCCTCATGGACGGTCCCCCCCACATTTTTTTAAGTGTCGGGATTGTCCCTAATATTTCAAAAATTTCTTGGTCTACTGTCTGTAGCGTAGGGATATCACTATTATTTGCGACCATTATTGGTTGTCGATCCTCTGTAAAAAAACAGAAGAAAAAAACATTACAGTAAGACAATAGTCAATTACCGTAAAGTATACTAAGTTTAAAAGTTTAAACCCTAATGGCAAATATTAGCATTAAGACATTCGTCAATTAGTGCTTATAAGTTTGGGATAATACTGTAAAAAAGAAAAGAAAAAACATTACAGTAAGACAATCGTCGATTACCGTAATATATACTAAGTTTAAACCCTAAGGTAAATATTAGCATTAAGACATTCGTCAATTAGTGCTTATCAGACATCGCAAATAAGTAAGAAATAATTCGATTACTTATTTTTGTACAAAAAAGCTATTAATTTAACTATCTATGTATATTTTTTAGGACTTACCCTTGTCCGAAGTGTCAGAAGAATCTGAACTTATTTTATTTTGAATAGTCCGTTCCATCTCTCGCAATTTGGCTAATATCTCGTCGTATTTTTCATTTTTCTTAACCCTTTTGGTTTTACGGCGTGAATCCAAAACCGAATGTCCTTCACTTTCACTTTCGGAGGACGATAAGATCCTCTTTCTAATCACTTTTGGCATTTTAAAGAGTTTTAAGAAATAGTTAGCACACGAAAATAAAATTTACTGCTTGCCGCCCGCACAAAAGAATGCAATGAAGCGACACGTAAGATGGATAAGCAAGTAGGGTGAGTCATTTGTTTTTTTCTTTGTACTTTGTGCGGGCCGTATGAATCAATGCATACTACATTACGTAATAATCATTCCGGACAACAGCGAAGAATAATTAAAAGTACACTAGGACGTAGCTTTTTACAAAGTACTCTGACGCCAGATGCATAACAAAAATTGAAATATGTTTCGTTTCTGTTCGCAGATATTACGAAATATCTTTCAGGAAGTTAAAAAGGCTCGATAAGACAACAGTGCCGTTTTTAAAACACGTATATCATTGTGGCCTTTTTATTTATACCTGTTCGGAACAATAAATTACGTTATGAAAACTAATGCGCTTAAAATACCGGGTTTCTCAGGCTGGTAATCGCCACTCTATACTTTTTCAATGAGCTATTAATAATGATTAATATATTAAGACATTTTTATAGCAGCTTAAATGAACCGCTTTATGTAAGCCATACGGTAAAAAAAATGCTTTAAAAAGAGTGTGTTGCTGTGCTATTTGGTATCGTGTTGGCAATGTGCTTTAAGCGATTTAAAATAATGAATAAAGTATAACCAGATATAGGTAATGTATGTCTTATAAGAGTTGCTACTTCTTTATATAGGAAAAATCAAAACATCGTTATCGAATATCAAGTTTGTAAGCAAGCTTGATATTCGAAAAGCGATTTGTCAGTTAATTGGACACTTACCAAAGCCCGAAAGTGTGAGATGCTACAAGGGACAAAATATCTGATTGGCCACAATTTATCAAAAAAAAAACAGAAGACTGCGAGGGGGGATAAACATGTGTATGTTGAAAGTGGAATACCGAAAATACTTAGGTTAAATGAAATTGGCAATTCTGCTTTCAAATTGCTGAAATAAATTGAGTGTGGTGGGCCGTACTCGTGGAGGAGCGGTTAACACAAACATTTACATTAAAAAAAATAAAACTTAACTACCCTGCAACTTGAACAATATGCGTTATTGGAATAAAATCTCTGAGCTTGTTTACTTAAAATTAATCACAACCTGAATTGTCACAATTCAATTTAAGGCTCTGTGCCACATTTCAGTTGTTTTTACAGTGACTTTATAAGAAGACAGTGACGACAACAGTGTTTAACGTTTTGATTGGCTGGAGCCATTGTCCGCCATTAATGGGCAAAAATTTTGTTGTTTACCATAGATCTTATGGGAATTTCGTCTAGTTTATTTCAGTTTATTTGCAAATTTATAATATATCGTTACTTGATTTTTGCTCTAATCGAAAGTTAGTTATTTGGACTTTGTATTTTAACAATATTTATGTGGCTTGGGATCAGCTATTTTACAAAAATGTGATGATTTGTAAACAGGCCTGTTTTGTAACAAATACTGTAACGTATGTTTTATTATTGATTTCATAATTAGAAAATAAAGTTTAATCTGGATAAAAAGTGTAAATTTTAAACATTATAATAAATCCAAAAACTTAAAAAATCAATTATGTATGTCTATAAGCTATGCCCTTCCACAGGAAACCAATACAACAAATTTAATATTGATTATATCCATTAGGATTCTTTGGTTTTTAAACATCATTTAAAATAATATTTTTATTTGTTTTTAGGGCTTTTATATATTTGTAAGTTAAAGTAAATGAAACTCCATCTCTCACCAGTGTCTGTGCTTCGTATTTTAATTTTTTTAAAAATTTATTGATTAAATTTTAAGGTAAATTTGGCTCTTAAGCTCATGCTAGACCTCACAAACAAGGGCTCTTCCACCATACCGTACCGTACAGAGTTACTACGGATCATTTTATACCAAATTACTTTGAAATAGAACATTAACTATTAAGTAAGTAGTTAATTAAAGTACATATACCTGTATGCTTTAATACTTACACTTGCATGTGTACTTTTTGTTCTGGCTCATGCATTTTACACAAAATTATGTAAATATATAATAATCACATGATATGTAAAATGAAAATTGTTATTCATTGTTGTTAGGTTGCAAGCAATGTCAAACTAAGTTTTCTTCCATTTTATACCTGGGTATATTTAAAATCTGGAAAATTTTACTGCTATAAACTCTCTACTAAATTATGAATCTTCGTGGTAAAATTACTTAACAGAACGTATTGATTATGTGATGTTGCAATAAATTAGTTTCATTTTTAAATAAATATGATATGTCATAGGCTTACAAGCAAAAAGCACTAAGTCAACTGTGTTCACATTGGACTTAGTGCTCTTTGCTTGTGATCCCACGTAAATGTGTGTTATTGCATGCACAATCAACCAGCCATTTTTGTGTTGCTCTTGTTTCATTTCTTTTCCAGGGATTGACTTTTTCGTAAGGCATATTACAATTTGAATATATTTTTTAAATTGGTGGTTCGTTTTATTTTTAAATGGAACTTGCAAACTTATATACCTCGATCAATTCTAGCATAACTTTATATAACATACATGGTGTCTGTAATTTTGCTGACATTTCACTTTTTCCAAAAAAATTGACCTTTCAAAAAAGTGGATTAACTCGAATA
Organism: Kuschelorhynchus macadamiae; assembly: GCA_030620095.1. Taxonomy (NCBI): domain Eukaryota; kingdom Metazoa; phylum Arthropoda; class Insecta; order Coleoptera; family Curculionidae; genus Kuschelorhynchus; species Kuschelorhynchus macadamiae. The sequence continues at coordinate 590,479 of JAUTXW010002846.1, read as the reverse complement.
TTCTTTATTTTTTCAAATCGCACTACCTAACTTTAAATACGCCGTTGAGTGTAGAATAGGCACCCCGTGAGGATAAGTATGATACACAAATTTAAATCTAATTACTAATTAACAATAACAACCTACAATAAATGAATAAAAAATGAGTTTTGTTTTTATTGCACAAGAATTTAGAACTAATTATTACTAATTGACAACAACCTAAAATAAATAAATAAAAAACTACAGCAGATGTTTAAAGTGACCACCCTTCTGTTGTAAACGAAATTCAATTCGTCTACAGAAGGATCGCTGCACATTATTTAACATTTCCGGCGTGATTGTTCTAAAAGCATTTCTAATTCGTTCCTGCATATTTTGAACTGTTGTTGGTTCTTTAGTATAAATTCTATATTTGACATACACCCAATCAAGTGGGTCATGTCGGGGATCACGGAGGTCAACGTATTGGTCCTGCCCTTCCTATCAACATGTCATGGAATTGAATATTCACCCAAGTAGTTACAGCACGTGCATGGCGGAGTGGTGCTCCATCTTGTTGGAAATAATATCTCTTATTCCAACGAGAGGAACACCCTTCAAGAATTCAAATAAGTTCTGTTGCAAAATGCTAGGTACCTGGCACCATATAAGGTACCATTGAGAAGAAAAGAACCAATGATAGTATTTCCAAAAATCCCCACCCAAACATTGATTGCCCATCTCTGTTGGCTGTGTACTCGAAAACAGTGCGGATTGGTATCTGAGTAGTAATAAAAGTCATGTCGACTGAAAAATACAATCTGTCCCTAAACATTATGGAATCCACAAAATTTGCGTTTGCGTTTAATTGTTGTTGTATCCAAAGACAAAAATTAATTCTCAGTCTTAAATCGATATCGATTAGTTCCTGATGTAACTGTATTCGATTAGGATGAAATTTATTTTTCAAAATAATTCTTCTTACCAACGTTCGCCCGATTTCTAATTCCTGAGCAAGTTTTCTTACACGGGGATCTTCCATTATATCCAGCATGACCAGACATTCGTTGTAATAATTTGTTACAATTTTTTCTCTATTTTGTTTAGTATAATGATTTTGATCGGAGTATTTATACATGCGACTCGCCAGCCAAGGATTTTTAAAACATTCTCCCAGAACATAAATCATATCAATTAATTCATTTTGCGAATAATATTTACTGTTCATTTTCGTTAACAATTTTTCTTATACCAGTATAACAATAAGCAATACACAAAAAATGGCAAGTAAATAGAGCAACATTATCTGACAGTGCTTTATTATTAAAATGTCATGGCCTACCATGAGAGGACTAATTTAATTGCGTGAAAAATTTAAAAACCTAGGATTTGGAGCAAAACCGTAAGAAATCGATACCTACAATTTTATATCACTATAAAGCTTACAAAATTCCACATTCAATGGAATATTCAAAATTAGATAGAATCATTTGAAAAAGTCAAGTTATTCATGATTTTAGAGACACCAAATTCCATTAATGATTGATCACAGTCAAGAAAGGTTGAGAAGCTGCACAACTGTCTTTAGTTAGCATGTTTTATGCCTATTAGAGCTACAAAAGTGAAATGTCGGGTCTATTACAGGTACCTGCATGTTACATAAAGTCATGCTAGAATTGACCAAGGTGTCCAAATTTGCAATAAAAAATGAGGCGTTAAAACAAAACATAACTTTGATATGGTGCGGTTTTATGGAACATCCTGTATAAATTAAAATAAATTTAGCATATTCAGCAAATTGATCCGCATAACTTTCCTTAAGAACATTTTGTTCTAAGCCTTGATCTTGATTTTCAGAGATATCGGCCGTGCACTTTCTAATGGCCCACCCTGTATGCAGTCTTGAGTAGAAATCAAGTTATTAAAAAATCAAGTAATAATATTTCCAGAATATACACACAAACACAAAGTCTAGGGATATTTTACAAATTTGTCCCTATTGACTCTTATATTTGTTCATTTTTTTTTAATTATTATTTTAGTGTTATGTGGGTCAAAATACAAGAAAATAAAAGGTTTTTACAGGAAATATTGTTTTATTATATAGCCAAAATAAAAAATACAGAACTTCTGAAAAAAAAATCACTTAGGAAAAAATGCTTTATTTCTTCTAATAACTCGTATGACCTCCTCGATTCTTCACAACTGCCCGGCATCGTCTGGGCATGCTCAAAATCAAGTTTTCGATGTCAGGCTGCGCTATCTCATTCCAGGCACCCTGTGGGGCAAAAAAAAGATTCCTTCTGTTATCTCTAGGCATTCCCATATAAAACACCATTCGTTGAAGCATATCCCACATGTACTCAATGGGATTTAGGTCCGGAGACTGCGTTGGCCAAGGTAAGACATCGATATTGTTGTTCGCCAAAAATTTCATGGCAAGTCTTGCCCTATGTAGCCTGGCGTTATCGTGCATGTATAAAAAATTGGAGCCCACAGCGGCCGCATATGGAATGACAACAGGTCCAAATATCTGATCAACATATGACCTACCAGTTAAAAAGTTCTCCAACATAATCAGGTCAATTCTTCCATCGATACTGATTCCACTCCAGACCATTATTGTCCCTCCCCTGTAAGAGTACACCTCCTGGACATTTCTAACACGATTTACAATACCAGGCTCTCTCCACATGTGGATTCTTCTTGAATCAGGATGAATGCTAAATCGAGACTCATCCGTGAAAAGCACTGTAGCCCAATTTTCATTCTAACAAATTAAATGTTCCTGTGCCCACTCAAGTCGAGTACCTCGATTTTCCCACAAAAGCTGTTGGACTCTAAAAGAGCGTCGACTGCGAGGGTTATTTTCATGTAAAAAAAAATTTCGATGCCATGCACTTGCTGCACTATGATTTGCAGCTCTGGGGCTGTAATATTGAGGTTCCTTCGTGCGTTAAGTTGCAGAAACCGATCTTGTATAGGGGTTGTAATACGCCCACGTCCCCTGAGTCTTTCTGCCAATCACCTTCTTTTCGATATGGTGTGTGAAGACGTGATATCACGCATTGTGTGGTGCCCATTTCCCGCGCAACATCAATTTGCCTCATACCCCCGTCCAAAACACCTACAGCTCTAATCATTTCTTCACGAGTTAAATGTCTATGCTGCATAATTTACATCAGTATACTGGTTTATAAAAATACAAATTTAAGTAATATCGTTCAAGTATTTGACATAAAAAGAACAATAAGTCTAAACAAACAATGAATGTTTTATTTTTTTACTTTCAAAATATGCAGCAAAAACTACGTCCGAAGTAAACGTAAACAAACCAAAATGTAGATAAGTTGTTCTTTTTTGCGTTCGTAGAAATTTGTGAAATTTTGACGGTTACAAAAAAAATATAGGCAAAATATGGAATATCCCTAGACTTTGCCGTTGTGTGTATTAAAATATAAAATAATCAAAATCTGAAACATGAAAATATCACTTAAGGGCTTCTTGCAAAGAGCCTTTTAATTATAAAGCACTCTGTATTGGTTCTCGCTCTATCTTTGCATGTACAAAAGACGACCATATGCGCTGGAAGTAATAGCTACTTTGGAAGCTTAGAATAATCTTTGTTTTGCATAATTTTAAAACGTAATAAAATGGTCATAATACAGACGTATTCGCACCTACAATACTAAAACGGCGATGTGTCATGGAAACGAGACAGGTTACTGCCACCGACTCTTTGATTTTACAGTCGCAGGTTATGTTGTTGAAGGCAGTGGACCGAAATCCAAGTGCATGTCGGGCGATAATAATTATAATTGCTAAGCGCAAATTGTTAGGCGTAGGGAATGTAACCAGGCATTGAAATGTTATGAGAAGTTTTAATCTGGCATGCAATCGGCTCTGATTGTATTGCTGTTATCTATCTAACATGCAATATTGTTCTCTCCTTATTTTCTGGTCGAAATATGATTTATTGTAACGTTTCAGCAAACGAGCTTGTCAGAGAAACATCTCGATACCGTTAGTTCTACAGTTGCTTGTCTGCTAATAAAAACTACATTTTATAAAAAATTTAGATTCAAACAGTTTTGTCTCATAGGACTTGGATTACAAGTAGCGAAATGATCAATAATTAAAATAAGAAAATAGTCATTCTTAAAAACCAAAGCAATTTTTCCTTCGATTTCGCCACTTTTCGAATTTTTGTTTCATAGTAGGGTAGAGTGGGGCAGGTTCGGACAATTTTGGACAAAGTGATTTTCTGCATTTATTTAAGCTAAAGTAAATACTTTAAGAAAGCAAATGCATTGTTTTATGTGTTTGTAAATTAATAACATAGCGGTTTTTGAGAAACGTTGCACAGTTTTTTGTAAAAAAGGGTCTAGAAAAAAAGTTGTATTTGTCCGAAGGTGCCCCATGGTGGGGCAGTTTTGGACACACATGGGGTAGATTCGGACATGTACTTCATAAATAGTTTTTTCTTTGAAAACTTTATTTTAAATATGCTAACGTTAACAAAAATCAAAAAACTTAAGATCTAAAAGAACTTTTCCACTTAAATATGCAAAAATGAACATAAATATCATCATAAAAAAAGTTAACTAAAAATGCTTCTTTTACGAAAATCTTAGAAAATAATAATCAAAGAGGACATTTATTTTAAATTTAAAGAACTAAAATTAATATTAAACTTTAAAAAACTAGACAGACGAACATTCCCAGCAACAGAAGTGGGCGTGGGCAGTTTTGCCTCTATGTCAGATCTTGGGATGGTTGAAATATCATCCACAGTGGGAAAGTGGAATCGGTTGCGTGAATGTCTTAAATATTTTACAACAAATTCGCCGTATTCTGCAAGATCTATGACTTGACCTACGTAATAAACAACTGTCCTTTTTGTGGGAAATTTTACCAGAACATAATCGCCGCATAAAATCTTCTCATGATCTGCAAAAGACAAAATAATTCGCTATATTATAAACAAAAAATAAAAACAAAGTTTTTTACCTAGAAGTTTAGCGAATTCATCGCAATCAGATTCCATATCAATATCCGAGTCAGATGAAGAGTCGAGAAATTTGTTCTTTTTTTCTATGGTTTTAAATAATTCGGGATCCGAATCTGAAGATGTGTCACTTTCTTTGCCTCTTTTCACTACCTTTCTAATTTTTTTCTTATTTTGTTTCTCTTTGATATTCTGGTTTCTTGTGGATCTGCTATTTTTGAGTTTTTGAGTGTTTGTTTCGTTTATTATTAACTTTTTCTTGGTTTCAGATTTCTCTAACTTCAGTCTCCTGATTTCTTCTAATTCTTCGATTCGAGTTTTCTCTGGCGTGCTTGTATATATTCTTGATTTTCCTAGACGTGATTTTCTATTCGTTTTTCGGGGCGGTGCTTTGGGGAACGGTTTTATATCTGATGGCTTCAAGATTTGCATTGAAACAATATTGATGGACGGTTTTGTTGCTTGATGCACAATTTCATCAACTATTGATCGAATCATTGCTGTTGCATCTTCGTTTCCAGAAGCGGTGTATAAATGATGGTTACATGCAGATGTAGACGGCTGATTAATATCCACATTGTCATGTTCAGATGAAGATGTGATAGCATACGGTACGCCCTGGTTGTTCGACTGTGATACACAACTGTGATCTATAATATTGTCAGGTTCTTTATGATCTTCATTTCCTTCAGTTTGTGGGTTTGGCCGATCTGTAGCGTAGGCTCCAAAGAAATCTGTATCTGAAAAAATAAGTCTGTTGATGGGCCACAGACCAGTGCTTGAAAAACCGCTAATAATGTTTTTAGGCGTAAAACTTTGTAAGTAAGGTTCCGAAGTCAATTTAGCAATGATTGTTATAGGTGTTCCGGGGTGGCTTAAGATGTAATCGTTAAAAGATACTTTGCGTTTTTGCTTAAATGGTCCGTACACTGCCTTATCTAACGGTTGCATCTTGTGCGTACAGTGTGGTGGGAAAGATAACAGCACTATACCATGTTCTCGGGAATAATTGATAGCCTCAACTGACACATGAGTCTCATGGTTATCCATCAACAAAAGTATGGGATTCATTGGACTGCTCTGAGTGTGGTTTTTAATGTGTTCTAATAATTTAACAAATAATGAAGCAGTCATCCACCCTGACTTAGACCCGTAACCTATGGCACCAACTACAGAACCATTTAAAAAATGATTTTTCATTCGAATGCGGGGATATATATACATTGGAGGGATTGTACTACCTGTAGCAGAAACAATGCCGCAAAACGTAACTAATGTGCCCCTTTCTGCAGAAACACATTGACCAACAACTCTTTTGCCAGTTTCTGCAATCATTTTAGGTGCCTGAATGACTGTTGATATACCGGTCTCATCCGTATTCCAAATACGACTAGGAACAAACTTGTATTTATTTTGAACCTGCGAATAATTTTTAAAAAATTCTTCAACATTGTGTTCATTGAAAGCTGACGCCCGTGCAACACTGGTGTTTTCGGGTTTTCTCAATGATAGTCTTGGATGACGCTTCATAAATGACCGCATCCATTCGACGCCAGCCATTTCGTTTAGTTTCCACTTTACAGGAAATGTTTTTCCCAATTTGCCAACGATTGCTTAAGATATGATTCCAGTTCATTTTCTTCGTTTACCGAAAATACTTGCCGCGTAGCATATTTTGATAAGTCTGAACCGAGGCCTGAACTCTGACCTGATCTCTCATCACTTTCATTTCCAGAATCAGAAAGAGCATTTTGACTCTTGGCTTTTTTAACTCGGTCATGGAGTGTTGATTTTTTCACATTAAATAAGCTAGCCGCATTTCGTATGGGCATATGATTTTCAATTACATTTGAAACAGCCGTTTGGATTGTTTCTTCGGAAACCTCGGGTTGATTTCGTTTCTTAACATAGTTTCTGACCATCCTAAGTAAATTGTATATGTTACATTCCAAACGAAATAATCTATTTTTTAATATCTTAAAATATTAAATATGTGGGGTACCTCCGGACAGTCCGAATGTACCCCACTCCATACTGTCCGAATAGATGTTCATAATACTTACTTGGAGGTCACTGTTTATTATTTTTGATAATATCTCTCACACTTTTTAAAATACTGGCACAAGATTTTACCACGCGGCGTAAACTAAGCACTGTTGCCAAGTGTTAAAATCCCAAATCGCTTGTCGTTTTGTAAAGCGGTAAATTCAAATTGTCCGGAGGTGCCCCATGTTTGAACGTGCCCCACTCTACCCTAGTGTACTATGGTTGATTGGGGCTTGTGTAATCTTTGTATGTTGTGTTTTCTAAAAATTCTTCCGATTCTGTCTGTTGTGCCCTTTACATAATAATATGGTAAGCTTACTTCTTGCCTAATTAAGGCCTTTATATTACGGATTAATAGATATACATAGTATTATAACATACATTCTTAAAAATAAATAGCAATTAGTAGTCAATGCCTGGCGTAGTCTAACTTCTTTAGCTACTCCACTGAACCAGACCCCGACCAAACTTGATAACTTTATAATTTTCAACCGAAATAAATTTGATATGAATTAGAGTACTTAAAGAAAGATCGAAAAGAGAAACAATACTAAAAAAGAGTTATTATGTATGAAAAATTATATATTTGAGTTGCAATAATTTAATAATAAATTTTGTTCGTTTAAGAGATATTTTTTATATTTTTGTTTGAATATATTAATGTTAAATTTTAAATATTTTCTCTTCATGCTCTTCTATACCAATCATTCAAAATATTAATTAATTTTTAAATGACAAGATGGAAAACCTGACCTTAATTAATATTTGATTTCTCCCTACTTTTACTTGATATAAAATTGATATTTGCATAGTATAATGCAAATCGAATCGATTTCATACAGGGTGATCCAAAATTACTGCTAACTCCATTATTTAAAAAAGGACAAAAATGCATTTTTTCTAATGGAACACCCTGCATATAACTTTTAAAAACCGAAAGATAATTAAATTTACTTTCAAATGATACAACATCTTCCTATACCTAAAGTGGCAAGTTTTTCTAAAAAACACGATTTTTAGTGAAATTATGAGATTTGACGTTTTTGTCATAGGTAGCCATGATAGTACATTGCTAGGAATCTTAGAACAATTAAATAGACGACACGTGAATCATTATTGACGTTTGGTAAGTGATCTTGTCCAAACAGTGTAAAATGAATCCAAATAATACGTATTCAAATGAAGTTCTTATGAAGTTGTTTACTCTACATGGGTAATGTGATCAAATAATAGCGAGAACTCGCAGAACATTTAACGCAATGTATCCTGATTTACCACAACTGAACGAAAGGAAGTTTGTGTGAATACAGAACAATTTCAGAAATTATGGCTCCAAGTTAAAGACTTCTTATACTTTACCGAAACCTGTGACTGCCGATGAAATTAATGTATAATGTTACAAATGTCTTAGGATACTTCCATGCAAATCCACAGACTCCAATTCTGTGTCCAGTGTCGGATTTGGGCGTATCGTACTCATAAATCCAGCGAATTTTGTCCATGTACAATATGCAGCCATTCTAAAGTTCAAGCTCTTAAACGGGAACATTATGTACGAAGAACTCAAGTTCTGTGAAATGTTTTTTATTCGCATTCAAGAGAATCACAATTTTTCAAGAAATATTATTTAGATTTCAAGGGAAGGGATTTTTAATAGAAGGAATGGACACTTTTGGGTCAATCAAAACCCTCTTGCGGTTTGTTGAAAAAATTAGTTTCCAAATGTATTGAGAATTACTGTAAGTGACTTCCTTGAAAATTTAACTCTCGATGAATATCGCAATTGTTGGTACCAACCTAATGGAGTCCTGGCTTACTCCACTCAAGAAATACCGATTAGGACCTTGGGATAGGCCAGCGAGATCACCCGACCTCATGCCATCGGACTTTTATTTATAGGGTATTTCAATAAGTCGCCATTTTATTCCGTCATATTTACTATTTTATCTTTAGTGTTTCACAATGCTATCCATTTCGACATTATATTTTATTGTGGAATATGTTTATTCTAGTTTTAAGGCAAAACATTTTCTATTCAGAAATGATCGAAGGTTAAATAAAACTAAGTAAAGAAGTGTAAAAGAAAATCTAGGTTAACACTTTTTTGTATTTTCGTAATTTCTGTAATATAAGTGTTTAAAAATAATTACATTAAATTAAGAGCGCTTGAATAGTTTTTCAGTCTTCATCACATTTTTACGCTCCAAAATGCGCTCTTTTTCTCAAGTAATTTTCATTTCGAGCAAATTATCGCAGTGAGGCCTTGTTAAATTTTGCTACTCGAGTGAACGTCTATTTCTAAAATACGAATGAAATGCCAATTTCTCACAGAAACAAGAAAAATGTCGTGAAACGGCGAGTTCCCAGGATGATTACCATTCGTTCATTTAGAGAAATATTACAAAACACGCATAATATTTAAATCACGAAACGTATTCCATTTAGATGTCTTACGCAAACATTTTACTTATTAAGAAAAAGTAGGAATTATTTTAAAATTTGAATTTACATTGTTGACACGTTTTAGTTTCTTTTACAATATACAGAGTGTTTCAAAAAACAGAGATTCCCCACACAAAAATAAAACTGAAATTTCCTATTAACATAAGTCCGATCTCGCCTCGTTAGGGTATATATATATATATATATATATATATATATATATATATATATATATATATATTTTTTTTTTTTGGTTAATTTCAAATTTCTTTAAAAAGTCTGCAGCAATCTGAATGAAATTCGGAGGAGAAACGTAATTTAAACTAGTACATATTTCACTGATAAAAATGCTTGAACAGCTTCTCCAGGGGCGTACGTGTGGAGTACATCTGCAATAATTTTCTAAAGAAAACATGTGCTCCACTGACTTTTTTTATATTTTGTTAGTATAGTTATGAAAGGCGTTTAGTGCATGTTAAAAGTTACCTCTTGATATATTGTCGATTTTGAACTCATTCATGAGAAAAATGAAATTTAATTAACTTTTATTAAGTCAAACTTGATATTAAAAAAAATTGGCCATGTATTTAAAACAATGCTGCTTTTTGTTGTTTACTTGGAAGCAAGTGACAGTTCCCTAATTTTTTACCATGTCTTGTTATTACTTGTCTTATTTAGATAAATTTTGTATTTTATTTTCAAATTTTGCTAGTTTTTTATATTTATTTAATGTGTAGAAATATATCTGTAATTATGGTAGAAAACCAAACAACATTTTGAGGCATCTGGAATATATTTCAACAGGTAAATAGATGGGTTTTAGATACGTTTAAATACTACTGCTTAATTTTTATTTAGATATCCAGAAAAGAGACAACCTAATATAACCACTTTTTACCGAATAAGAAAGAACAACCCTGCACACTCCTGTAGAGCCAGTGAAAAGAGCGTAGGGATTCCAAAAACTAAAGTTCAAACAATTCTAAAAAACACAAATATCACCCATACAAATTTAGGCTTGTCTAGCACTTACACCCTGGGGTGCTCAACTTCGGGTAGTCTTCTGCAATTGGTATCCAGAAAAATCTAATATGGTTGGACATTTTGTTATATGGTCAGACGAAGCATATTTAAGTAATTCGGCATACGTAATAAGGGCAGTAGCAGATTCTGGTCCCAGGAACACCAAGACCAAATATTTCCCAGAAGACAGCAGGACAGGTTTAGTCTAAACATGTCTTGCTTCATTCTAGCAGCACATATACAATTTTACATATTTAAGAGAAATCTAACTGCCAATCGCTAAGTAGAAATTTTAGGGACAGGTATACATGATTTGTTTGAAAATGTTGCTTTACCACATGTAAACGAAATTTATTTTCAATAGGACGAGGATCCTGCACACAATTCTCAAATGGTGAGGTTATTTCTGGAGAATAATTTTACCAATCAATGTAACGGCACCAGTGGGCCTATAAGATGACCCCCTGGGTCCCCAGACTTGTCGATATTTGATTTCTTGCTATGGGGATATCTGTTTGAAGTCTGGAGAATAAAATTTACAAAGTTCATTATGATAGTTTCAAGGTTTAGGAAACGCAATAACAGAAAGTTATTTTATTTTATTTTTATTATTTAGTTATTTATATATCCTTAAAACAAATAGGAAAATTATACAAAGCGTGCATACAACAAAATGGAAATCAGCTTGAACAATTCTTCTAATTTATTTGATTACTGTAGTGCTTATGTTACAATTTTCAAAGTTGGTTTTTGCCGGCAGGCTTATTGAATAATTATGTATTAATGTTTTTTTTCTTTTGTTACATAAATCTTGGTAGGTAGCACTTTTTTGTGCAAAATTATCAATAGATATATTGATAAATAACTGTTATTAAATAATTTTCTTGATTTATTGGTAGAATGTAGATACTGTTAATGACTTTAAATAAAAAAGCAGCATTGCCTCGCATGGCCTACAGCAAAATTTTAAATGCTAATTATGAAAATTAGGATTCTTGCTGTTGAAAATTAACATAAACTCATACTGTTATATATTTCTGAGAAGCTCGTAAAAAAGAAATTAATTTCTTGACAAATATACAGTGTGTGTCGTTTAAAAAAGCCAAGCATTGATCAATACTTCAAAAACAGTAATATTTATTTAAAAACTGACTACGCCATTGGATTCTACGTAAAAAGTTCAAAACGGATTTGTTTCTATCTTTTTGGCAGCTTGTCAGACAACTGAGATAAATGTGTACTTGAAAATTCAATATTTTCAGTATCGACCTGTATCTCGAAATTTAAAAAAAGTGTATGACTTTCTTCTGTGGAATATTTCGTTTCACAAAAAGAGTGGTCATGTTCGCGAAAACGTTTTGCGAAAGTTTCTCTCTTTAAAAATAAGCGCAATTGCAAAATGGGTGCCCTGTACAATGTCTATTATTCTCATACAAACGCTTTTTATTATATTCTAAACGAGGGGGAATCCACTGATGAAAAATATGTACATCATTTTTTATTTACTGTATTTTCTCTATTTTTGAAGTATTCTCTTGGTATTATTGTTTGTATTACTTTCTTTACATTTATATATATATATATATATATATATATATATATATATATATATATATATATATATATATATATATATATATATATATATATATATATATATATATATATATATATATATATATATATATATATATATATTATATATATATATATATATATATATATATATATATATATATATATATATATATGTTGATTTTTACTCCTTCACGGATGGAAAAATACAATGTGTTTTCATTCCGGGTGTACATCCGTTCACTACTGTCGTTCTGAAAAGAACAGTTTTGCTGACGTTTCGCCAAAGTCACATTTGGCATTTTCGAAGCTTTCTTTCTCGCGTCCGAATAGAGATTCGAGACGCGAGAAAGAAAGCTTCGAAAATGCCAAATGTGGTTTTGGCGAAACGTCAGCAAAACTGTTCTTTTCAGAACGACAGTAGTGAACGGATGTACACCCGGAATGAAAACACATATATATATTATATATATATATATATATATATATATATATATATATATATATATATATATATATATATATATATATATATATATATATATATATATATATATATATATATCTATATCTATATCTATATATATATATATATATATATATATATATATATATATATATATATATATATATATATATATATATATATATATATATATATATATCTATATCTATATATACCGGGTGTTCCTAAACATCATGTACAAACGAAGAGGGGTGATTCTTTGGCCTACTTTAGGGTGAAAGTTTCATATAAACATGGGTCCGCAAATGTTTGGTTTTTAAGATACAGGGTGTCAAAGTTTTTTCTAAAAAACTTTTTTTTAATAATATCTCAAAGATCCTTTTGCTGATTTTGTTCGAATTTGGCAGTGTCATTTAATGTGATAAGAAGCTAATTTAGCACTAACTAAATGGTATTTATGAATTCCAGTGACGTCCCGGAGGGCACGTTCACAAATAATATTGACAGAAAAAATGTACGCCACTGACTTTTTGACAAATGTTATATTTTTTTCAGATTAAACATCTAAAAGTACGACTTTTTTGCCTCTTGATAATTTTTTGTATCTTGTGTCGTTTTCGAGAAAAAAAATAAAAACTAGTTCATTGCATGCCCAAGAAGAACAAAAAAATTTTTTTTTTCGAAAACCAAGCCTAATAACATAAAATATCAAGAAAAACAAAATGTAGTTTTGATTGTTCAATCTGAAAAAAATGGAAAAATTAATAAAAAAAGTGGCGTTACGTATTTTATTAATATTATTCGTAATTGTACAGGGGAACGCCATTATAATTATCATTTTTTTTTCTCTTGTTGTGTAGTTTATTGTCTTCTTGTAGTTCCTTTTATATCTGACCGTTATCTAGAAAAATAAATAAACACGATTTTCTGTAATTAGCCAGACGAAATAAATTTCTATCAAAAAAGTAGTAACTATGGTAGTAGGCTATGGCGTTGTTTGGATAATCTTTTGTTTTTATTATTCGTGACATTTACCATTTTAAATCGTAAGTTATGTCAACATTATAGTTATTGTAAGGTGTAGAGTCTTTTAATATTCCCTACAAAAAAGTGTAAAGTGTTTTAAATATTCATTACAATGGTTTATACGAATTCTGAAATGGCAGAAATGCATTTTATCTATGGTCTTGCGAACGGAAATGCAAGAGAAGCCAGACGTCTATACATGGAGCGTTATCCAAATAGATTGATACCTGATCACCGAATATTTTCGAATATTCATAGGCGTCTCGTCGAAACTGGAAGTGTCAATAAGAAAAGCAATGAAACAGGTAGACCACGTACTGTTGGGACACCGCAGATCGAAGAGGCTGTTCTGAATGAAGTAGAAGAACATCCGGAGACTAGTACAAGAAAAATTTCAATAACATTGAATATTAGCCATCAAGTTGTGTGGCGTATCTTGCATGATTCTCTGCTATACCCTTACCACCTTCAAAGAGTGCAGGCGCTGCTTCCCCGGGATTTTCCTTTAAGAATTAATTTCTGCAGGTGGTTTCTCAATAGGCTAGCAGCCAACCCCAACTTTAATTTCATCATTCTTTTTACTGATGAAGCCAATTTTTCGAGAAATTCCATTATGAATTTCCATAACAACCATCTATTGGCAGACGAGAATCCTCATGGAATTGTCGAAACTCATTTTCAAGAACAGTTTTCTTTAAATGTATGGGGTGGTATAATCGGGGATCATTTAATTGGTCCTGTCTTCTTACCTGGTCGGCTAACTGGTGAATCATATAGACACTTTTTACAAGACGAACTGCCTCCATTACTAGAAAACTTGCCTCTTTTACTAAGAAATCAAATGTGGTATATGCATGATGGTGCTCCTGCACATTTCTCTATTTTGGCTCGGGAGTATTTGAATGACGTATATCCAAATAAATGGATAGGCCGAGGTGGACCTCAGCCATGGCCCCCTAGGTCCCCTGATCTCAATAGTCTAGATTTTTTCCTATGGGGGCATCTTAAATCTTTAGTTTATACAACACCGGTGAATACAGTCGATGACCTACGACATCGAATAATAGGTGGATTTGAAACCATACGAAATACTCCCGATGTATTTGAAAGAGTACGAGAGTCGAAGCGAAGAAGATCGGAGGCCTGTATAAGGGCTGGAGGAAGTCACTTCCAACAATTTTTGTGATGTTGTTTTTTGTCATATAATAATTGTCATATAATGTCAAATCATTTTTGTCATTAAATATTGTTGTTAAAATCTAAACTGCATTTAATTGCTACAAAAACTGGGTCATTCCCGCTTCAATTTTCAAGTATAATGCGAAAAAAAAACATCAATGAAACAAAATTTAACCAAATTAAGCTTGAGCCTACTACAGGAAACAATAATAATTATTATCAGTGGCGTTCCCTGGATCCACGGACAGTCTCAATATTATTAATAAAAAATGTACGACTTTTTTTAAATTTTTCCATTTTTTTCAGATTGAACAATCAAAACTACATTTTGTTTTTCTTGATATTTTATGTTATTAGGCTTGGTTTTCGAAAAAAAAAATTTTTTGTTCTTCTTGGGCATGCAATGAACTAGTTTTTATTTTTTTTCTCGAAAACGACACAAGATACAAAAAATTATCAAGAGGCAAAAAAGTCGTACTTTTAGATGTTTAATCTGAAAAAAATATAACATTTGTCAAAAAGTCAGTGGCGTACATTTTTTCTGTCAATATTATTTGTGAACGTGCCCTCCGGGACGTCACTGGAATTCATAAATACCATTTAGTTAGTGCTAAATTAGCTTCTTATCACATTAAATGACACTGCCAAATTTGAACAAAATCAGCAAAAGGATCTTTGAGATATTATAAAAAAAAGTTTTTTAGAAAAAACTTTGACACCCTGTATCTTAAAAACCAAACATTTGCGGACCCATGTTTATATGAAACTTTCACCCTAAAATAGGCCAAAGAATCACCCCTCTTCGTTTGTACATGATGTTTAGGAACACCCTGTATATATATATATATATATATATATATATATATATATATATATATATATATATATATAGATATATGTTGATTCGTAGTCCTGCACGGATGGAAAAATATGATGTGTTTTCATTCTGGATGTACATCCGTTCATCACTCTGGTTCCGAAAAGGACAATTTTGCTGACGTTTCGCCAAAATCGCATTTGACCTTTTCGAAGCTTTCTGTTTTGCGTTCGATTGAAGACTGAAAGTGCTAGTGACAGCGGAGTTTCCTTTTATACCCCCACCCTCGGCCGATGTGATAGGTACTTACGGTTTAACGAGCCTAGGGCCTTAATAAACCATAAGTCTTCTCTATCCTAGGTGTGTCAGCTCGTACACATCCGGATGTGTGTACTTAAATTGCACCTCTCCTATATGCTTTGCGGACATATAGGGAGTATCTCTGAAACGGAAAAGTAGTATGTAGTATGTGTTGTGTGTGGTCGCGGGGTCTACGGTGGTTGACCCTGTTATGCCTTTGGTCCTGATTTCGTCTTGCAGTGGTTCCCATTGCAAGTCCCGGTGTATCTGGTCGTTCCTGACGTACCATGGTGCGTCGACTGTTGATGCTAACTTGTTTATGTAGGTGGGCGCTGCATACGCCCACGCTACTGCTCCGTATGTCAGTTGTGGTATATCTAAACGGTCGTGCGTCATTGTTTATATTTTCGGGACATTGTTGTTGGACTAATGCCGCTTGATTTCCTGTGGTTTTCGGTTTATATATGATTCATTTCCATACTGCTGATAACTTTAATGATCCGTCCCTTTTATTTAAGTCACCTTGTTTTTCTATTTCCATGGCTTCTCGGATTATTCTGGTCCTTTAGTGCTCTATCTTGGCAATCTCCTTACGTTCTTCGAAGTTTATTTTGTGGCCTGTTTCCTGATGATATAAAAATAAGGCAAAGGTTGTTTGTTATTTCTGATGCTGAGTGTATGTTTTTCTACACTTACTGATATTCGTCTGTTTCTTTGCCCAATATACAACTTTTTACATTCCTGGCACGGAATGCCATATACTCCGTGGTTTTCCAGTTTTATTTTATCTTTTGGACTTCCAAGTATTTTACCTATGATTGTTTGTAGCTTATGAATTGTTTGTATATTGTGTTTTCTAAGAATCCTGCCAATACGGTCTGTGGTATCTTTCACACATGCTAGGACTACTTGTTGACTTCAGGGTTCATAATATTTGCTGTTTGTTCGGGAACCCTGTTTATTAATGGCTTTATCTATGGCATGCTTTGTGTAACCGTTTTTCTTTAAAGCACTAGATATTATATTAAGTTCATCATGTCACGTTTGTGTGTTAGTTATCGCACGGATCTAGATATGAGGGTAATGGCCACGGCTTGAATTTGTGGTGGATGGTGGTGTGATCCAGCATTCAAATATCTGTCAGTATGTGTTGGTTGTCTTTAAATGGTGTTTTTGTAAGCAGAACGTCTAAAAATGGGAAGTTTGTTGTTTTTCTCTAACTGTAGTGTAAATTGTATTTTAGGATGTATTGAATTTACGTGAGTTAGTAAGTGAACTTTTTATCTTATTTTTCGTTGTTTTTTCTAGGTACGTCGTCGGGCCTCTTGAAGCAGGCTTATAAGAATTGTCTTGTAGGATGTCCTGAATTTTTTGAATGGTGTCTTGGGCATTCATAATTACAGTTGCATTTCTCTTGTCTGCTGAAAGAATTGTGATGTCTTTATTTCTGCGAAGGTTTGTTGGGGCCCTCTGTTCAGAAGCATTTAGATATGGTTCAGGTGGCTTGTTTGATCTAAGAATTCTTGCAACTTCCTGTCGAATTTCCTCTGCTTTCGTTTCTTCAAGGGAGTCAAGGGCAGCTTCAGCTGCAGCTATTATTTCTTCTTTAGAAGAAATATTAGCTGTCCTAATAGAGACTGAAGTGTTGGTGACTGCGACGCTTCCTCTTATACCACCACCAGGAGTCAAAGGTTATATCTGAGCGGCCATTGGCCGTTGTTTTTATTTTACGGATGGTGCTGATGTTATTGCGCTAATTGCGCTTGATTTTTTGTAATTTTAGATTTGTCGAATATTGTCTTCCATACTGTTGGTAGTTTTAATGATTCGTCCCTTTTATTCAAAACACCTTCTTTTTCATTTTTTTTTGTGGCCGGTTTCCTGATGATGTAGGAATAGAGCTGCAGTTGATTGTTTATTTCGGATGCTGAATTTATGGTCCTCCAGTCTTGCTAAGATTCGCCTGCTAGTTTGCCCCACCTACATCTTTTCAATGTGGAATGCTGTATACTTTTGTTTATTGTGTTTCCTAAGAATTCTTCCGATTCTGTCTGTTGTGCCTTTTACATATAGTAAGACTACTTGTTGCTTTACCGGTTTATAATTTTTATTGTTCGTTGTTCGGGAACCCTGTGCATTAATACCTTTCTCTATGGTGCGATTTGTGTAGCCATTTTTCTTTAAAGCACTAGATATTAAATAAAGTTCGTTTTGTCTCGTCTGTGTTTCATTTAATCACTCGGATCTGGATATTAGGGTATTGGTCACAGCTTGAATTTTTGCTGGGTGATGATGTGCTCTTGCATTTAAATATCTATCTTCATGTGTTGGTTTTCTATACACGCTGTGTTCTTAATGTCCGTTATGCAATTTTGTGACCAGAACATCTAAAAATGAAAGTTTGTTGTTTTCCTCTAACTCTAGAGTAAATTGTATTTTGAATTTACCTCAGTCAGAAATTTTTCAAGCTCTATATGATCATGTTGCCATATAATAAATATGTCATCCACATAACGAATCCATAATAAACTAGCTTTCTCAAAAGCTTCTTTCTCGAAGGATATCATAAATAAATTCGCGACTACTGGTAACAGCCGTGCCCCCATTGGAGCATCATCTATTTGTTTATAGATTTACCTGTTGTATGAAAAATAAGTATTTTTAAGGCAATGTTTCGAGAGTTGTATTACATGTGCCTCGAAATCCTCGTTCATAGCAACCCTGTACAATGCTTCGTCGATGGTAATACTGGGATACAGCGATGTGACGTCTAGACTTGCTATGATATCGTCTTTTTGAAGAACGATATCTCGTATAATTCGAGTGAAATGCTCCAAGTTTTTTACAAAATAGTCAGCCTTTTTGTCAGCTTGTTTGGTATTTTGGGTAAACTATAGACTTTACGACATCTGCTCGACCTTTTCCGTGGTATGATTTTTTCCTGAATTTTGTGGTTTATTGGTGAACTTTTTATTTTATTTTTCATTGTTTTTTCTAGGTACGTAGTCAGGTCCCTTGGAACAGGTTTATAACAATTGTCTTATAGAATATCCTGCATTTTTTGTATGTATGTAGTGTCTTTATTTTTTCGAAGGTTTGTTATGGCTCCTTGTTCAATGACATTTAGGTTTTGTTCTGGTGGTCTTGCCACTTCTTTTCGAATCTCCTCTGCTTTTGTTTCTTCAGAGGAGTCAAGGGCAGCTTCCATTCCAGCTAATATTTCATCTTTAGGGATTTTCTTAGGAGATATCGCAAAATTAAAACCCTTACCCAGTACGGGTTCTAATTCTAATTCTAATGAATATAAAAAATAAGCATATTTATTTACACATTTCTTTAAGTAAATACGTAAAAATGTAAAGCATTTTTTTTTTTAATTTAAAACGAAATTTAATGAATGAGAAAATAAACTTTTTAAAACCATAACAAATACGTAATGTCATTAAACTGGAAAGAAAATCTTGTACTAAGTAATTTTTAAATGATTACAAAATTAATCAGTTTTATCACGAAGGGTCATTTGACATTTCTTATTAGTTTCAGAGAACATGAAAAAAATTGGAACTCAAAGGACTGAACATGTGCCCGGCAAAATACAATTTATCGATGAATAAAGTTACAAAAAAATTCTTGTATTATTTTTCGAAACTCATGCGCCAGTTCCTCCTGGGCTAAGAAAACATGTATCTATTTTAATTTTGTAATATTAAGGAAATTTATTTTTTTTTATTCGCATTTTAATTTACCCTTAGCTCTTTTTCTTTGTGAGTATTTTCTGTATTTCCTTTGTATTTTCTCGGATTCTTGTATTTTCTTGGTATTTTCATGAGATTGTACACTATTTTTGTTTCTAAATTAAACCGGCCATAATAATCAAAAATATTTCATTATCTAAGATCATCTACAGAGAAGTATTAAGAAACACCTCTACAATAACCCCATTATAAAAGGCGGCCATTAGCTAAATATAATCCGAAAATGTCCCATTTAGACTGCTGTAAGTCATCTTAAAAGTGATTTACATTGAACTGGTGCAGTAAATTGCACTTAAAACGTATAAAAATAAAATACAAGTATGATTTAGGGGGCAAAATTTGTCCTTAATCGTTTCAAGAAGACTCGGATTGCATGAAATACAGACAATTTGCTTATTTTTAGAGAAAGTTTCAGAATTTATTGACTACTAATGCTATAATTGTTGGCGTGGGGAGTTTTTAACTGTCCACTGGTATGTCAAACGGAAGTCTTCATGGACAAAGTTGAAATATTAATTATGATTATCACGATTAACGCTTGCTACGCATATGTAAAATTTGTAAATTTGTAATGTTTTTCTCTAATGGCCCCTGTATTACGTTAAAAAAGTTAAAAAAGAAGTGATAAATCAAATGGTTTATGTAACAATCAAAATGATAGATTAATTCGTTATTGCTCAATGATAATTATATTATTACACAATTTAGAAGTGTAGTATGGCATAGACCTGGCCTTTTTGACATTTCTACAAATATAAAAATAATGGAGTAAAATCCGTAGGTCTAGGTGGCCACTTAATAGATCTGTTTGGTTCTTTCTGTTTTGCAACCCATGACCGACCAATCTTCTTCTTAGGGTGCCTTACACTTACAGTCCGCAATATTACACCAATCTCGGATGTTACGGAGTGAATGTTGTTTGCGACCTGGGCCCCTTTTTCCGTCAATTTTTCACATCAGGATGGTTTTCAGAGGGTGGTATCGCGGCCCTCTTAAGATGTGCCTTAGATAGAATGTCTTTCTTTGCTTCTTGCTTCTTCGTTCTGGTTGTACGATCCAAGGTTCAAACTGTTTTACAAAAATATGTGATCACCCTTATAAAATGTTGCCGGTAGCAAAATTGACAGATAATCACAAATTTAGAAGACTAGCACATTGTAATGATAAGTTAGCTAGGAAAACTGAAGGCAATGATTTTTTTAATAAGTTGTGGAGCGATGAAGCTACGTTTTCCACAGCAGGTGTGTATAAGCGACGAAACACACATATTATGTGAGTATTAGAGAACCCTCACGCTTATGTTGAAATTAAAAATCAGGGTGGTATGTCATCAAATGTTTGCTTTGGTATTTTTAGGTTGAATGAGATTGAAGGTTTGTTAAAATAACTTCCTTTTAGGGAACTTAACAATCTAATTTCAATCCATCAAAAGTGTGAAGAAACTCTATCTGACACTCAATTTGGGTTCAGAAACGGTCTTGGAACGAGAGATTCCCTTTTCAGCATACAAGTCCTGGTTCAGAGGTGTCTAGATATGAACAAGTCCATTTCCATGCTTTATAGACCACGAAAAGGCTTTCAATAGGGTGCAACATACTAAAATGTTAGATATATTACAAAACATTGGTCTAGACGAACGGGATGTTAGAATCATTGCCAATCTGTATTGGAATCAGACTGCTTCTGTACAACTTGGCCATGACCAGACAGAGGAAGTGGAAATTCGCAGGGGTGTTAGATAGGGCTGCGTGTTATCGCCTGTGCTTTTCAATATGTGCTCCGAGTATATTTTATCAGATGTACTGAATAATGAAGAAAAAGGAGTACATGTCAATGGTATTCCAATTAATAATATTAGATATGCTGATGATACCGTATTGCTCGGCAGCTCCCCTGAGGACCTCCAGGGGTTGTTAACACGCCATTGACACAATGGAGCGAGTGACAGATATGGTCTTAAAATGAACACCAAAAAAACTAACTTTATGATTGTAACCAAGCAAACTATCGACGACAACGTACAAATAATGTTGGGAGCTGAAACCATCGAACGTGTTACTAAATACAACTATCTTGGATGCAACCTGAACACCGAGTGAGGCATTGGACAAGAAATAAAAATCCGCATCGAGAAAGCACAGAACGCTTTTGTCAAAATGAAGAAGCTACTAATCTGTCGCCAGTTGAGTATGACACTAAGGCTTCGTCTCATCAAGTGCTATGTCTTTCCGATCTTACTATACGGATTGGAGGGATGGACCCTCTTGAGTATAAACTGCAAAAGACTCGAAGCTTTTTAAATGTGTGTTTACAGACGAATCCGAAGGTTATCGTGGACGGAGAGAGTAACCAATGTTGAAGTTCTACAACGTCTGAATACAACCACCGAAATTCTAGATACAATTAAAAAACGAAAGCTGGAATACTTTGGGCATGTGATGAGAGGAGAGAAATATAGCCTACTGCAACTTATCATGCAGGGCAAGATAGAGGGACATAAGCGCCAGGAAGAAGACGAACATCATGGCTTAAGAACCTAAGACAGTGGTACGGCAAGAGTACTAGATCTCTGTTTCGTGCAGCAGTCTCCAAAGTACAAATAACCAATATGATCGCCAACCTTCGATAGAGGACGGCACTAGAAGAAGAAGAACAATATGGCACCAGGACGGCGCCTCACCTCATAACACAGCCCACATAAGATTTTTTTAAAATAACCTGTTTAATGAGTGGATTGGAACTCATGGGACTATTAACTGGCCACCTAATAGTCCTAACCTGACCCCTTTAGACAATTTTTTATAGAACTATGTAGAGGATAAAGTATATAAAGAAAGTAAAATTCGAAGGACTTAAGGCAAGGGATCCAAAGGAGTATAGATTCATTAAATGAAGAACATCGGAAGCATATTTGCAATTCGAAATTAGATGAAGATTACAGAAAATGTATCGAAAATAATGATACTAAAATAAGTTACTTTTTTGATTCTACTTTGTCTATTGAAAATAAATAAATATGTTAATGCTCGAGCCATTTGCTTATTCACGGCAAAATGCAAAATTCGATCACGTTTTTTAAATGCAAATATTTCGAAAACGGCTAAATCAAATGTCAACAAATCATATGTATATTTTTGAATTCAGAAAAAAAAAGATCTATTAAATTTTGTTTTAATATACGGAATGTTTCATTAAGGATTTACCAGGTCTATCTTTTTGTACTACCTTTGCGATATTCAGTTGTTTTGTTACTTAACGATTTCTGGCGATTTAAGATAAACCCTACAACTTTTGGATTTAAAGTTTTTCTATCTCGTATATTAAACGTAGCAGGCGCTATCTAAATATTCGGAATAACGCTGTAAACTTTATTAGATTTGGTTTGCTAATTTACTTTTATTAGTAATTATCGTTCGAAATGTATGTGCCTTGTCACATTTTGTCATATAAAAATATAGTATTAAAATATAAACTAGATTTGCTAACATTTCTTGGTCTTAATTACCATTTTCACTACCTCGCTGTTTAAATCCTAATCTTAATGATACATTATTTAAATGAATTTTAAAGTTTTTTTCGGGCATTCCACAGGGAGCGAATTTACCTTAAACTATCTCAGGAGGGAATTTATTCCCTTTAAACCTTGATCGTGATTCATGTAAGGTCAGACGAAACGGGGCACTATGGAAATTATAAGTTTGATTCATATAAAAAATCTATAATTTTTCTAATCTTGGAGAAATTGGCTTTTAAACTTAACGGTATATACGGTAAAAGCTATTATATAGATTCAACAAATATTATTTCTCTGATGCATTTATTTTTAATATAATAGATGGCTACTGAAAAAAAGCTTGCAAATTTTGCATTTTCGTTTGTTTGTAGCTCTCGATTATTTTTTTAACCTTATATTTAAACTATATTACTCAATACACTATATTAAAATTAATTGCCTGCATATATAGTATGTTTATTTAAGCACCCTCGCCTCCACTATATAGGATGCACATTAATTCAGAGTTACCAAAGAAACACAGTATTCCTACTTGAGAAAAATAAGAAAAAAATAACTTTTATAACGTGTAGCCAATTCGTGTTACATAATAATATATTATGTATGGTGTCTACAGAGTAGTTCTTCATATTTTGATAAACTCTGGCGGTTTTATTATTATATATAGGATCAAAATACAAGAGTTCTAACCACACTACACCACAACTTGTTACGTTCTGGACGCGCGTTTCGCTAACCAAGTCAGCATCATCAGCAGATGATATAAACTAAAGTAACTTATCCTAACCGAGACTATTTATAGGTAAATGTGGTCACACTTGGTTGCACCCGACTGCACCGTTGTCAAGTAAACAATAGAGTGAACTATAGGGAATAGGCACTCTGTCTTTATTTAGTGCTTTCTTACCACATTTAGCTTCTATACTCTCAAATGCATCCAATAATCTATTATTAGATACAATTTTAATCAACTTAAGATTATTAATTCCTATTTGGTGATTGTGTTCCAAAGCATGTTGGGCAACGCTTGACTTTTCTGTTCGTCCGTATCTTAAATGTGCCATGTGTTCTTTAAAACAAATGTTTATGAACCGTTTAGTTTGCCCAACATATTTTAGATCGCAGTCATTACAGCTAATTTCATAGATGCCACTCCTCCCCTTCAAGTCGATTTTGTCTTTAGGGTTAGGTTTTTAGGTTTTCAAATTTCCTATAAATATCAAATTCTAATTTATCGTTATTTCTAATAACTAATGTGTCGAGCAAAGGTAATTGCCAATTGTTCTCCTTTTCGTACTTAAAATTAATGGATATTTATTGTTTAATGTTTCTAAGAAAGTGTCCAAATTTTCTGTTTTAGTATCAAAAATAGCAAATATAACGTCTACATATCTATTCCACACACTTGGGAAATACTTGAGTTCTTTTTTGAATTGGGTTCCTAATCTACCCATAAACAAATTTGCAAGGAACGGAGATAAGCAATTGCCCGCTTATCTCTCTCAAGTTGCTTATAATATATAATGTATAATAATAATTTATAGGAAATTTACTAATACTGATAGGTATATAACATCCGACTCATTTCATTGCCGTCACCACAAAATGGCAGCATTTCATTTCTTAACTCACAGGTTAGTCAATTTTCCATTAAGTAAAGAACGTTTTAATAATGAAATGAATCGGATTAAAAATATAGCTAAAAGTAATGGATATAATGATAATTTTGAATATAAATTAGTAAATACACATAAGCATAAGAAAATGTTAAAAGATGCCACATATGTGGCTCCCAATAACTTCATAGTAATCCCATTTGATCCCAGGTATATGAGAGGTCTAGAAAAAGTATTTAAAAACCTAGGTTTTAGAGTAGCCTACAAAACGAAGAACAGTTTGAAAAATCTCCTTGGAAACCCTAAAGACAAAGTCGTCTTGAAGGAGAGGAGTGGCATCTATCAAATTACCTATAATGACTGCAATGTAAAATTCGTTGGGCAAACTAAACGCTCCATATAAAGAACACATGGCACATTTTAAAGAACAGAAAAGTCAAGCGTTGCCCAACATGCTTTGGAAAACAATCACCAAATAGGAATTAATATTCTTAAGTTGATTAAAAATGTATCTAATAATAGATTATTGGATGTATTTGAGAGTATAAAAATAGCTAAATGTGGTAAGAAAGCACTAAATAAAGACAGAAGGCCTATTCCCTGTAGTCCCCTCTATTGTTTACTTCATATAAATAGTCTCGGTTAGGATAAGTTACTTTAGTTTATATCATCTGCTGATGATGCTAACTTGGTTAGCGAAACGCGCGTCCAGAACATAACAAGTTGTGGTGTAGTGTGGTTAGAACTCTTGTATTTTGATCTATCTTCCACCACAAGTTCCAGTGTTAGGACTTAATTATGTATAGGAAATAAGTTCATTTACAAAACATGTAAGGTTTTTCTTAAATCTTAAGAATTTGCTAAGAACTGAAACAAGTGAACGTCGCAAATCTGTCAAAAATTGACAACTTTTGTTTTTTTTTTTAAATAGAACACACTTATATTAATAATGGATTTTTCTCCGTTTCTGAAATATTGACATTTGAAAAAGTTTTTCTCTTTCATATGCTACAGAATCCAAACGATGCAACAACCTTCAGTCAAACAATTTTTATGTCCCTAGCGTCATTCGATAGCTTATAAAAAGCTAAGATAGGAACATGCAACCGTTTTGCTCTATGTTGTATCGTTTTGGTTCTGTAGCATGTCAAAGAGGAAAAACCGTCGTTTTTCAAATGTCAATATTTTAGAAACGGGGATAGATATATCTGGGGTATGTATATCAAATATTACTAGAATTCCCTGTAGAATCCAAATAGGACATAAAATTGAGGCATGACGGCGACTTCAAATTTTAAGAATGAAATAAGAGTGAAAAAACCTTTTAAATAAGTTATCGCTCGACCGCCTATTGAATTATTTTGTTTTCCAAAATGACGACCAGCCGGCATGTTAGAAAAATTTTTATTATATTTACTTTAGAAAGTTGTAAACACTTTTTTTGAATGCTGAGTTCAAACGTTAAGCCGTTCAGGAGCTAGAGGGTAAGGAGAGAATATGAACTTGGAATTTCAGGTCTTTTTAGAGTCACGACCTATCATATTTTCCTGAATATCTTCGGAACCCTCAAAAAGCTGCAGTTGATTTTTTTGAATGTGACTAATGTATTAGTGAGCTACAAATTAACATAATAGTCGAGGTGTGGACAAACGTGGATAACTGATAAAAGTTTAGTCAAACTTAAAGTTTAAATTTTTTCTCCTCACTTCCTTCTCCCAAAATGCATACAAATATTACTCTATGGAATAAAAAAATTACAGTTTTTGTAAAATTTACGTGAGATAAGCTTCCCAAAAATGTATAATGGCGCCTATCTGTTTACAAAATTCAATAAGATATTTATTTCCAAAATAACATATAAAAAAGACTAGAATTGTATATATGTGACAATAATCTTTATTTAACACTAAAAAAATTAAATGTTTTAGCTATGTTTTGGAAACTACATTATATTAAAGTTTAATATGCATACTAACATAGTTTGACACACGATAAATGGTCATGAAGTTGCCGGGCTCATAACGATCAGGTGGAATTTAAGCAATTAAGGACTGGTTTGCAAGCGTTTATCAGTACAGGTCGGTATTTTATTTTTAATATTAAATCACTTGAACGATGGCATTAGCGGTGTCGGTGGTGTTATTTATTTTTAAGTAAGAGTAACAATCTTTCTGTAACGTGTTATTAGTAATTTTTAAAATGTTTAGACCTTGGGTTGAAAATTGTCAATCCGACGACGGAATTGAAGAGATAAACAAGCAAAAAACAATGTCATTTACCGATGTGCTGCAAGAGAATTGTTACCTTGAGTATATCAAGGTAAAATTTATATATATATATATATATATATATATATATATATATATATATATATATATATATATATATATATATATATATATATTTTTTGTTTGTCAGATCAGATGTCAGATAATAAAACAATCACTCTAATTCATTCGGTCAACCGCATTAAGTAGGTAGTTCTAAAAATTTCTGATTCTCCAAATAAAAAATTATTCTTTTGTTTAAATACTCAAACTACTGTTATTTGAATAGAAGCTAGAAAAGATTTTAAACATTTTTTCTGCAGTATGAAGCGGTAAAACGGTTCTATTGATAAACTACTTAAAAATGATTTTTACGCTATAAAAATTTCAATAAAGGGCAACATTTTGCTTTTTCTAAAAATGTAAAAAAACTTAATTTGAAAAATTAAATTATTACAAATAATACCCATTCTTATATTTTATTAGTGATATTTATGTATCATAAATCCTTAAATTATGTATTTCTCGGAACATTCACTAAAAATAGGTAAAATAAAAATATTAACAGATCGCTGCTCCATGCAATTCAGTGGAATGTACAGGGTGTCCCATTTTCGTAGGTTTTACGGGGTTTCCAGCTTATGAGTAGAGATAGAAAGATGCGGTTTTCGCGACACGGTGCTACTTTTCGATGAAACTAAAGAGGCCGCAAACAGATTTGCCCTAACCATTTTAAACAGGGTGATTTTGAAAATTTGTCATTTTCGGACACCCCCTGTAACTCAGCTATCGTAAAATATATTTAAAATGTTTCAACTGGTATTTATAGATTTTTTCACGTAGAATTCAGTGGCGTACTCAGATTTTTGCTGAGAGTCATAGTTTTTGACATATTGGCATAACCTACTATTTTTTAAATGGGATATATATTATTTTTTCATCTTATTCTTCGTGTCGAGAGCTTTTCAAAAACATACCATAAGTCATATTTATTTTCATAAATAACATGAAAAAATGCATTTTTCTTTAAACGGATTTATGGCATAGCAGATCAATCGAGATAAGAGAAGGTGGCTGTGGAGCCATGGAAAAAGTTAACAAATATTTATTAACGAAATAACAAAGTAACAGCATCAGAAAAAATTAGGAAGTAGGTAAAAGGTAATAATTATAATTTCATTAAAACTACAAATATTGTTCAAATTGTAGACCATTATGTGTCCTACAAGTGTGACAAAAAAAATTCTTTTTAATGCATTTTCTATTGTAAATGACTGGGTTTGTAACTCTGCAAAAGCGTTTTTGGTGGCCATTCTTAGTTGTTCTAAGTTTTCGTATCGCCTTACATAAAACTTGTTTTCTAAATAACCCCACAAAAAGAAATCTAAAACTGAGAGGTCAGGGGATCGTGGTGGCCATCGAACAGGTCCGTGTGTTCCTATTCTTCCAGGAAAATGGTCGTTAAGCCAGTTTTGACTTATTCTGGCATTGTGGGCTGGAGCTCCGTCTTGCTGGAAATAAATCCTATTTAGTTGAGCCAAGGGAACATCATCCAAAATTCCTAATGCGTCTTCTAGGATTCGCACGTAACCAATCGAATTCAGATTTCCTTCATATATTTGGTAAACTATTTTTCGGTTGAAAATAAAACAGGAGACATTGAATCCAAATCTGCCCTTACTCTACCTAGGAAAAATAACATGGTTGTTTTCTTGAAAAATCGCGTGTTGTGTCTATTTAAAATCCCTGAACTAGGTGCAACTTTTTTTCATTATCTTCTGCCTTCATATTTATAAACCAATTGCAGAAAATGTCTGCATCACCAGGAAATGATGCACAAGTTTGTATTTATAGGGTTTGAATTTGTGCTTTTTCAAAATTTTCTGCACTTTGGTTTTCGGTAACCCGCCTCTTCGTTAAGATGTTTCAGGAGCTGTCTGAACGAGGGCTAAAACGTTGACCTCAGATTCGTCGTTGTCTTTATTCTAAGTTCGCGATCGAGGCTTGTTAAAAGATACATATTGGCAAAGATTATTTTTAATTTTTTGAAAAATTCGTTTTTCTGGTTGTCTTCTCTCGGGATATCTAAGATAAAATAAAGCGAACCAATAAGTCAAAATGCAGGAAGATAAAAAAGAACTAACCTGTTCAGATAAAGCTCGGCCGCCTGATCTGCATCTTCATTAGACAATATAAAACACGCGTTCATATCATATTTCTCAAAATATTCAAATTTTTGATTCTGAGCCATATTAAAAACAATAATTATAATAGACGTCAAGAAAAATTTGGTGCCAAAAATGACAGCAGTAATGGCTGCCTGATCATATTTTTGTTGGCGTTGCCATGGCTACCACAGCCACCTTCTCTTATTTCGATTGATCTGCTATGCCATAAATCCGTTTAAAGAAAAATGCATTTTTTCATGTTATTTATGAAAATAAATATGACTTATGGTATGTTTTTGAAAAGCTCTCGACACGAAGAATAAGATGAAAAAATAATATATAGGGTCTCCCATTTAAAAAATAGTAGGTTATGCCAATATGTCAAAAACTATGACTCTCAGCAAAAATCTGAGTATGCCACTGAATTCTACGTGAAAAAATCTATAAATACCAGTTGAAACATTTTAAATATATTTTACGATAGCTGAGTTACAGGGGGTGTCCGAAAATGACAAATTTTCAAAATCACCCTGTAGCACGGAAACTAAAATGGTTAGGGCAAATCTGTTTGCGGCCTCTTTAGTTTCATCGAAAAGTAGCACGGTGTCGCGAAAACCGCATCTCTCTATCTCTACTCATAAGCTGGAAACCCCGTAAAACCTACGAAAATGGGACACCCTGTACTCCAAAATATACCTAACCCATTTTTTTAAATACTTGGATGTAAAAATATTTTTGTTATCTCAACTCACATACTAAGTCCTAACACTGGAATCTGTGGTGGAAGATAGATCAATATACAACTTCTTACGTTCTGGACGCTAACCAAGTTAGCATCATCAGCAGATGATATAAACAGTTTATATCATCTGCTGATGATGCTAACTTGGTTAGCGAAACGCGCGTCCAGAACGTAAGAAGTTGTGGTGCAGTGGAGTTAGAACTCTTGTATTTTGATCACGTATTAATGCAAAGCTTTCAGTGATATTTAGATGCAGTAAAATCAAGAAACGTTCAGTAACCTTCAAATGTTTTTCTGCAGGACTTTTAAAAGCGTCAGAAGGCATAGAAGCTACCATTAAGAGGACAGTGGAGTTAATCGGCATTCCAAGGTTTACCTTGCGTCGCTTTCTTGACCAAGACAATTCTCTGGAGAGGAAGAACAGATCAGAGAAAGGCACAATGAAAGTGTTTTGGGAATGGTGATGATTAAAAAAATTTACAAGCGCATTTGCATTAGACCAGCCATGTCTAACATGCCGCATGCGGCCCAGTGAGCATTTTTCTGCGGCCAAAATCAATTTTGAAAGCAACCAGATAATGCGGCCCGCGAACAAGTTGAAAACCGTTTTTGAAAGCGGGCGCCGCAGGAGGATGAACTACACATATTCAACCTAAAACCTAAAGCCAAAGGTTATCTGGCTTGTTCCATGAAATTCTATCGTGCAAAAACACAAATGACGCTATCTGAACATTCTGGAAAGAACTCGAGAAATCACAATCCGTATATAAGCCGTGTTCGATTGAGTTCACTGAATGTTTAGTAAATTATGAGTCAGTTGCGATAGAGTTTCGAGCTGAGTTGCGCACTTATTTTTACAACACTTAACAGTACTTATAATTTATTTCGGATACAGTTTCTAACATGTCTCTTTCAAAACCAAGTGGAAGTAAGAGGAAACTGTAAATGAGCATCGTGTCTTTTAAGTTTTTTTGCTGTGATTTGTAATAGTATAGTCGGTGTCCCAAACAAATAAAATATAAAACCTCACTATGATATTCATAAAACTATGTTTGACAAGTATACAGGCATGATTAGAAACGAAAAGTTATATAAGTTGAAATCACGGTTGAAAGATCAGCAGCTTATGTTTACACGTCCAAAGCAAGAAAATGAATCTGTCCTTCAAGCGAGCTACGTACTGTCGGAGATCGCGAAACACTCAAAACCATTTGTTGAAGGTGAATTTATAAAAGAGTGCTTTGTAAAGGCCGCGGAAATTGTAAGTCCCGGGAACGTGAAGGCATTTGAAAATATATCCTTGTCCGGGAATACTGTCTCTGAAAGAGTTACTGAGTTGGCTGCCAACATAAGTGATCAGATAAAAACAAAATCAGACTCTTTCATTGCATTTTCTATTGCCTGTGACGAAAGTAAGGATGTGTGTGGTGTGGCGCAACTCGCTGTTTTTCTTCGTGCGGTTGATACAGATATCAATGTGTTTGAAGAATTACTGGAATTAGTACCATTGCATGATACAACAACTGGGAAGGATATTTTCAATGCTGTTTACGGACTTCTGCAAAAGTACAATTTAGATTTGTCAAAACTGTGTTCCGTTACAACAGACGGAGTTCCTTCAATGACTGGATTAAAAAATGGCTGCGTTAAAATATTACAGACAAAGATCAGAGAAACGGACAGTGACAAACCAGATTTTCATCATATTCATTTTATAATCCACCAAGAAGTTTTATGCTCAAAAGTGATCAAGTTGGAAAGTGTTTCAAAGTCAGTGAAAAAAATTATAAACTTCATAAGGTCACGAGGGCTTAATCAGCGACAGTTTTCTGCATTTTTACGTGATTAAGAAAGTGAGTACACTGGTTTACCATATTATGCAGAGGTGCAATGGCTTTCGTGTGCTATGGTATTCGACCGGTTTTGGAAACTCAAAGAAGAAATACGCGTTTTCATGGAAACAAAAGGAGAAGATTATTATGCGATGTACCTTTTTTTACAAGATCTTTCATTAACAGTAGATATCACAAAACACTTGTCGGACTTAAATACGAAATTGCAAGAACCACATCAAGTTATTACAGATATGCATGATCATGTGAAAGCTTTCAAATGTAAGATTATGTTGTGGGAAAAAAGTTAGCAGACGATAATCTGTCACACTTGTAAGGCATATCAGGAAAGCACAAGTGCCCCAATATCATACAAAATATATTCAGAGAAAATGAGAAGCCTTCTGGCAAAATTTGAGAAGCGTTTTCAGAATTTTAAGACCCAAGAAAACAATTTTTCTCTATTTACTGGTCTTTTCACTATCGACATTGATAAAGTTCCCCTCACTTGCGAAATGGAAATAATTGAGATTCAGTATCAGACCCATTTAAAACAAAAATTTGATATTGTTGGTACATTCGAATTTTATAAGTTCAATACCAAGAAATGAGAAAATTTGCCTGTAAAATCCTGTCAATGTTTGGAAGTAACTATAAGTGTGAACAACTATTTTCTTTGATGAAAGGAAACAAATCTCCCGCAAGATCGTGATTGACGGACGCACACTTGGACGCAGTTTTAAGAGTTATTTCCGCCGATAAATTCGCGCTACAAATAGACAACTTAATTGAAGACAAAAGATGTCAAATATCTGGCAAAAGAATTAAATGTTTGTAGTTTTTGTAATGTCCTTTTTATCGTAAATTTAATAAACAGACTTGTCCTATAACAGTACTTTTTCTCAAGATTTTCAGTAGTTTGTTTTCTTTAAGATAAGGTTTTGCGGCCCACCTAGAGAGGCCGATTAGAGAGACCCAACGTCTAGCGGAATGAAGACAAAAATATTTAATCCAAATTCATCAGTTCGGCGCAGAAAATCGAAATATTAACTATTTAGATGAGACTTGCGGCGCTATGGAAAAACGAAAATATACGACTGGTGATATATTTTTGATTAAAGATTATCACATGTGTATGCAGTCCAGGAAACGTTAGATTTTTAAAAATAACCACAATTATTTTTTCCTCTTCTACATATTTGACTCCAGTTATTTAAGTTTTTTCTGCCTATTAATCCCTTTGATGATAATTAAAAAAATCTCGTCGGATCTCTATTCATACATACTTGTTTTTATCTACTAATTTGTATGAAAACATAACTCTATTAAATAAAATCGGATTAAGATAATAAGATAATACTAATAAATAGTGGAAAATTCATATAAAAGGTTTAATATTCAAATCTGATAAAAGCTCTCCATATTATACGATAAATATATTCTATCGGCGTAATTCTGTTTAACCATTGTAAATTAACAAGACTGATATTCTGAAATGTTACGCATTGTTTATTGCTTGCGTGCCGCAAACAAAGGATAACCAGATTTTTGACAGGAATTGTGTATGCCTCTTTGCGGTTTTCTGATAGTCGCACCTAATTACCCGAGAAATTTGAAATTTTGTACATACAGGGTGCTTTTTAATTGATGGCTTAAAATGAATGACGTAATTTTTTGCCTTATTCTAGGACTAAAAGTTTGAAGATACAGGGTATCAAATTTTTTTTTTTTTGTTTTTTTCATGGACTTCGTACATTTCCAGGGATAAATCATTCAAATTTGATACACACTACCAAATGGGTATCATTTTTTTCTAGGTCGCGACATTTTTACCCCCAAAAATTATACTGCCACGTCACTGGACGTTTTTGTTTGAATATTATAATGCAGATTACCCATTTTGTTTTCTAACTTATTGGTATGTTACTTTAATCCGATATTTTGAACCCTTATAACGTAAACTCCGGTGTTATAAGTCACGTTATAAAGATTTGTTACGTAACTGCAATTTTAAGAGTTTGCAATTACGACCCGTAGGCTAGTTTGTACGGGGTTTAGCTTTGGGGTAGTTCAAAACTTTTTAATCCGTTACATTTAGTGTATGAGGAAGGAAAGTCAAAAAATATATATAAAATGGAAGGGCGCCAACACACGTAAAAAAAGAGAATCTACATTACGTCCTTCATATACCCTTTACCCGTGCGTTAGTAAAAATGCTGAGACAAACAGTAAAACACAATATACAATTATTATTTCCCCTTATTTCAGATTATACTTGTGAATATTTACCAGTGTTTAAAGGAAATGCAAGAATGTGATATAAATTATATTTATAGATAGAAATAAGTATAAGAATTCGAAAATGAAATTTAAAAATAAAAGGTACGACGAAGTTATAAATTTAAGTTAAAAATCTCACCAAGTAGATAGCACGTAAGCAGGAGGTGATAACTCAAACTTGGGCCTGGTTATTGGGCTGCATACTAGAGACCAAATACTTCAAAACCTCTTCGGTAAAAGTGGATCTTGTTTGTGCCAACGTTCAGTAAGTAGAAGTAGAATGCTACTTCAGTTTTCAAAAACGTTTTAAACGGGTCCTGTCGGAACCACAACACTTGCGGTGGCAAAAAGGTTTTGTTTTTTATTTTGGCTTCACCCAAAAAATCTTAATGTGAAAACTATTGGGTTTAAAATTGCCATAAAAGTGAAATATAGGCTTTCACATTTCAATGAAAGTGTAATAGTGATAAAATGCAAAGTGGTAAAATGCAAAGTGGTAAAATGCGAGGTGGTAAAATGACCACTGAGCTGTAAAAAAAGAGAAAAAATCCATTGTAGCCTAATTGTAAAATTTGTAAAAAATAAAATAAATAAATCTTGCCAAAATAAATTAAAATTGTTAATTACCTGGCTGTTATTCGATCACTATTCAAGACAAATTTTAAAACAACCTTTGAACAGGATCAGCCGTTTAATTGAATTTTCACGGCCTCAGTCAAAACTAACTAGAATGAACTCGTTCCAAAACGATTTTAGCCGAGAGGTTTATCAAAGAAAAAATGTTATAAAAAAAATAGGAATTTGGCTAAAAAACTAACATGTTGGAAGTGCTCTACGCAAAACTTGATCTTAATGTTCCTATATTTTGTCTCTTTCCCCCTTATTGATTTGATAAAAATAGACGATTTTTTAAAGGATAGGCAACTCAGAATTCAGTAAATATTTCAATAAATCTTTATATATATTGAATTTAAATATTTATTTTCGAATAATTTATGTTAGATATTTTTTATATTTCCCTCTAATCTTTACGTAAGCCTCGCCTTTAATAATTAACTTTAAAATTTTAGGTTTTTAATAAATAACGAAACTGAAGTGGTCGGACGGAATTATTTGCATTTTAGGCGTACATGAAAAAGAGATGTTAGACTCGCCGCAGTAAAATGTCAAACTTCATTAGTTGTCATTTGAGTTAACCCAAATTGTAAACGAAAATAAACAATATGCTTTTTAAACCAAACATTAGAAGGATTACTTAAATAACACAAACCCTTGTCTCTGACATGTGTTTACAGGAAATCAACAATATATGTGACATTTTTTAAACTATGTTCTTTCGAAAGGCAAGTTATTTAATGAACTGAACGTGATTTTGAAAGACAATAACATATTATTAAACCAAATTGGTGGTATATAAAATGTTTCTAATTTATTTAGCGTTACCAGGCTACAATGGAGATATGTGGAAATATCTGGTTTAGTTTGTAATACAACAGCTCATGCCCAAGCATGTTTTTTATAATGGACTTGTTTCTGAACAAAAATATATTAAGGTAAGATAATTGGACAATCATGTGCTAATGAACATCTAATATAAAATTCTTATAAAAATATGGTCCTTTTATATGGTGGGTATTAAAGAAAGCTTCAACAACCAGACCCTCAGCATCTGTAAAATTAAAACATATGTATATGACACACCAAGTTGTCAGTTGTGTACAATATTAAGTACTTATTTTAAATAGTAATGAATAGGAATCGTAAAATAATATTTAAAATCAAACAATCTAGATAACTCTCAAAATTTAGTCCCTGTCATCTTGGTGAATGACAAAATATAAATATAGCACCATAGCAATATCATAATTAGACCTATAAATTTATCTTATTTTGTTACCGTAAAAGTGTAACGTTACACTCTTACCGAAACTTTTTAATAGCTTATGTAGTAATTAAAATAAAGAGAGAAAAACCAGATTTCAACATCTCTCCTTTTCCACAGATTCGGTTAAAAACTAGTCAATTTGACATGACTCAGTACTTATGAACTTTAAACTTTTTTAATTTTTTAATTGTTTCCAATAGCGTCTATTATTAACCAAGGATTGATCTTTCAAACAGCGAAAAAAAATTTAAATTCAAAATTGAATGATATTTATTTGGTCAATACACACACACACACACACACATGTTTACATTCGTCAATACAGTTGTAGTCTAATGTCCACCTATTTATTATTAGCATATGTTAAGTACTTTAAACTTATGATAAAAAAATTAACAGTATGTCTATATTTAAAATAAATTTGACATAAATATTTGACTTATTATATGTTATATTGTAGAATTCAGATTTTATGAAAACCAGTTTTCCAATCGATCTATAATAAGGAAAATATCGATGCTTGAACATGACCTATGTTTTTTAATATGCCATAATTTTGGAACGAAGTGTAAACCTGGGAGAATCATTTTTCAGTTTATCTCTATATCACAAACACACAGAATTTGGAACCAATCCAATATGTAGTTTTTTCAGGCTGATTGTTTAAATATTTTATTAGGCCGCCGTTTTGTTACGCCTCTTGGATTCGCAAGACATTTTTACTCCGGGGACTCAATCTCACGTAATACTTGATTTTTGTGCAAAGTTTGAGATCATTTGAGTAATTCATTTTTTAGTATTTAACATTTCACTAGGCTGCCATATGGATTTTTACCAAAATGTAATCAGAGCATCCCCATATGACTCTTAATTTTTGATCAAAATTGAAAGTCAATCGGGTAAATAGTTTTCAGCTATGCCAATAAAAGACAGACGGAATTAAGAATACATGGTTTTCGGCATCTAGAGACCCTGAAACGTAAAGATCTGTAAAAACTTGAGAGGGTGATTTTTTCATTATTTACAATACTTCTCTTTTACCGGAAAAATAATATAATGTGTACAACGTATAAGACTGTGATGTTTTTATGAGAAAAACCACTGTTTTCATTATACAATATGCTATTACCTTTTTTCAGTCATAAAGCTGATTTATTGTTTCCTTACAAGGTATTTATTTTGTTAAAACTAACACAATTTCACCAAAGAATGTATTTCGTTGCATTAATTACAACAGATAATTTTATTTTACAACAACACGCGATAAGTGAAATGCTAATCCAAATATTACGCATTCTTAATGAAATTATTCTAACATGTAAGGAAATCGACAGACCCTTTGAGTTATTGAAATAATACATACCATTAAAGGCAAAAATGCCTAAGTACCGGTTAACACAATTAGAATTCAAATTAAATAGGCAACCAATAGAAGCAATAAACGCAAAGGTACGTAATTAGTAGCACAGTACCCATGTAAACAAGCATAATGAAGTGCGAAAAGTTCACTAAACAGAAGAAATATACATTGATCTTATCATGTTATTGCCAGGAAACACGCGGTAGCATAGCAATATCTGATCTGCAATGCCTTGGTGATTAGAAACCAATATACACACTTCATGAATTTTAATTATTGCTTTGCCCGCAATCATTGTTTAATATTGTAATGGATCTGCGATTATGGATAAGAAGATTTTGCGCCATGCGTGTAATTGATTTCGCATTACCACGCGAAATGAAATACTGTATTATAAGAGTATCAGTCTTGTGTTAAATTTGACGCAACATAAGATTTCGGTCTATGAAGCGTTTGTGTGATTTTTTGATTGTTGAAATAATATGAATAGAAATCTTAAAATTTTAACAACTTTTGCCACCTCTCAAGAGTTTGGCATTGATCTCATTGAAAAAATTATTTCTTTTACTTTACTTTACATTACAAATGCTTTATTGTCAAAATCAGAGTAATAATAATAGTAATAATAAAAAAGTATTCAGGGTTATTTATGAGGAAATGTCAATACTTCAGGTACATATTCAGGACCAAAAAATAAACATAAAAGTCTATATAAATAAGTGTCCGCAAGGTCTTAGTTCTCGAGATACAAGGTGTTAAAGTTTTTATTTAATTTTCCTATTTTTTAAATAAAATCTATGATAATGTAAATAGTGGAGTGAAAATTGATATCCGGGGGTTTTTTGGTATGACAAATTCGAATCTAATATTAGTATTGTTCCTACATGTCTTTCTACTTTTTCGAACAATCACAACTTTTTGGCACAGTCTTGTATTACATTTTTGAGCAAAACAAATTATTCCCTTGCCATTTCTTACGTCTTACGTCAAAAAGGTATACCTGTTAAAAGTGGATACGGGCAACCGTTTTCGAGATATTTGGATTTAAAACAGTTTCGGCGCATGTGATTTTTTTTATCAAATTCACATAAAGTATGCATGTATTGTAAAAAAATAGAAGTGAGCCTTGTCTGACAGAACAACTGCTGGTTGGTGTTCTCATCGTTTTTCCTGTTACTTAGCAATAGTAATGCCAGTTAATAATAAGATGATCAAATTTTGTCACTGTCAATTTCTGTTCATAACTTTTATTATCTGACAATAATCATTTAAGAAACTTTAGATCTAAATACGTCATTATGCCTGTGATATTCTCGCATCGTAAATATGCAGATATGATATTCGTCTCTGGCTTCTGCAATGGGGTCGCAATTCATGCAGTCGCGGATTACCAGCGTCGTTTTCCAGATAGAAGGGTGCCAGGTAGAAGAGTTTTTCAACAAGTGTTCACTACTGCTGGAGAATCTGGGATGTTTCCAAGTGCGAAAATTGTATCTGAACGGTAATCGGGACCCAACGTTGAAGTAGAAGAGGCTATACTCAATGCCGTCGAAAATGATCCAAGCATAAGCACTAGGCAGATTGCAGATACTTATCAAATTACACAATCGTCTGCTTGGAGAAATCTTCACATTAATTGTTTATACCCACTTCATTTACAACGGGTTCAACATTTGCAGGAGGGTGATTTTGAGTTGAGAATGCAATTCTGTAACTGGATTAATGAAGATCGAAGGTTGTATAGGTATGTTTTGTTCACTGATGAAGCACAGTTCACGCGTGATGGTATAAATAATCTTCACAATGAACACCGGTGGTCCTATGAAAATCCTCACGCTACAGTAGAACATAATTTCCAACATAAACTTAGCATTAATGTGTGGTGTGGAATGTTAAATTGTCATATAATTGGTCCATTTATAATGTACGGTAGTCTTACAGGAGAAAAATATTTAAACTTTCTTGAAAATCACTTGCGAAATCTATAAGAAGATGTTCCCTTTAATGTAAGACAAAACTTGTATTTGGATATGGTATGATGGAGCCCCTGCACACTACAGTTTACTCGTAAGAGATTTTTTAAACCAAAACTTTCCAAACCGATGGAATGGTCGGGGAGGTCCGTTTAATTGGCCACCTAGATCGCCAAACCTTAATTGTTTGGATTATTGTCTTTGGGGATGGTTCAAATCACTGGTATATTCCACTAAAGTAAATACAAGGGAAGCATTATTGGATCGGATAACAAACGCAGCACAAACACTAAGAAATGCGCCCGAATGTATCTACAGAGCAACCCGAGCTATACAACATAGAGCTGACCTGTGCTTAGAAGCAAATGGTGGAATTTTTGAAAATTATAAAACATAACCTAGATTTTATTAAAAACAACTTATTAATAACAATTTTAATAAAAATTAAATACCTTTTGTTTAGTTTAGGTCTGAGACACTGAATACACACCTCAAAAAAAGTGTTAGTCTTTCATTTCAAAGCTTTTGTGCCAAGTTGCGTTTAAATTTGGACAAAATAACAAACTCTTAAAATTTTGCGATAAAAAATTACATGCGCCGAAATTGTTTTAAATCCAAATATCTCGAAAACGGTTGCTCGTATCTACTTTTAACAGGTATACCTTTTTGACGTAGAAACGGCAAGGAAATAATTTGCTTTACTCAAAAATGTAATCAAAGACTGTACCAACCAGTTGTGATTGTTCGAAGGAGTAGAAAGACATGTAGGTGGCGCCTCCTACAAGCAAGAGCAATACTAATATTAGATTCGAATTTGTCATACAAAAAACCCCCGTATATCAACTTTCACTCCATTATTTACATTATCATAGATTTTATTTAAAAAATAGGAAAATTAAATAAAAACTTTAACACCCTGTATCTCGAGAACTAAGGCCTTGCGGACACTTATTTATATAAACTTTTATGTTAATTTTTTGGTCCTGAATATGTACCTGAAGTATTGACATTTCCTCATGAATCACCCTGTATAATATATAAACTTATATAATAAAATAAAAATATCATAAGTTATGAAGACTCACAAACAACACAAAAATAAATAAATAAATAAAATGTGACATCACACAAGAAGTAAATAAATACTTACAATACATATCAAAAACTGTCATTGTTTATAATATTTTTCCAGGCTATAATATGACCTCTACATAAAAAAAGGTTTTACTTTTCTCCGAAATTGCAAACAATTTAGCTGTCTAATTTCCTAGCAAATGGTTATACATCTTAATGCTTTCATATATTATAGATTGTTCGGTCAAAGTCAGTCGAGGTATAGAAAGGCGTATAGGTTGTTGGTTTTTCTGACGTGTGTTATGAATATTACATTGTGGCACAGTACGAAAAAACTAGAGATACAACTGTTAATATACATGCTTAATAAAAAATGGTCTACAGTGTTCTCTATAACCGGTCTTGCACATATATCTAATAGCTCTCTTTAGAAGAACAAATACACTATTAAACAATTTTTGGTTGTATAAACCCCAAAATGCTATGCCATACCGCAAATGCGACTCAAACAATGAGAAGTACGTTATTCTCGCCGAAGAAATTCCAAGCTCAGTTGACACCACTCGACCTACAAAACAAACTGAAGCCAGTTTACTATTTAAATTCATTATCTGTTCTTTATATTTATCTCAGTTTGTTCTCCATTACCAGTCCCAAAAATGTAGTAAAATTTTTATTTTCAATATGGTTATTTTCCAAAATAAGGTTATCAAAGTTAAAACCAAATGTTAATATATTGGTCTTATTAATGTTAAAGCAAAGAGAATTTGAATCACACCCCTTTTTAATTTTTGTCAGATCGGTGCATATAATTGTTTTAAGATCTTCATATTTTTCTGAGTGCCAAAACAGAGTGGTGTCATCCGCGAAAAAGGTGAAACTTCTCTGAATATTCAAGTGCATGTAGTACCACCCGATTTTGGGTCAATTCATGCGTATTGTCTAATGTTATCGGTTCATAAACACTGAAAATGGCACGCCAAAGGCGTGCTATTGGCTACTTATAGAAATAATTTAAATTTAACTAAATTTTGTTTTAAGAAAATAAAAATTATGTATAATAATTACATAATATATATATAATAAAATAATTATTATTATATATTATTATACAACAATTAAATTATTCGTTATCTGAGGAACTCTCATCACCTCTTGACATTATAATTAAAGGGTCGAACGTCTGGTCGATCAGGTTGTCAAGATCCCACATTTTCTCCTCCCGTTTAATCACATGCTGGACTGCTTTTCGCCGGTTCTCTGGTGTCACTTCCTTAATGGCTTGATCAATCTCAATCAATAGCTTAACATCTTGCATTTTAAATGTCAAGTTTTGTCTTCAACAAATCATTTCACTTGCGCCCATATACGTTCTATACGATTTGGCGGTAAGCGTAGCACAATTCTATAATATTTTTCTGCTATATCTTCCACGGCATATTTCATAAAACAATTTTTGTGTACATTTGCTATGCCAAGTTGTTGTTTCTTTATCAAATTGAGATTAAACTCAATATCTTTGGTAGTTAGCCAGTCGATAATTTTTTCTTTTCTCCAAGATGAAGTTGGTACCTTCTCTATGCTCCGTGAATGATAACTTGCATTATCCCTAACCACTACCGAATCAGCCGGAATTCATGTCCGTTTGGCACGATTGAAAAATTAACAAATATTCTTTTAAAAATCCTTCTTCCCTTCCAATGTGTGCAATTATATCTCTTCCCTTTTCCCGAAGGCACTTTAATACCCGTTGACAGGCCTTCGATGAAAGCTTGGCGGGCATTGATTCACGTCTCTAAAAATTTTCTTTTGCTCCCCGTGGTACTGCTTATACTTTTCAAGTATTTTCGTCGCTAGCAAATAATTTTATCGCTTATCCAGTAAAAGTGCTTTTCGGTTATACTTTTCCCAGGCAAAATCCATATTTTTTAAAGTTGTCCATAAGATATTTCTAATTATAAAAGGAAGCATATCTCGAAAAAATGACAGTTAAAAATGAGAAATTTGTTCATTTTTTGAATAGAAATTTTACATAATTTTTTGACTAAAAAGTGTCAATCTATGTCTTGCAGCAAAAATATGGAACTTTTGACCTAACCAATAGTTTTTCCCTGGGAGGAGAAATTGATGTTCAAGGTTCATAGAACATAGAGGTTTCTACTATGTATTTACTTTTTTGCCGAACATCAATCGTTTGGATGATATATGCTGAATTGAGGTATTTGTTTATTTTTGGGATACCCTAGATCAGGGGTGCTCAAACGGTCGATCGCGAGTGCTTTTTGAGTAGATCTCGAGAAGAAAAAATGTTTTAATAAGTAAGTACTTAACTAAACTACAAAAATGTATTACGTAATAAAATAACACTCTGCTAGCGGCAAAAGGCGGCTTTATCAAAGGAACGCGCGGTACTTATCAAAGAAAAGCCGCGTTTTTTATTCTTGCCGCTTTTCTAGAAATTTCGGGTGGCGCGTTTGACGGGAACATTCGAGACTTTCGTTCACGCCGCCTGCAGAAATTGGAGTCATTCTGAATTGCAACTTGAAGGCAATACTACGTCGATACAAAGTTTATTATTAAATAGTACAAAATGAGTGCAGCGAAGAAATCTAAAACGTATCATTTTAATAACGATTGGGAGGAAGAATTTTTGTTTTGTATGGTGAAGGATAAGTGCATTTGTCTTATTTGTCGTGCGCCAGTTGCAATACCTAAGCCTGGTAACTTAGAAAGGCATCATAAAATGATTCATAAAAACTATGAAAAGGATTTTCCGCCACAGAGTGAATTAAGAAAACGAAAAGTACGTGATTTGATATCTTGTTTGAAAAAAGAACAAACCATGTTCACAAGACCAGCCAAATAATCAAAAGCTGCTACGATCGCATCATTTAAAATATCTTATATATTGGCGAAACACAAGAAACCATTCGAAGATGGATCGGTTGTGAAGGAAGCATTTATTGAAGTCATGAGTCAGGACATGGCAGATAAACTAAAAAATAATATCATGGAATGTACATACTTTTCTTTACAGTTCGACGAATCCACCGATATGACAGACATTGCCCAACAAGTTTTGTGTTCAAAAGTTTTAAACACGAAGGAAATTATGGACATTGCAACAAAAATTGTGAATTCCATCCGTGCACGTAGCTTGCAACGGAGGCTCTTTAAGTTGCAGTTGGAAGATAGGGAGTCAGCTGAACACATTGATTTAGTTTTTCACACGGACGTCAGGTGGTTGAGTCGCGGAAAATTCCTAGAAAGGTTTCAAGAATTATTGCCCGAAATAACAGCTTTTCTAGACGAA
This sequence comes from Kuschelorhynchus macadamiae, assembly GCA_030620095.1. Taxonomy (NCBI): domain Eukaryota; kingdom Metazoa; phylum Arthropoda; class Insecta; order Coleoptera; family Curculionidae; genus Kuschelorhynchus; species Kuschelorhynchus macadamiae. Next base: position 546,857 of record JAUTXW010002846.1, on the reverse strand, counting down.
AGAGGTGATGACACTCAGATGTTGAAAAACGAAAAATGGCTGACTGATTTGGCATTTTTGACTGACATCACAATGCACTTAATTACCATTAACTTGGAGCTTCAAGGTAAAGGAAAAACTGTTATTGAGATGATTAGCGCAGTAAACGCATTCAAAAGTAAATTGCAACTTATGATAGATCAAATGAAAAGAAAGGATCTGAAACATTTTCCGTCTTTGAAAGCAAGGATTCCTCAGTTGAATTATGATACGTATGAGGCTGAATTATCAAATATTTTGGTATAATTCGAAATGCGTTTTTATTATTGTAGTAAATTGGCAAATGTAGCATCATTTATGAGTTATCCTTTTTCATGTAAAAACATTGAGGAATTAGCTACTGATATAGCAAGTCAGTTTAATATGAACTCATGTTCTGTTGAAAATGAGTTGGTGCAGATTATATCAGATATACATCTCAAAGCTACAGTATCTGATAGAAATTTCTGGTGTTTTATATCTGAAGATAAATATCCGAATCTAAGGCAAATCGTCCCTTCAACTAACAGCAATGTTTGGGTCAACTTACTTGTGCGAGACTGCATTTTCTGAAATGAAGATAATTAAGTCAAAATATCCCAATAGACTAACTGACGATCATATGTCATCTTATGAAAAGTATAGTATGAAAAGAAATAAATTTGGTACCTTTCATAGATGAAGCCATGCTAATGACAGTCATGTTCCAACAGATAGAGATCCGAAGCATGCTTCCCAATTTCTTAAAATTAATCAACAAATGAAAATATTGCTTTAATGACCTAGACGTTCCAATTGCCTGATCTAAACCTCATAGAAAATATATGCCATATGACATCATAATCATCATTGGCCACACATTGTGTCTGTGTTATCGATGAGAAAGGGTACTACTGAAAAAATATTTTCTTTTGTATTCTGTTATAGAAATTCCAATAGTACAATTTTGTAGCTATTTGAAAGAGGATGAGTGAAAACAAAGTTGAGAAAGCAAAGTATTCACCTATTTTATTTGCAATCTAACAAAATACTAGCTCAGTTTTCCAACACTAGTGTTGAAAACAATTTTTTCAACTCTAGAGGTGAAAAATATAAAAAAAAATAAAAATAAAATTTCTACTCAAGATTCTTTATGGTCGATGGAAAAATAACGGAAATTAATCACCTTAAAAACAGTTCTCTATATTCATTTCTATCATATTTCTTAATACATTCAATAACTCTTTTTCTAATATTCGTCTTCCTTTTGAAGAAAATTAATATTAAGCACAATATTATGTATGAATTTATATTTACAACAATTCTAATGGAATCCAAACATAATGGGATTTAGTTTTTACATTGTTTTTAATTAGAAATATATATAATTCATTAACATAAGCTTTCACGGGTTTGGTCAATTAACAAATCATAATTCTTGTGATTAGACCGTATCAAATTGAAAAAAACCTAAACGCATTCAACCAACATTGTTAAGATTTAAAAACTAACCAGAAAGTTAAATTATGAATTATATTTAAAAAAAATTGATATTCGCAAATTTATTTTCTTAAAAATCTGAGTTTTGATACATACATTCGAAAAAATGTTTCATTTGAAAAAATTTGTATTCGATTTTTTTTTTGGAAATTTCGTACCCCATCGACTTCTTGAACCATTTGTTTCGAGGTCTTGCTCTTACAGAGCTTTTGCTGTTTTTCTTATATACTTAATACACTTTGCTTCTTTTCATGTCTATGCATACTCTTTTCTCCTCAGATTCTATAACTCGTCATCTTCATCTTCATTTTCCTCCAACAGTAGAAACCTTGTTATTTAAGAAAATATTTATTTCTTGCTTTCCACAAAATTTGAGTTGGATTTAAATGGGGTCTTCAAGGGTGATGATTCCATTTTTGCGGTCAATTCAAAGATATAGATCTCTCTAGAAGGTAGTAATTGAGGATGGAGGGGCTGAAAGTGTAAAAATCGACAATCGATGGGGTGGAAATCGCTTTTTCACCCCTACATCATTTGTTACTACCACCTAATGGGGTACATATCTTTAAATTAACGCCAATAATTGAATCAGCACATATCAAAACCCCCCGGGTATAATTTCATAATTTCATTCCCTCCAACCCATATTTCCATGTCTTTGAATTGACTTCAAAAATTGAACCAACATTGAAAACCCACGTGAAACAGTTTTGAAGCCTGAATTGGATTGCACGTGAAAATCGTATTTTCACTGCCTCCAACTCCTATTTCCAACCTCCTAGAGGGGGTCGTAACTTTAAATTGACCCCAAAAATGAAGTCAGCGCCCTTAAAAACCCCAGGGAAACCAGTTTTGAAGGCTCATCCTCAATAGGGTCTCTTATAAATATCGTGCTTTCCTCCCTCCAACCCCTAGCCACAACTCCTATACTGGTGCGGACCCGTTCAATAGTATAGAGAATATTGACAGATGCCAAGGTAATGCTACATATCAGTGATGATGTTCCACAAGATTCTGTAGTCTGTACTGGGCCCAATCCTATTTTTGTTGTAGCATAATGATCTTGCCTTTTTGGATATTGGGGGGACTTGGACTATTTTTGCAGGTGATACAACTCTTCTCTTAAGGGGAACTGATCGCAACGTTCTAATGAATACCATTTGTGAGAATTTGGAGAAGGTGACAAAGTGGTGTGGCTCTAATTACTTAAGTTTTAACTGTTACTTACTTTTAAATTTACATTGAATAATCTAAATAGTATTCAAATAAAAAACCAATCTGTTACACAAGTTTTGGGTATTCATATTGATAATGAATTAAAATTCTCTATTCACGTAACCCTACATAGTAAAAAAGTTGCTTCTAGGTGCTTTGGTGTGAAAGTACTTTCTAATGAATTAGGTTCATCTGTGGCTAAGATCGCTTTTTAAAGAATTTGTAACCACCAATTGCTTAATTCCATCTTTGTTCTCCAAAAAAGGTCACTGCGTTACATATGTAAGGCAAAGTTTAGGGAACGCTGTAAACCTTATTTTATATAGGAAAAAACTTAGACTGTTATTTCTCATTTTATCTTGGAGACTTGTTGCTTGATGCACAAAAAAATTAGGAATATTTCTAGACATAAAGCTTTTACTACCCGAAACAGTAGCAGCGTTTCTCTCCCAATACCCAAATTTGCTTTAACTAAAAACTCATTGATTTATGAAAGAGTTAAGATTTACAATCACTTAGCCATGAACCTGAAATTAATTACTGTTAAAAAGTTCTTTAGACGGACTCTCAAGAACATTCTTAAGATAAAGTTAAACTTCATCCTGCAGGAATTTTCTGATAACCCTCTATGATAGTAGGTATATTATTTTAAATATTGGTTACTTGACATTTGTTTTCCTTTTTTTTAATTGTTTTCGTTTTTTCTTTAATTATTTATATTACTGACTCACATTTGTATGATGTATGGTTTTTATTTTATTTATTAATTGTTGTCCATTGTTTTCTTATTATTGTAAATGTTCTATTTGTATATTTTTTTTTTCAATGTATAGTTTACTTTTGTTAACATGGTGTAAGTTATTCCATAAGGTATTATAGATCATTTCTATTTTTAAGGTTACTTTGTCAATGAGACATGTTTCTCTGATGTTAATAAAGCTTATTTTGTTTATTTGTTTAATGTTCTATATTTTTTATTGGCATTTTATGAGTTTCATATACGTTTGCGATTTCGCCTTTTTTACTCTCCATTTTCTAGTAGAAAATTTGATGTAATTTATACGAGTATTAAAAAATGTTAATAAACTAAGATTAACTTCCATAAGGGTGAAGGAGGGTTGATATTTCAATTTCAGCTTTAAAATCGTGTTAAGCATCTTGGAACACCACCGAGTAGAGAATTTGGAGTGATTTACATGAATGATTTAAAAACAGGGCAAATAAAGTAAAACTAACCCCAATAAGGGTGCAGAGGGGTTGATACGTCAATTTTATGTTAAGAATCCAGTTCAGCATCCTTGAAAAAACCCAAGTAGAAAATTTGGAGTGATTTCTATAGGCTCCAACGAACAATTCACAAAAAATATTAGGCTGATAGGACCAACTCCTCAAAATTTCAAGGTTTCCACTTTTTAGAGCGCGCTATATATTATCATATAAACATAATTTCTCAGATATCGATTAATAAAAACTTTACCGTGGTGCAAATACGTTACAATTACGAAATTTATTAACCTGGTTTTGCAAACGATGTAAATAATTAAGTGATTTATTTGGAGAAAACGAAAATTGATATATCTACGACCAAAGCGGAATTGTGCAAATAAACAGTAATTCACGATTCCGTGTCACGCCAACTTTAGAACGAGCTCAAATCAATCGAAACATTTACCTAATCTCTCTTGGAAATGGACGTCTCGACATGACCTGCATTGTTATGGAATACCCTCGATTGTGTCACAAGTTAAAGAGTTGGGAATAAACTAGAATAATTTTTTTACATTTTCGTTGGGTAATTGACGTGTTTGCAATACGTATATGGACAGGTCTCCGAGTTGTGTAGTTTTCTGGTTCTTAAAAGATAGTTCTGATATCTATAAAACCTAAAAAGCCAATAAAGAGTTTCTCAAAAAGGATCACTGTTTTTAAATCATCAATAATTCAATAGGTTTCAAACAAACAAAGAAAATAAGCTTTATTGTCATAAGAGAAACAAGCCTCATTGACAGAGCATCCTCAAAAATAGGAATGTCTAGGGATGAGATATATTGCACAATGTTAAAAAAGTAAAATATACATAAAAAGGCTAAAAAAATGCGTATATATATATATATATATATATATATATATATATATATATATATATATATATATATATATATATATATATCCATACAAACAAAAAAGAAGTAATTGTGATTGGTCTAATTGACCGTGCCATATCTTCACCATCACCAGAATACCGTCCTGAAGCCCTTAATAAAGTTAAAGAGACCTTGTATTCAAATCATTTCCCGGAAAAACTGATAACTATATCTATTACAACAATCACAACGAAAACGTAAGACAAGATAATACGCAAAAAAAATACATTGCAATGCCATACACATCTCATTTATCTGAAAAATTAAAACATATCTTAGGAAAATATAACATAATTGTGTGTCATAAAGCCCAGAATCTGATAGGCTCCCTATTTACAAAATTGAAAACAAAAATTCCTAAAAATAAAAAGCCAATCTCCTATACGAAATTCCTTGATTAAACTGCCCTATGAAATATATTGGTATGACAACCCAACTCTTAGAAAATAGAATAAAAGGGCATAAGTATACAAAGAATGCATCCACTGCAAATTAATTTTTCTGAAACCAAAATCATTGATGAAGATAACCTGTATTAGAAATTAATTATCAAAGAAAGGATTCATATAAAACTTAACTTCGTCTAAGCCGTTATTTTTAAAATGTAGTATATCATTGTGAATGTCTGATTCTACTCTAAGGTTTAAATTAAAAAATATAGTAAAAAAATTATCTTTAAATCCCTCAAAAAAAAAACGAAGTACGATAAGAACACTTTTTTACCTAAAACTGTCATGAGTTGTCTGGCAAACCACTAACTTGCTACCTATCAATCAAATATAAATAAATAAAGATGCATTTTTCGAGGAATGTAACTTTAGCTTATTAATTTTCTAATAATTTTTTTGTAAATAGTGTAAAATTTTAAATTAGTTTAGATGTCTTTTTATAATTAGACTATTAAATGTTTTGTAAATTAATTGTAGATAGAAAAGGAAACCCCTACATACCAAAAAAAAATAAAGGAGTGAGCAATTTTTTAGAAAGCCTACTATGATAGGCGAAACGTAAATTCCTTGTTTCGGTTTTGCGCAAACCAAAATCCATATATATATATATAAATATATATATATATATATATATATATATATATATATATATATATATATATATATATATATATATATATATAAATATATATATATATGTTATATATATATATATATATATATATATATATATATATATATATATATATATATATATATATATATATATATATATATATATATATATATATATATATATATATATATATATATATATATATAAATATATATGATTATATATATATTGTATATATATATATATATATATATATATTATATATATATATATATATATATATATATATATATATATATATATATATATATATATATATATATATATATATATATATATATATATATATATATATATATATATATATATATATATATATATATATATATATATATATATATATATATATATATATATATATATATATATATATATATATATATATATATATATATATATATATATATATATATATATATATATATATATATATATATATATACAGGGTGGCCCATACGAAAAGGTCCCACCCTTATTTATGACTTTCCTGGTATATTATATATATATATATAAATATATATATACACGTCAATTTTGATTTTTAGGGGGACGTCTTTTCATGTATGATTGTATAAATACAGGGTGTTCCAAAAATAAGATATCGCATTACACTTGACATTTTTAAATGGAAACCCCCAATTTTTTTTCTATTTTTGGATTCTCCAGGAAGTTTTTAGTAACTTTTGTATAATAGAGTTTATACCTATCTTCAACCATTTTGAAGTTTTTTTAATTTTTTTTATAAAATTCGCCTCATTTAATTTAGTACTGATAATACGGAAAATAATAATCACCGATACCAGCAAGAAATTTAGCATCCGTCAATGTCATCGTAAATCATAGAACAACTTTATCTTTGATTTGAAATCGTTAAGTTGCCTAGTTCTATTATAATATTTTGCAATGATTTATTCAATTCAAGAAAAAGAAATAACGAAACTGTATTATCAAAACGGAAGCATTGCAAGAGCTACCGCCCGGTTGTTTAATGCGTTACATCCAGACAAAAATATTAACCATAAGTATGTGGCTAAATTAATAAGAAAATTTGAAGCAACTGGATCTGTATTAATATTAATCAGGAAAATCGTCCAGTAGAAATGAAGCCAGAGAAATAGCAGTTTTGGGACACGTGGCTCTTGACAACACCCAAAGTACTCGTGGTCTGGCTACTTCTTCAGGATTTACACGCTCAACAGTGCAAAGAATTTTGAAATCCTATAAATTTCACCCGTACAAAACTAAACTTGTCCATGAGCTTAATGAAGACGATTATGATAGAAGGTTGGAGTTTTGCGAATTAATGACACAACGTTTGAACAATAACCCAAATTTGTTATTTAACATTTGTTTTTCGGATGAATGTACCTTCTATTTACATGGTGCTGTAAATAGACATAATTGTCGATATTGGAGCGACTCGAATCCACATTTGTTTCGAGAGGTACATAATACCCACAAAAAATTAATGTCTGGGCCGGCATTTTCGGAAATCATATTGTAGGACCTTTCTTTATTCCTGGAAACTTGACGGGGGAGTTGTACTTGGACATGTTGGAAAATACAATAGAGCCACGAATAACCGAAATAATAGAAAATGATTAATTATTGAAAATTTTCTTCATTTCCAACAAGATGGTGCACCACCGCACTATGTAGCTCCAGTACGACAGTTTTTGGACACCCATTTCCCAAATCAGTGGATCGGACGGCGCGGCCCCATTGAGTGGCCACCAAGGTCTCCGGACTTGAGTCCTTTAGATTACTTTCTTTGGGGACATATAAAAAGTAAGGTTTTTAGTACGAAGCCAGACTCCATCCAAGATCTTCGGGAGCGGATCACGGCGGAATGCAGACAAATAACTCCAGAAATGTGTGAAAATGTTAGGAATAGATTTGAGCAAAATATTTATTATTGCATGGAGGTAAACGGACACCACTTTCAACATTTATTACCACATTGATATATATATAATTTTTGTTTAAATTTTAATGTGAATGTAAAACTGTAAATGGTTTATATATATATATATATATATTTTCTTATTAATTTAGCCACATACTATATATTTTTGATATATATATATATATATAAAGTATATATATATATATATATTATTCATATATAACTTCAAAATGGTTGAAGATAGGTATAAACTATATATATATATATATATAAAAATATATATATATATATATATATATATATATATATATATATATATATATATATATATATATATATATATATATATATATATATATATATATATATATATATATATATATATATATATATATATATATATATATATATATATATATATATATATCAAATAAAACCCATTTTATAATATAATAATAGACAAAAATCAATAAATAAAATTAATACCATACATCTACAAAAAAACAAATATGTCGGTAATATTAAGAATTAAAAAAAGTAAACAAATGTCAAATTACAAATACTTAAAATATTAAATTTGTTATCATAAAATTCCTGCAGGTTGTAATATGCCTTCAGCTTAAGAATGTTTTTGAGAATTCATTTAAAGAAGTTTTCAACAGCATTTTCATAAATCAATGTGATTTTCGTTAAGACAAATTTGGATATTGGGGGAGGAACGCTGCTACTGTTTCTAGAAAAATTCCTGAATTTTATGTGCATACAAATGAACAAGTCTCCAAGAAAAAAATGGAAATATCAAAATGTCTTCTTTTCTTTTCTCTGCATATATAGGACAGTGACCTTTTTTAGAAAAATGATGTACGTAAGTAGAGAAACTTAATTTATTATCGATATGAATATCCAAAAATTTTGCGACAGATTGGTTTTTTTATTTGAATACTATATAGATCCATGTTATTAAATATAGGCTTAAAAGTAAAAATGGAAGATTCATCACAGTCAAAACTTAAATAGTTAGAGATACACCATTATTTTACCCTCTCCAAATCCTCACAAATGATATTTATTAGAGCAGTGTAATCAGTTCTCCTCCAGTGAAGAGTTGTATCATCTGCAAAAATAGTACATGTCCCCCGAATATCCAGAAAGGCAAGATCAATAATCATCAACAAAATAGAATTGGGCACAGTACAGAGCCTTGTGGAATACCGTCACTGATTTTCCTTTTGGAGTCCTTACAAATTGTCTTCCTCTTGATAGATATGACTGAAACTATTGTAATGAAATTCCCTTAAAACCATACTTTGCCATTTTTTTAGAAAGTAATTTATGATTGACACAATCGAACAGCAAAAAGCTCCTTGTCATTCAAAACCAAGTAAAGACCCTCAAAAAAAGAGAAGAAAGGCATCGCCAGCGCAATTTGCCCTTTGAAAACCAAACTGAAATCCTGTCAGGATTTTATATCTGTCCAGGAAAGAGAGCGCCCTGATGTGAATGAGCCTTTGCTTCAGCTAGCACTTTTAGTGACACATATGGCGGGTTTTCAAAAATTCTAACAGATATATTATCAAATCCAGAGTTCCTATTTTTTGTATAATTAAGTACACTATTTAATTTATAACCACCTACAATGAATGAAAAAAAGTTTGATGAACAAAACCATTCCCACTTAAATAGGTCACAGTTTTGTTTTAAGCACTTCGACCACAGAGCAGTATTATGTTATTTAAAATATTAGGAACTAGTGATGATTTATCACATATAACTTTTTTTTTCTGGAAGATTATTCGCAATATTACAGTTTCCCTTTGTATTTTTGTTAAGATATCATACATTTTTTTATAAGATATTTTTGAAGATGGTAAAAGTTGTGTTATGAATTTTTTCAAAGTGAAAAGTTTTCAGAAACATTATTACCCAAACTATATAAGAATAGTGTAATTGTCACGAACAATAGATCATATCATTCAAGAGTTTTAACAAAAATACCCACAGTTTTACTAAGTGTTGATATCTTCGCTAATTCCGGACAAAATGGGGTTTAGAATTTTAAGTGAAATAGACCTTATACTATTTTTTCTTCAACCCTTAAAAAATCGTAAAGTTTAATTATTTTCGGATAAATAGAACATAAACAAGTTTACCAAAAATTTGTATATACAAAATTTGACCTATTGCGCCCCCGTAGTATAGGTTGTAAACACATCGAATGTTAGGTAGTTTAATATAATAAAACCTTTACCTTTTTAGAAGTCAATCCACATTAATTTGAAACAAACTTTATGTAGTTTATAGTTCATTTTTTAAGTATTAACACACAATAATAATATGTTGTATTATTCTATTCTATTCTTACGTTTTAATTAAGTATTTCCTATTATTATTAATGACTTTAGTATAACCACAGAACTTTATTAAACTATTTATGGTCCAGTTGTGTCCAAAAAAAGTGCCAATACCTACCAGAATTGTATATATCATTAACACACAGTTTAATATACCTTCATTCTCGGTGGCAATGGTCCTTGACCAAAAGGACCGGTTCCAACTACTTGATATAAACTTCACTTTCATTAAATGGGTCAGTCGCATCTATAAAACTGACCGGTTCTTTTGACAGAACTTAAAAATAGACTGTTTGTTAAAGTAACTAATGAACATACATTCCCAAAATAGGTGTTACATAATATTCGATTGAGTGATTCTTCTAAAATAGAAATATATAAAATGTGACGCAAATTATATTATAACCCATTATAGCTGAAGATGTATTTTATTTGTAAATCTTTAAAGAAATTGTAATACATTTTTAATAATTTTTCATTATAAGAGCAGAAACAACTTATTGAGAAGGGAAGTTATTTAAAAGTTGTTAATAAATGTACAGTATGATATAAGCTAATATTTTGGTTATTTGGAAAGATACAGGGTTATGGTTTTAATATTGCTGTGGTACTTTTTTTGTGCAATGAAAAATTCTCATAACTCGCTTTGTTTCTAAAATAGACGGTGAAATTAAAAATGTTGCATTTTGGTACCCCCTCCCTTATCTTGATTATTGTTTAACTTATCAGAAAAGTAAAAAGTGGTAGTCTTTTACGTAGAGTCCAGTACTGTATTTTAATTATTGCTGTGGTTAGTCGTTTTTATGATATGACCAAAAGCTAGGTTTTTTTTAATAGGACACCCTATACACATTCAAATATTTTGTTTTTGTTTTTTATAAGCTTTTCAAAAATACATAATACTAATGTTTATTTTCAATATTAAGTCGAATATTAGAACTCTTTATATTATCTTTATCCACCTGCAAATTATCTGATTACTAAAGTTGTAAACGCCCCTGCAAAATTAAAAGGAATGAACAAACATGTTTATTTTGTCTGAATTAAGGCTCACATAGGTATTCCTGAAAACGAGCTTGTAGATCATACTTTAAAATATCATATACGGATGTGGTTAATATAACAACAATGAGAATGAAGGTTGACAGAGAAAGGATTAAAGTGTAAAAATATCTTTCCAAATCTATGTAAAAAACATGGTTCCAGAAAAAATCAAATAAGAACTTTATTAAAACTATTTCACTCATCAGAAGTGATCACGCGTTGAACCCTAAATTTAAGAAAAAAATTGATCATCAAAATTAGGAAAACTGTGAATGTGGGGAAATCGGAGATTTAGAACATATAATTTTAAATTGCCCTAGATTAAAATCTCATGGAGAATTTTTTTTTTAAATATTTCAGGAATTGTAATATTTCCTTTTAATCTAAATCATTGAATTGCCCTTAATAATGTCAATATATATAAACACTATTTTAGTTAAGTTAAGTACACATTTGAAAAATGTAAGAATTAAAAAAAAAAAAAAAAAAACATTAAAAAAATGAATAAATCAACAAAAATGAGAAACAAAAAAAAAAACAAAAAAGCTTTAAAAAATACATAAAATAAAAATTTTAAATAAATTAAAAATAAAAATAAAACCAGAAATAGATCATACAAAATATAAAATACGGAAAATTAAAGAATAAAACTAACTTTATTGATTTGGTTAGCATTAAGCTTAATGTAATGTTATGTATAGAATAGTATGATACAACGCGATATTTCTGAAAATTGTATAGCAAAAGAACGGGATAGTAAATGAAAAACAAGACAATCTATAAAGAGGGATGCTGGCCAGTTGGTTTACACCAGAGCCATAAAACATAGACACAAACACACATTAAAAAAGCAAAAAATGTTAGTAGGCCAAGGTGGACATTTGAAATAACAAAAGTGGTTTATGTCAGAATAGCGAACATCTTTGCTGTATTTTTTCTCGATTTGCGTTATGTTAAATAACAGTAGACTTCTCTATCTCAACTATGGTAGGGAATGCAGTATTCGAAAATTATTAAAAATACGACGTGCTCTTCACTTATATCCAGTACGACGAAAACGCAGATGAAGCTTTGGAACTAAATTTAAACAGGATATTAATTTTTCTCATTCTAGTTAAATATTTAAAATATGATATCCAGAAAAAAGGTAACCGGATAAAAGAATTTATTTAAGAATAAAATAAAATTTAATTTTACATGGCTCGTTTGTCAAATCGCGGCCTAAAATTTACAATAAGGAAAATCGCGATAGTGACGAAGTGAATGTGTTGGCTTCGGTCGAGGCACTTTCAACTAATTCTTGTCGAAAAAATTAAGCTTCTATCGGTGTTGTTAAATCCGGGGTTCAAACAATTTAAAAAAAAACACAAGTTTAAACCACATGAAATTCATTTGGTACAAAACTTACATCCTGGTGACACAGAACGTGGACTAAAGTATTCCAGTTGGTATTTGCTAATGTTAGATTAATGATTATTAATTTTGAAAAAGCTGTTATTTGGTCCAATGAGGCGCATTTTACCAGTGCCGGTATTTTGAACGGCATAATAAGCTCATCTTTGGAAGCAAAATAGTCTATCTATGTGGCGGCTGTATTTGCAACAAGACGGAGCTCCGGGTCATAATGCTCAAATAGTGAGCGACTATCTAGACGAAAACTTTTCAGGCCACTGGATTGACCTTTACAAAGTTACAGCGGCGTATTTTGAATGCCTTAAGGCTAATAGTCACTATGTGCGAAACTTGTGTAAAATTTGGCGTCCAACAATTTCAAAAATATTCTAGATTCATTTTTATATGTTTAATAATTTTTAGTTTTGTGTTAGGTTTTTAACTTTTTAATTAAATTGATAGATACCATAATAGTTGTAAGTAGTTCTAAATCATTTAAGTTGCTAATAAGTAGGTATTAAAAAGTGAGTTTTCCTCAAGAATTTCGTCCAATCCAGCTTTGCAGAAGCAGTTATTCATGGTTGTCAAGAGGGTTTAATACACAGGAATACATATACTGATAGTCGGTGACTTCAAAATTGTCCGTTCAGCAGAGGTGTCCATTGTTCGGAGGTGTCCGTTAAGGGGGAACTGCACGCTGTATTATGGATCATTTGCAAACCTTCCGCCGCTGCAATATTATGTTAAAACTATAAGAGAGATGTATTAGCTTCAATGTGATTTCAATAGGGAAATAAGTATAATTGGGCGCTAAATGCGATTTTTTATGAAAAAATCTAATCTAGAATTCTAAAATAGAAGTAGATTTGTCCATTTTCGACTATTTTTCGACCACTTTTTGACGCAAATGACGTCGCATATATTTTTTTTTCCACAAAATGGCTCTTTACCGCCTTGCATTGATCCTTTGTCTACGTAACTGCAAAATTTGAAATAGTGTAATTTGTATTTCTGCAGCGCGTGAACCCTTTTGAACCCATTTTTAAACGAAATGTAATTTAAATTGCCTATACATAACACTTTTTTTTGAGCTCGGACGTGCAGGAAGTTTTTTCTAATATGTAGGTACCTTTTCATCTTACTTTCAACTTGACTAGACCTTGTCGCAAGTTTTTCACTTTTTGCGTGCAGTTCTCCCTTAAGGGAGGTTTTACTGTATTGTAATCGTGAAAAAATTACCCTTCCAGGTTTTTACAGATATTTACATTTTAGGGTCCTTAGATGGCAAAAAACATGTTTCCTCAATTCCGTTGGTCTGACTAAAAACTACTTATCCAAATGACTTTAAATTTTGGTCAACAAACAACGGTCATAAGGGGATCAAATGGTTACATTCTGGTAGAAATTCAATATGGTAGAACAAAATAACGAAATTAAAAAAAATGCAAAAAAACTACTATCTAATTTACCTGAAATTTTGCCTAGTATTACGTAAAAATCGTTTGATTCAAATCAAAATGACGGACAGGTGCTATGTTAAAAAATTATTATTAAAAAACTCCTTATCCAATTTACCTGAAGTTTTCACAAAATCAGGTATTACGTAGAAATCAACTGGCAAAATTTTGCTAAAAATCGAAGATGGCGACACAAAATAGCGGCTTAATAAATATTTATAAAATCAGCATAAAAAACTACTTATTAGAAAATTTCAAATTTTATGCAAGAATTAAGTGTGATATAGAGATAAACTGGAAAAATCGTGGTACGAATTCAAGATGGCGGAACATAATGGCGCCAAATTAAAAGGTTTTTAATCCCGAAAAAAACTCCCTCCAAGGCTTTACAATGATCAAAGTTTTAGCGTTTCTCAATGCCCAAAAACATGTTTTCTCAATTACGTCGGTCTGTTTGTCTATCAAATTATGGCGATATCTAAAAAGCTACTTACCGACTCACTTCAAATTTCGGTCAAATATTTTGCTAAATATCCATTATGGCGGCATAATAAAATAATTAAAAAATCTGCCTGAAGAAAACTATTTAACTTACATTAATTTCAAATTTTGTACAAACATTAAGTGTGACATAGAGATAAAATAGTAAAATTGTGGTATGAATTCAAAATGGCAAGATCCCGAGATCTTTGAAAGAGTACTATACAACCGACTAGTGAGCTTTCTTGACCAATACCAGATCATCGGTGGATTCAAAGCAAAAAAAAAGACAGGAACAGCAACAGTTCAACTGATACACTTCATCCCCAAACAACCAGAGAACAACTGTATTGTTGTACCTCTATTTTTCGATTTGACAAGAGCATTTGATTCCCTAAATCTTGACTTTGTGAGACAAAAATTATATGCTGTTAGAATAAGAGGAATCGCACTACAACTATTGACGTCTTTCTTAAGAAACAGAATATTGCACGTCCAGATCTATGGGTAAAATTCAGAGTACCAGTACCAATGATCTAATGCCGCCCGCAAGTACTATCAAATTCGCAGATGACACATCAGTAGCTGTTTCATCGAAGAACGAGCCCGAACGACAAGAAAGGATCAATAATTTCTCACCTGTCTTACAATACCATACTACGGGGACAGGCAATTGAAATATCGTCTGCCAAAAGCGAATTATGAGGCACATTTTTGGACTGAAACCGCTACAATCCTGCAAAGATTTATTTAAGAAACAAAAAATACTGACACTATCTACATAGAGAGAACTTCAGGCAAAATTCAGAAAATCATAACTACTCCACAAGACATTGCAACGATATCACCTATCCAATACGTGGTAGTACACAGTATTAGAAATCCCCTTACTATGCTTATGCTAGAGTTTTCATTCACCTGCCAAATGAAAACAAATTCAGATCCAGACTGAAAATATATCTTCAAGAAAACTCGTTTTACGACCTTTTTTTAGAGCAAAGACAATAACATGTGATTTTAAACTTGCCTGGATATTGTCTTGTTATTCCGTTGTAACCCTACACTCCTTGTTTTTTTTTTCATTGTATATATGTTACGAACATATTAAATTGTTTTTTCTTTCCAATGTTCTTTAATTTAAAGCATATAGATTGTGACGAACTTAATGTCAAAATATTTTGATTTAGAGTAAATAAAATTACTTTGAATTTGAAAAATAAAATATTGATAAAATCAAAGTAAAAAATTTTCTTATTCAATCGGCTGCAAATTTTTCACAAAAATGAATTGTGAGATGGGAATAAACTGGTTGGAATTCAACATGACGGAATAAAATGGCGGTCTTAAAAATCAATCAATCAAATCATGTCCAAAAGTCAAGTGTGGCGTAGGTAGAAACTGTTTTTTGTACTATTCCTATATAAAAAGGAAATATTCATAATTCGAGTAAAGGAAATTTAGTGATTTTTAAGAACAGTGATATTAATTTTTGCCAAAACAGGGAAAATCAAGGTTCAAGAACGCGAAAGTAGGCTTCAAAATAGGTAAAATGTATTTTTTAAATAAATATTTAGGGAAAACGTGAGGTTTTTAAAAATGTATACACTGCGTGGTCGTTTTACCGTAAATTACCATTTTTATATTACTTTCCTTGTCGTAAACTTGTCTAGTAAACCAACTGTTTTTAGAATCACAAGAAAATTTTAATAAGGCTATTAATAATTCAATACTGTATTTTATAGCTCAGTTCGGTTTATTATGAATTAATCAAAATCAAACGATTATTTATATTTATTGATCTATAAAATCCCACGAAGGAAATTTAGAAAAAAAATGTTTTAAATGCAAAACAATATGATTCTAAATTAGCATAACTTTAACCGGCTGCCATGCTTAGCTAATCCTGAATATTGTGGTTTCGAAATAATATAAAATGAATATATCAAACTAAGTTAATATTATAATACATGCAATTGTGTCATTTAAAATTACTCCAATAACACATTTCACTCAATTGTTAACAAAGGTGTAACAAACATATTCTTTATCCCACCCCTATTCTGTTAGTTTCGGCACCAACTGAGATTTTCTAAAAACCTGCCAGGAACTAAATATAATTAGATATTACTATCAAATTCACTTTATTGGCTTTTGACGGTCAGTCTATTTTCTGAAATTTTGATGTTAGTTAGAAGTATATCCTGTTAAAGTTTTCGCTGCGCTGAAATGGTCCTGCTGAAAATTGGTGTCTCATTTCTTTATCAACAAAAATAAATACTGAAATATTGCCAGAGATTAATACAAATCTATGTAAAAGTATAGTCTTAGAATATTAAAAATTTAAGGCCTTAGTAGTGTTGATCACTAAATTATTTTGATGTGTACACTTAAAAATATGTGAAGGTCTATATATATATATATATATATATATATATATATATATATATATATTCATTTTAGATGCTCACGACCGTACTAAGATAAATAAAAAATCTAATATCGGGTATGCGGTCTGTAGGTCAAATAAATAACTAATTTACTTCTGACATCCTCTATATTTCGTCATTTATTTATGACTTCATCAGGAGGAAACGCTAAAATACACCACAGATTAAAATGATATCAAATTAAAAAAAAAAACAATTAAGACTTACAAGTGAAGTTACAAAAACATGGCTATATGCATTTCAACAAACAGTAGAACGTTAAATTAGGACGAATACAACCACATGAATATTGAAATGCTACTAACAGGTAGAACTTAACAACTAGCAAGACATTTATATATACATTTATTTATTTATTTTTTTGAATAATAAGAACTATTTTCTTTTTTTGTGGTAAAAGAAACGTTGATAAACAGTTTTATGTACATATTGAAGTTCGTGGAATATTTATATTATGGTATTTAAGTTATTTGTTTTTTGTTGAACAAGGCAAAGAATTCATTTGTTCAACAGATTGCAATAAATGGTGCTCAGCTGTTGGATGTCAGATCTAGAATTAACTGAATTATTTTCGTTGTTGATATGTACCATTTCTAGGAATAGCCTTTTTCTGTAATTATTTTCATAGTCCAGAATTTGTATGTTTTTGCGTAATCAAAATTGTGATCCTCTTTCTGAAAATGATCAACCAAAGCACATGAGTTTTTTCCAATACGGCAGTCGCTTTTGTGTTGTGTCGAACGATTTTTAATATATTGGGAAGTTTGTCCTATGTAACACTGATTACATTGTTTACAAGGAATTTTATATACAACATTATTATTTAGTGGGATCGGAGTTTTATCTTTAATTTTAGTGAACACTTTGCCAACCGTGACTGTATTATATTTAGCTATTTTTAAATTATCTCTTTTAAGGTGGTTGGTAACATTATCTGTAAGACCTTGAATGTAGGGCAATTTCTTATATTTGAAATGTGCAATAACTTGGTCTTCTGTCGGACCATCAAAAAACCCAGAATGATAAATTAATTTGTTTAGTATTTTTTTTGGAAAACCATTATTTAGAAATAGTGTATATACTTTCTTTAAATTTTCCTTCAAAAACCTTTCGTCCGAAATATGAGTGACACGATTTTTTAGAGCAATAATTGTGTTGAATTTTTGGCTCATTGGATGGTTCGAAAAATAATTAATATACCGTCCAGAGGACGTCGGTTTTTGGTACCAGCTTAAAATAACTTTGTTAGTATCAGTCCTAATTAGTAAGGTATCTAAAAAAGGGATGCTGTTGTTCACTTCTGTTTCCATAGTAAACTGCAAATGTTCATTCACAGAGTTAAAAGTAACTAAAGTAGTTTTTATCTCACTGGAAGGGACAGAAGTCACTATGTCGTCCACAAACTTATACAAAAACGGAACATTAAAAGGTAATTTTTCTACGATTATGTCTAATATATGATCCATTACTATTTGAGCCAAGATTGGACTAATAGGTGAGCCCATGGGGGTACCAAATGTTTGTTGGTAGAAATGGTTGTTGAAAGAAAAATAACAGTTATTGCACACAAACGATAATAATTTGAAGAAACTATGGTAACTTAACGTTGTGAACGGCTCTATTATGTGCCATTGTGAACGCAGCAATTCAAGAATAAGATCGAAAGGGATATTAGTAAATAATGACACCACATCCATTGACACCAATACATAATCTTCGGGTAATATCCGATCTTCGATAGAATTTACAAAAACAAATGTGTCAGGTATATTGTAGTTAGTCCTATCGGCTAAGGATTCTGTTAAAATTTTCGTTAGAAATTTGGATAAGTGGTAAGTAGCAGAACCTACACAAGATACTATTGGCCGGAGAGGATGTCAGAAGTAAATTAGTTATTTATTTGACCTACAGACCGCATACCCGATATTAGATTTTTTATATATATATATATATATATATATATATATATATATATATATATAGTGTGTCCCATTGATTCGCTTCTCTACATAGGAATCGCGGCTCCTATTATACCTACAGCAAAGATTAAATGGGGAAAGTTTTAAAGGAAACAGCGCATTCGATATTCGGCTTCAGATTTACGATCGGGCAATTAGTTTTGGAAATATCGGCGACACTTTTTAAGTCGAATTAGATGGCTTATACATGTATCCATTGTCTATTGTTCGTTTTTTTGGAAAGGGCGTAAAATTTCCAGTCTAGTGATGTTTCGCAAGTGCATAAAAGATTTGAGTATCATCGAAATATCACACTTCGTAAAGTTAGGTCTCAATTTTTTCTAAGAAGGCCATGATTTATTTGTAACAAAATTGGATTTTGACTTTGACGTTATAAATTGTCAAAACCTATAGAAAATGGCCGGCATTTTTCTCTCATTAAAATGAAGAAAAGTTTGACATGTTAGCGCTGTACTTGCAGTCACACAGAAACGCCGATATTATCTCAACAACGTACTTGGAGATGAACCTCGAACGACGGCAGCCTTATAAAACCTAATTCAGAAAAGTCGTAGTTAATTTAATTAACCATGGGTCCTTCGAAATACCCAGAAACCGATACAATATTGAAAATTGTGAAGAAACATTTTACAAGCTATCAACGAAAACCTTAGTGCAACGGTAGGAACTGTAGAACAGCAAATTCAGGTGCCAAAATCAACAGTACAGAGAGTGTAAAAAAGAATAAGTACCATCCATACAAACCCATAACAGTTCGAGGACTTAAGGAAACTGATTTTTCCGTACCGTCTGTACGAGCTACTCTAACGGAAGATGAATTGAAAAGAACCTCATAACACCATTCAAGTGAAGAACTTGTTAAGAGAGCAGTTATTTTCCTAAATGGTCCAATATCTTGGCCTCCTAGATCCCCTGACCTCTGGCCCTTAGATTTCTACCTCTGGGGTTACACTTACTTAGATTTTTTTTTAGTTGTTATTTACGTTCATATTCTATTTGAAAAATTAATGAGTTTAATATGCTACTTATTAATATATTCCTGTTACAGAGAAATCATGGCCTCCTTAGAACAAAAAAGACAATGCCTTTAAATCCCGCCTTAATAAACTCTCCTTTTTCTTCACTTCAAGCAACCACGGTTTCTAGTACTTGGGCCCTCGATTTTTGTGGTGTGTTTATAGATAAAAAACTTTTATTGACAGTATTCCCATTTAGTTTACAATTACTACAAAGTAAGTTATATCGTAAATTTCATTCAAACCATCATGTTTAAATCCAAATAAAAATAAGTAAACGGTTCAATTGATTTCAAAATTACCTCAACCAAAAGAGAGACAAGAATATAGAAGAAATTTCTTATAATACATGTTTTTATTGCAACATATGTTATGCCAAAAACATGAAAATTTAAACTAAGTATGTCAGTAACAGTATTAGTACAACCTATTGATGGCTTTTAATATATATAAATATATATATATATATATATATATATATATATATATATATAGTTCGTTATTTTAGATTTTCCCAAGTATTCAGCATTAGTTAATTTTAAAAAAAAATTTGTTTTCCACTTCGAAAAATCAAATTGCCGTAATTATGGTTTTTATAATTGTTACTATTTAAAATAAATAATAGTTTTTTTTGTGTTAGAACTAATGTGCCCGTTTCAAGGTCCTAAGATTCCTAACTTAATGGGAACAACAACTTATGAAAAGAAAAAGTTAGAAAAAAAGCCATTTAGGTTCAGATATCTTACCGTACGAATTCAATGACTATTTTATAAAATTGTTTTTAAACTACAATTGAAGCTCCACTCATGTTTTTTTTTGAGAGAAACTTTTTAATCATTAACGTTATATTTAATAAAATTAGGGATGTATTGGTCAATAGCAAAAACTATAGGGTCATTTGAAAGAGCTTATAAGAAATAGCAGGTATCAGTTCATCACCCAACATATTTTCTTGAATTTTCTAAATTCTTTAGAAATAAATAAAGTTAAATACACAGGTTTATTACTCAAACTGACTTGAGCAATTCGCCTCTACTAAATATGTTTTGTGGAAATAGATTTAGGTAAACATGAAAAAAAACCCATTGTACAGGGTGTTCCAGCGAGGACTGAACAGGGACCTATTTTCGACCTTACTTGTATTTTGGAAAAATTCAAAATAGCCAATCGATGTATTTTTTCTTGTAGAATCCAAAAATATCATCGAAAAAATATTTGAACCAGAAACAAAAGAGTTACGCTATGCATCAGGTGTTTTTTAAATGGAATGTATCGTTTTTTATACGATTTTTGGAAAGAGTGATTTTTTTTATGTCCGTTCTGATTAAAAGATTTGATTTTGCGATAGCTGTTTATATTACATTTTAATACAAACTAAAATTTTAGCTTCACCTGTTTAAAATATACGATAGGTTGGTATAGGTGATCAAGGTAAAATGACGTTTGAATGCTTTGTCAATAAAAATTGACATTATTTTAATTATTGTCGAAGTCTTCACCTAAAAAATATATATTTGACTCTGATCGAAATGAAATACTTTTTGGACGAGAGACTACAGATTGTTATGCTATTTTACAAGTGCCAAGAAAATGCAAGAGAAGCAAGAAGAAGATTTATTGCAAATTTTCATAGAAATATATCCATCAATACAATTCTAAGGATAAAAAACCTATTTGAGGAAAATAAAACTTTACATGATAGAAAAAGAAATATACAAAGAAGAAGAAATCGAGACCAGGCCATTATAAATTATTTTCAAGTTAATCCAACCAAATCTATTTCGGATGCAGTTCGGGAAGTTCAGTACGGTGGCGGTGTAAGGCGCAGAAGAGTTACCCGAGGGACTGTTCACAGGACTCTGAAAATTCATAAATTTAGGCCTTTTCGTATCCTTCCACTTCAGCACCTAACACCGGCACAAAAAGAACTTCGCTTCCAATTTGTTTCTCAAATGGCAATTCGGCAAGAAAACGAAGACCCTGATTTATTCAAAAATATTGTGTGGACCGACGAAGCTACTTTCACAACATCGGGAGTATTCAACAGACATAATAGTCACCACTGGGCCGTTGAAAATCCAAAAAAGTTCCAGACTATTAAATTTCAAGGGAGGAATTCTATTCATGTTTGGTGTGGGATAAAAAACAATAAAATTTTGGGACCAATATTTTTTAACGGGACTTTAAATGGGCACAGATATTATGAGTTTTTAGAAAACGAAATTGAAAATTTTTTGGAAGACTTACCATTGGCAGAATATCAGAATTTAATTTGGCAACATGATGGGGCGCCTCCTCATGCCGTGCATGATGTGGTTCAATTTTTAAATCGGCGCCATAGCGAATGGATAGGGCGAAATGGAACATATGCTTGGCCGCCCAATAGCCCCGACCTCTCAGTTTTGGATACATTTCTTTGGGGCCATTTGAAGAACGTCGTATACAGACAACGAAACGAAAATATTCAAGAGATCATGGGAAAAATTGTCGATGAAATAAACCGCCTTAACCAGGAAAATCATATTGTAACAGCAAGTTTAGAAGGGCTACAAAGGGGTTATCGATGTTGTTTCGAGAAAAACGGCGGTCACATTGAAAACTTATGTTATTAGTAGTTTTATTTTATTATTTAATAATTATTTTTTATTGAATTTCTTTTTCTATCATGTAAAGTTTTATTTTCCTCAAATAGGTTTTTTATCCTTAGAATTGTATTGATGGATATATTTCTATGAAAATTTGCAATAAATCTTCTTCTTGCTTCTCTTGCATTTTCTTGGCACTTGTAAAATAGCATAACAATCTGTAGTCTCTCGTCCAAAGAGTATTTCATTTCGATCAGAGTCAAATATATATTTTTTAGGTGAAGACTTCGACAATAATTAAAATAATGTCAATTTTTATTGACAAAGCATTCAAACGTCATTTTACCTTGATCACCTATACCAACCTATCGTATATTTTAAACAGGTGAAGCTAAAATTTTAGTTTGTAAAACATTAAAATGTAATATAAACAGCTATCGCAAAATCAAATCTTTTAATCAGAACGGACATAAAAAAAATCACTCTTTCCAAAAATCGTATAAAAAACGATACATTCCATTTAAAAAACACCTGATGTATAGCGTAACTCTTTTGTTTCTGATTCAAATATTTTTTCGATGACATTTTTGGATTCTACAAGAAAAAAATACATCGATTGGCTATTTTGAATTTTTCCAAAATACAAGGAAGGTCGAAAATAGGTCCCTGTTCAGTCCTTGCTGGAACACCCTGTACACTAGGTATAAAATATTTTACTTCATTCTAATTGTATCATCTGAAGAAGCCACAGCGTTGGCGAAACATGTCATGAAAGGTATTTTCTTTTTAATAAAGTGGAAGTTTTATGTAAAAATTGTTTTGTTTTTACTTAGTACCATAAATCTAAGCTATGGATTTCCACCAAGTATCGGCCGAACCGATCTAATTTTAACACCGTAGAGATGGAAAATTGCAGTGGTAAAACGAAATAGATAAAATAGCTTGAAGGTGTTTTATCGCTGTAACCATGTAAAAAGTAGATATGCTATTTTTTCATTAATTTGTCTTTAAAAAATGAAATGAAAAGTCGTAAAACTATACCAAATTTGTCAGATTTTTCTAAACATATTGTAGAACTGTAAAAAATCATAAAAAAATGTTCAAATCCGAACAGAACCTGGTCGTCTATGATTTCCGTAAGAATATATTCTCTAATAATTTAACTAATATTTACGTTTACCACATTGCAACATTTCCAGGAATCTAGAAAAATAGTACATGCTTTTGAATTGCAGAAACATATCATATTTGTTTATATCTCTATCCAGAATGAATAACTGGTATTCCATAAATTATAATTTATTTAATTGTGTCGTAAACTGATACATACATTAAAACTAACAACCAGCGATACAACAAAAAATATATTTTATAGAACTGATATTTTATAAAATAACGACCTTCGTGTAGGCTATAGTAATTTTAATTAAATTAATATTTTATGAGTTCTGCTGCTGCGTTTCTTGTCGGCCATAAATCATTGGTAATTGTTGTTATTTAACATTTCATAAATGTAAAATTTTTGGAAAATATTAATGATTTATAAGATCTAGTTTTTTTAACGGTCATTAGTCAAGAGTTATCGACAGTTAGAGGCAAACACGGTCTAAATAAACTTTGGATTTTTATAATTTTTACGATTGTTGCAAAAATTAACTAGATGCTAGTAAAAAGCTAATTGCCAAAAATAATGTGCATTAGCATAATCTCTTGATACATAATGGCAGTTTTTGAACGTAGCATTATTATTTATACAAACTTTTATAGTTCTTGTCGCGTTAATTTATTTCTGCTTTTAATTACTCTTTAATGTTTCTAAAACACACAACACCAGTCACCAGTATATTAAGGTATCAATATTTAAATTTTGGTTTTTTTGGTGACCTCAAAAGTTTGAGTTTTTTGTTGAGTTAAATCCTAATATATAGACTTAAGCCCGTATTATTATACTTGACCCCTTAAAGCTCCTCTATTCCTTAAATCTTAATTTAAACGCAAATCTAGCCTATAATCTGGCCGAATCCCTCAGACTAAAGTCGAAAATCAAAATCAATAATTTATTTCTTTAACTGAAGAGTACATATCTAAACATACACAATAAATGGAGAAAAAGTCAGGTCAACAAACGTAAAAACAATCCTTAAATACATATACTTATAAACTAGACAATACAAAATATAAATATATAATTAAATTCTGGGACAGTAACAGTGTTTTTCTAATAGCACATTTTTATGGGTTTTTTGAAAATATTTATGTTGACAGCATCTCTAATTTCTTTGTTAAATTTATTAAATAGTGTACATGGTGTCCCAAATTCGAGGCGTATCATTGAGATCTCGGAAACTATAAGAGACACAAAGTCGCTAAATTAGGGCAAAGTTGCGCAATTTCATGCCAATCAAAATGCCGCATTAAAAGTTTGAAAGTTCCAAATACTTCCGAAGATATTCGAAAAAAAACCAAAAATTTTTTTCTGACTCTATTTAAAGTGATATGGCAAAATAAATTCCACATTCTTATTATTATTTTTTTTGCTTTACAAAATGGCACTGCTAGATTTTTAATCTGACGTTTCGTTTTTTCGCAACCATCATCAACTTTGTTTTTTAAATAGACAAAAAATTTTATTTTATGCTTAATTAACTTTAATTTAAATTGTAAATTCGATCACGTAACACACTTGACATACATCCGACGTTTTGAGACGAAAATCCAACATCAGTGCTAGCTGCTGATGATGGAGATGGAACGAAACGTCCGATCAAGAGCCTGATGACGCCATATTGTAGAGTAGAAAAAATGACTATGAAAAGGTAAAATTTATTTTGGTCTGTTTTAGTAATATTACAAAAAAATATTTTGTTACAATTTATGTTTGTAATTGCTAGAAACTAATATGAGTATTTATAAAAAAAAAATAGATTAAAACAAACTTCAATTTTTGCTCCCCTACATGATGACACCATTAGATTTATAATCCGACGCCGACCTTACTTTTTTTAAGTTGTCCTAGTGTTGTTCTACAATAGCAATATTTGCATAGTGTAATATACTCCTTATCCATTATAGTTAGCCATGGCATTTTCTTTTGTTTGATTTTGACGTTTTTCTTTGCTTATTTGAGTCTTGAGTTTTAAATTGAATACTTGTGTAATGATTATACTTTTGCTACTTTCATGTATTTGTTAAATATTTAGTAATGCATTTAAATTCTTTTTTTAAATTTAAATTTGTAAAATCTTTGTAGTTCCTAATATTTTTTGTTTTTAATGAAAATATATTCTCAAAGCTTTCACTGAGAAAACAAATACTTTTTTCTACTTTTTTTTTAAATAAATTCATTATAAAATCAAATTTCAAATTCTGACTTCTGGCAATTAATTGTCATGGGCTGGTATCTTGGGTAACCATATCATAAGTCCCATATTTTTAGAAGGATATTTCAGCGGCCCCACATATGCTGCTGCAGGATACCATAGTTCCACTTATTGATAATGTTGTTGGTCAAAACCCACGTGAGTTCCACTTTGGAATTACATTTCAACAAGACGGTGCCCTGCTACATTATTTTAGAAACTAGAAATTGCTTGAATGCAACCTATCCGGAGAGATGAATTGGTCGCCGAAGTCCGACGGAGTGGCCAGCTCGCTTCCCAGATCTTAAACCCCTTAATTATTTTCTATGAGGCTGTATAAAATCTTAAGCTTTCAAAATGGCTTCGGTGTCTCTGGACGAACTGCGTGAACGTATCATCGACGTGCGTGCAAAAATAAACCCTTAAACCCCCTATAATGTGAAGAAGAATTCACTTGTCAAAAGGTTCATTTTGGTGCTTCACTTAGTTTGGAGAATTGACATTGGCAACTTCAGAAAATATTCCAAAAGTTATTGGTCATCATTTGAGAAATGCTGAAATCAAATGTTTTTAAAATCGGGAGTTGAATTAAGAATTAAAAGACATTTTAAACAAAGTATCACAGATTTATTTCCATAAAAAAAGGTTCGAAACTACGCCCAGCTGTCTTTTTGACAATTAAAGCTGTTATTTAAAGGGAGATTTTTCTCGTTTATTACCATTCTAAATTTCGTTGCAATATTCCGAGCGTTTTAAAAGCCAGACGGGTTGTCGACGAACTGTATTTCCTCACTGTATAGAAACAAGCATTGTGTTCCGAGCACACTCTATAAACAAAATTAATTGTACGTAAGTCGAACTCTGTACGAGGGGAACAGGGGCGTGCAGTCCATGGAAGCATAGGAAGCAGTGCTTCCCCAAAAAAGATTACAAAACATCTTCTAAAATATAATTTTTGAAATAGGAAACAATTAATTTAGTTTATATTAAAAATGCTAAAATATTATCTTAATTATCAAGCCCATAATAAATGCGGCCTTGACTCCGACCCAGCCACAATAGAATATCGAATAGAACCTATGCGGGCCGCTAGTTTCTCTGCATCCAAGTCCTGTATGCTTGTTTTCCTGTGAATCGAGCCAAAGGTTATTGAACTTTCCACCGGCTGTTTGCAATTTTTGCATTTCCGTCGCGTGCTTTAAGTGGTGGCGGAAGCTATCGTTGGAGTAGGTTCTTTGTTTGAACGGCTATCCGTGTGTTGTGTGATACGTATGACGCCTTGTGCATGGTGCAATATGGAAGACAATAATACGGAGGTGGATATGCAAATACCATCAACTTCCACTGTCGGTAATAACGTTGAAAATGTTGGAGAATTTAGTAAGAAGAATGTGTGGTATGTGTCTTAATAATAAAGGGATTTTCAACATTAAACTTCGCTGATAAGCTTCAAATAATTTCCAAAGGAAGGGCAAAACCGCCTATGAAAAATTTAACCACAAAAATGAAAAACTGTATTAGGCATTTTTATCCGAAAAAACAATACGAACAATTTAAATGGCTAACAGGGTGTGAAAATATAAGTAAATTATTTTGTTGGTAATGTTTACTTTTGGAAAATAAAAAAGGTCTCTGGAATAAAACTGATTTTTCCGATTTAAACAATTTCCATAAAGCTGTAAAAAGACACATTACGTCCAAAGCGCATTTACAGGCCGTCATAAAAGAAAAAGTCTTCGGCAAAATCAGAATTGAACACGCCCTTAATAAACAGTTGGAAATTAGTCACCGCCAACACAATGAACTAGTCGATAAAAATAGGCAAACATTAAGAAGACTTATCGATGTTGTTTGTTTTCTCGAACAGCACGAATTGGGATTTAGAGGTCATGACGAAACAAGGGTTTCTTCAAATAGAGGAAATTTTCAAGATTTACTTAGTTTAATAGCTAGATATTATGACTGCTTAAAAATCTAGCGTTTTTCGCGGAAAGTCGAATCGAATCCAGAATGATTTAATTTCCGCTGTTGCAACCATCTAACAAGAATTAAGCAGGAGATTGGCGAGGCGCGGTTCATTGCTATTGTTCTGGACGAAACAACTGATATCACTAATTTTAGCCAATTATCTATAGTAATACGCTACATTAAAACAGACGGAAGTATTCAAGAGCGATTTTTAGGTTTTAAGAATGTGTCCGAAAATCCTACAGCAGATGCGTTATATACCGTAGTTTATAACGTTACTAAAGAAATTATTGGAGAAAAGAAATTAGTTGCTCAAAGCTATGATGGAGCTGCAGTGATGGCAGGACAATTAGGGGGTCTGCAAGCTAAAGTTCGAGAAACTTTCCCAAATGCTGTGTTTGTCCATTGTTTTGCTCATAAATTAAATTTAGTTTTATCCCAGTCCATCAATCACATTAAAGAGTGTAAAGTATTATTCGTTACTTTAAGTGGCATGGCTGCTTTTTTTTCCAAGTCAGCAAAACGTAGACAAGCTTTGGACTACTAGGTGGAACTATAATGGAGGACTTGTGTTAACAGTATCTGAAAATCGTGAATCACTAATTGAACTGTTTGAGAATATAATAGAAAATAATGAAACGTTGGACTCAGAAGCAATAAATAGTTCGAGGGGATTTTTGGACTGTTTGAAACGAGCTTTTAATTTTAATTATTTGTTGAACATATTTTCAGAAATATTTCCATTCTCGGACAATGTTTTTAATATATTACAAACTAAAACAACTGATATTGCTTTTTGCAAAAAAAAAAGTGGATGATTTTAAGTCCATGTTAAGCCAAAAAAGAGATGACTTTGACCTATTTTGGGAGAAAACGATAAAGTTAAATGTAGAGCCACAAGTCAAGCGTCTTCGAACAGACAAGGTGGGAGATGTTCAAACATCATACAGACGCTTCTTTTATGAAATAATCGATCAAACTCAGCAACAAATAAACTATAGAAACGGTTTAAATGATTTTAAATTTCTCGAGCTCTGCAATTTTGATGTATTTAAAGGAAAAGCTTTTCCAGAAGATGCGTTTAAATCTCTTCTTCTTCATTATGGCCAGTTCTTCGACCGAGTGTTACTACAATCTGAACTAAAAGTGATTTACGAAACTGATAACATTAGCGCAAAAAATAACGCTAAGGAACTAACGCAATTTTTAAAAGACAAGGAGCTGGAAGATGCCTACACGGAAGTGTTGAAATTGTGTGAATTAGTATTGACAATACCTGCCAGAAGTTCATCAGTAGAACGCAATTTTTCAACACTTTAACGTATAAAAAATTTCGTGAGAAATTCAACGGGGCAGGAGAGACTTTCGCATACATCGCTGTTGTCCATTGAAAATAAACTTCTCCAAAATATGTCGGAGCATCGACAGAGCATAAGAATCGAATTACATTACAAATAGGTAAGTTTCTAAAAATTGCTTCCCTATCTTAAAATTTCACCGCACGCCCCTGGAGGGGAAAGTCTGTGTGAAAGTGACTTACCAAATTTGTTAAATTGTATTTACGTTGTTATTTTCTGTTATCAAATCGAGTGTCTTCAGTCGCTTTAAAACTGATTTCCATTAAGTAATGGTTGGCTCTGATCAACAAAAAATTCCTTTTATGCCGTCTCTCGAACTCAGTACTCGGTTAATAATTGCTACACCGAAACGGATAACAAAATTGCTCGGTAAAAATTCGAAGAGAAACTTAAATCATTACATCAAATGACTCGAAATACCTTGGCGCACGGTAGTGAAAGAAGACCGAAAGAGGCGAACATTAATAATGCCTCGGGTGCAATTAATCAGAAGTCATATTAAACAGTAGCCCCGCATTTTCTACGGATCCCGTGTCGGCAGACGCAGATTGTTTGAATATTCCCGCGGTGGACGTAGCAACTCGTGTATTTCGCGGATTCCGCACTTTGTCATGCAGTTAAGTTATGGACCGGTCGGTCGCAAGGCTGCTGCATGTTTTGCTTACTTTATTAAGAAAACTCTGTCTCACGCTGAGTTTTGCAGGTATTTTTGTTAAATTACCTTATATACGAGGAACAGAAGCAGATTTTTTATTGAAATTATTACGGCGAGGTAGTGGCGCAACATCTCCACGGATGTTTTAAAACGAGGGTACTAGTACTTCGGACTGACATGTCTGCCTGTCTTGGGTTACAATGCTTCGCAATCAAAAAACGACGCGCAATATAAAAATATTCACATAGTTTTTGTGTTTTGATTATAAAATGCACACTGCCGATTAGAAAGATAAGAAACCAGAATCTCAAGTTTTTAATGACCTTTAGTAATAAGTATTATGAACATTGTAATGAAACATGATAATAACGAATTCAACTTTTTCGTTAAGTTTTTAGAGTTTTAAAGGAAAAACAACTTGAAATCTTTCAGGTTACCATGCTGAAAAGTCATTGTGTTGCCCCTAAGGTAAATGTACCTATCACCGACCTAGTATTTATTACCGAACATCACATATTTTTCACTTTAAAACAGTCAGATGTTGGCAGTTTAAACATTCAAATTAAAAATTCTAATATTTGAACTTCCCGCCGCGAAAATTGTATTGGTTTGTGACAATCCGCCGAAAAATACGTTAATTACGTTAGTCTATCGCGGAAGCACACCAGATTTCTTAACAAATACTCCTAATTTGTGTAAAAGTTTATTTAATTTAAGTATTAAACGATATTTATTAACTAGTCGGTTAAATATAATGTTTTAATTTATTGTTTGTACTTTTGTTACAAATAATGTTATAATTAATAAAAAATGATTGGTTGGTGATAGGGGCAGTCATTATATACAATGTGTTTTTTACCGACCAGTCAGTCGGAATCTGGAGAGTGCACTATTTTATTTTTTTATATTTTTTTATTTTTTGAAAGAATATTAAAGCACAAGGACTATTATTTTCATATAAATAATAACTTTTAGAATTATAGAGCTATTACCGACCACTTAAATATTTTTATATGCCTACATTATGAGTGTATAAAAATAGTGAAATTTTTAGTTTAAACGTCGAATGTTATATTTGTGTCCGATATAAATTTCCAAATATTAAGATTATTTTAGCGCCAGTACTTATAATAAAAACGTTTTCTAACACAGATTATGCGATATTACCCCGATACGATAAAAATATTTGCCCAGTCTAACTCAAAATTCTAGTTAAGTCGATAAAAAAAAGGTCGCTAAATAGGATCTAAATTTTTATCGGTTTCCTGTGACCAACCCAACGGTCGGTAAAACGTACTCCCATGATTTTGACTGTCTTTATTATTTGCGGATTATCCCAAATAATATTGATTGCCCAGTCTAACTCGAAATTCTAGTTAAATCGATAAAAAAAGGTCGCTAAATAGGATCTAAATTTTTATCGGTTTCCTGTGACCAACCAACGGTTGGTAAAACGTACTACCATGATTTTGACTGTCTTTATTATTTGCGGATTATCTCAAATAATATTGATAATCCTAAATTACTTCTTCCAGTAACAACAAACAATATGCCAGAACAGAATTCAACTGATTGTGCATCAGATTCTTCCATTGCGTTATTACAAATCGAACAACAGTCGGATCAAAGGAAACTGTTTCAAAGGATGATGTTATTGCTGCGCACGACACTAAGCTGACCAATAATTTACCAGCTCCGGATGTCGATTCCTTAGATCAAGGCTTGAATGATTTCGAAAATTGTTAATCGATGATCCTGATCTAACGTCACCTACGCCACAAAATCAATGCTTCGCAATCAAAAAACGCGGCCCAATATAAAAATATTCACATAGTTTTTATGTTTTGAATATAGGATGCACACTGCCGATTAAGAGATAGTTATTTTACAGGCTAAGAAACCAGAATCTCATATTTTATAATGTCCTTTATTAATAATTATTATGAACATTGTAATGAAACATGATTAATAACGAATTCAACTATTTGAATTCATCTAAAAACTTTTTCAGCATTTTTAGAGTTTTAAAGCAAAAAGACTTGAAATGTTTCAGGTTACCACGCTAAAAAGTCATTGTGTTGCCCCCCCCCCCCAGTTTAAACATTCAAATTCAAAATTCTAATATTTGAACTTTGAAAATTGTAGGGGTTTGTGACAATCCGCCGAAAAATACGTTAATTACGTTAATCTATCGCGGAAGGACACCACGATTTCTTAACAACAACTTAATTTATAATCTCCTATAGGGACCACATTACTCCGCATTTGAACGATGCAAATATTTTGAATATGAAAAATCGGAGAAGATATCATATGTACCCCCCTTATCTACAGGATAATTAAAAGAGTTAGGCCAGGTTATTTAAGTGCTAGATTTTCCAGTTTCGGGCACGTTCACGAAACCAGAAACAATCAAAATTTTGTCATACCTCTTCACACTACGGAGACATTTCTTTTACATTTGTAGCCGTTCAGATGTGGAACGCATCGATTTTGTCTTATTTTTCTCGTCTATGCAGCCCCCTTTAACTATTTGGTTGCATATTTAATTTTTTTTATGAAAAACATATTTAGGAAAAACTTTCATTTTAATATACATATTGCTAAAATAGTACATACATTGTTTTCTTAATTCTTGTTAACTAGTCTTCGACTAATATATTATTAATTCCAAGGGTCGCCTTCAATGTACACTTTATCGTAAAGCGTACAATGTGAACGGTGTCTATAATCGAAAGGTGGTTCATATTGCTAAGATATAATCATAATTAGTTTAATATTTAATATTGATAATTTTGTAATCTATACTAATATATAAAAGACTTAGTTGACTGACTCACTCATCACGCTACCGCTTGAGGTAGAGAGCTGAATTTTGGCATACAGGTTGATTTTAGGGTGTAGAGGTTCGAAAAGAAAAGATTTTTCAAAACTCAAATTCCAAGGGGGTGAAACCACCCCTTAAATTTTACAATATTTTTTATTTAAAAAAAAGTCAGTTTTTTGGAAACATTTTTTTTACATAATTTAGGATTCTATAAAAATGCATATAGGGTGTTCAAAGGGATGAAACCACCACTTAAATAATACAATATTTTTCTTATTTAAAAACCGGTTAGTTTTTCGAAAAAACGCTTGAACATGTGTTTTTTAATTTATTTTTTTACATATTTTAGGTTTTAAAAAAAATTAATACAATGTGTCCAAAGGGGTAAAACCATCCCCTAAATATTATAATATATTTTATTTAAAAACCGTTTTTTATTCGGAAATCCCTTGAACATAATATGGTTTATATTTTATTTTTTTACATATTTTAAATTTTTTTAAAAACCCACACAGGGTAGCCAAGGGGCAGAAACCACCCCTTTATTATTATATTTTTAATTTAACAAACGGTTAGTTATTCGGGAAAACACTTGAACACGTGCTTTTTATTTTATTTTATTACATATTTTAAGATTTTGTTTTAAATTCATACAGGGTTTTAGAAAAAATCGCGTCATTGACTACTTAACTTTCTCATACTGTTTAACGCAGAAAACTGAGCTAATGCAAGCAGCTTGATTATAGGGTGCAGAGGTTCGATAAGAAGAAATTCTTCGAAACTCAGTTTTCAAGGGGGTGAAACTACTACTTATATATTAGAATAATCTTATTTAAAAAACGGTTAGATTGTTTTTTTTTTAATATACAAAAGCTATCGAATCTAATTAAACCAACCAAAACTAAAAAGTAAAAATTTAGAAAAAAAGTAAAGGCTTTTCTGTGGATCGAGCACGGGATGTTTGGGAGTCCAAATCCAAGTCAAATCAAATGCGTTACCCATTACACCAAACAGAGTTTTCAAAAACTATGATCGATTCATTCGCACTACTGGAAGGGGAAGACCCGTGGCGAAGATATATATGACGTTTTCTTCAATTTTGTAAAAAACTACAAGCTACCAATATATAAATTAGTGTGCATTACAACCGATGCAGCACCAGCAATGATTCGAAACAAAAACGGTTTTGTGGCATTGTGTCGAGCTAATGAAGATTTCACTTCATTTTTTTCAATCCATTGGATTATACATCAACAAGTTTTGTGTTCAAAAGTTTTAAACACGGAGGAAATTATGGATTGCAATTTCCATCCGTGCACGTAGCTTGCATTGCAACACGGAAAGGTGGGTGGGTCATTTCAAGAATTATTGCCCGAAATAACAGCTTTTCTAGACGAAAGAGGTGATGACACTCAGATGTTGAAAAACGAAAAATTTTTTGGCATTTTTGACTGACATCACAATACACTTAAACACCATTAACTTGGAGCTTCAAGGTAAAGGAAAAACTGTTATTGAGATGATTAGCGCAGTAAACGCATTCAAAAGTAAATTGCAACTTCCTAAAACCTCCCTAAATCAGCTGAAAAGAAAGGATCTGAAACATTTTCCGTCGTTGAAAGCAAGGATTCCTCAGTTGAATTACGATACGTATGAGGCTGAATTATCAAATATTTTGGGACAATTCGAAATGCGTTTTTATGATTGTAGTAAATTAGCAAATGTAGTATCATTTATGAGTTATCCTTTTTCATGTAAAAACATTGATGAATTAGCTACTGAAATGGCAAGTCAGTTTAATATGAACTCATGTTCTGTTGAAAATGAGTTGGTGCAGATTTTATCAGATACACATCTCAAAGCTACAGAATCTGGTATAAATTTCTGGTGTTTTATATCTGAAGATAAATATCCGAATCTAAGGCAGATCGCCCTTCAACTGACAATGTTTGGGTCAACTTACTTGTGCGAGTCTGCATTTTCTGAAATGAAGATAATTAAGTCAAAATATCGCAATCGACTAACTCACGATCATATGTCATCATGCTTGCGATTAGCACTCAGTGGTTACGTACCATCTAATGAAAAGTATGCTGAGGACATGCAGTGTCACGCTTCAACATTCAGAGTCACTCCTTAGTTAAGTTTAACACCATATGTAGCTCTTTTGTTTTGTAACAACCAATAAACTCGCAATTTTGAATAACCATGAGTTTTTTCATTGATATTGTAGAGAAGAACCTAACTAAACCTAACCCATACCTTGACTAAAATAATGTATATTGTGCGGAAAGCTAATATCTATATATGCTACGGTACACCCTACCTAGGTAGATAGATAGGTAGGTAGGTAGGGATTATGTATCGTGTATGTACGACAACCCTGCATCACACATACTTGCAGCCTCTCAGAGTTGATCGTAAGTAGTCTAAAAATATTGAGGTAGATCGCCAGCAGTTCAAGTTTGAGCACCCCTGCTCTAGAGTAAGCTATTTTACAGCCAGAGAATGTAAAAACAAACGTGGTTTACAAAGAGGTACTCAGATGAGGCGATTAAGTACCTCTTTACATACCTTTCATTATAGTCATATACGCGAACCAAGTCGCAGGTACCCGCTAGTAATTAATATTTCTTCAGCATATAAATAGTGTTTGAATTTAAATTTTAATTTGAACTTTGCGAAAATTCCACAATTGTTGGGCACTCCAACACGAACGACATTTTTAAACTCTAAAGTTTCTAGAGTAGCAAAACTCCCTTACATTATCCACTTTTAGTAATAAAAATATGCATTCAAAATTATGAATATTATCACTGTTTAAAGGTTATTATGGATTCTTTTCTTGAACTTTAAATAGTTTTAAAAAATGATAAAACGCCATTGTTCTAAAAAAGTCCAAAACATATGTCTTCCGGTCGTCATACAATAAAGTAAACATGTCAGGATTATTTTTCTTTGCGAGGCTACCAATATGTTTACACAAAAAATCCCGAAGGAAAAAGTAGATCTTTTTCGCGAAAATTTTCGGTTTTCCCACTCGACTAGGAGTAGAGATCATTTGCGGGAAGTAAATTTGTCGTTTGTCTTGACGGATTATTACTGAACCAATTCTGAAACATGA
The DNA here is from genome assembly GCA_030620095.1 of Kuschelorhynchus macadamiae. NCBI lineage: Eukaryota > Metazoa > Arthropoda > Insecta > Coleoptera > Curculionidae > Kuschelorhynchus > Kuschelorhynchus macadamiae. The sequence continues at coordinate 510,928 of JAUTXW010002846.1, read as the reverse complement.
ATATTAAATATAATTTTACTATTTAAACTTTCCCGTCTTTTGCTGCAGCAGGTAACTTCAAAGAGGTTGTCAAGTAATGTTAGTTTTACTAGTCAAATGTTTAAATACTCGAGCAAACATCGCTCGTCTCTTTTTAGCTTAGGGCGCTTCAGTCGAAAGTAAAACTGCTTATCCACCGAAATATGTGTGAGGACGAATTAATTCTTCGGCAGGACAGGTTTCTATTATAAATTTGTTTGACTTGACTTCCTGAGTGTTTGGTTAATAAAGAGTATTTATTTAAATCTTTATTTGAATATATATTTGTCATGTTACTTAATGCGTTATGGAATGTTTTGGTGTGACGGAAAGGTATGCATAATATTGTCAGCGATCAGTTTTTCGTATGCAATTTTTGCTACCTAAAAAAGACGATGTAATGGTATAAGATCCACTAGCAACGTTGTGGTTTTAAATATACTATTAAGCCACTTTTAAACAAACTGCAATTGGTTTTTCCTTTTGTTTTAATTTTATAATAACATCAGCCTCTCTTATTTTATTTTTAACGCTTTCGTCTAGGACAGCCATGTCAAACATGCGGCCTGCAAATCAGTTTTGAAAACAGCCAAATAATGCGACCCGCGAACAAGTTGAAAACCGTTTTTGAAAGCGCGCGCCGCTGCAACAACGATTGGTATAATAAAATGGACAATTGTACATAGTGTCATCTATGTGTAGGAGGATGAACTACACATACTCCAACAAGCCAAACGTTATCTGGCTTGTTCCATGAAAGTCTATCGCGAAAAAGCACAGATGACGCTATCTGAACATTCTGGAAAGAACTCGAGAAATCACAATCCGTATATAAGCCGTGTTCGATTGAGTTCAGTCGTTCAGTGTTTCAAGTTCAGTTGCGCACTTATTATTACGACACTTAACAGTACTTATTATAATTTATTTCGGATTCAGTTTTTAACATGTCTCTTTCAAAACCAATCGGAAGTAAGAGGAAACTTGTAGATGAGCATCGTATCTTTCAAGAAAAGTGGGAATTAGAGTTTTTTTTCTGTGAAGTGAAAGAAAAAATTATTTTTTTGATTTGTAATAGTACAGTCGGTGTCCCAAAATTGTATAATATAAAACGTCACTATGATATTCATAAAACTATGTTTGACAAGTAAACGAAAAGTTAAATAAGTTAAAATCACGGTTGAAAGATGCAAGAAAATGAATCTGTCCTTCAAGCGAGCTACGTACTATCGGAGTTGATCGCGAAACACTCAAAACCATTTGTTGAAGGTGAATTTATAAAAGAGTGCCTTGTAAAGGCCGCGGAAATTGTAAGTTCCGGGAGCGTGAAGGAATTTCAAAATATATCCTTGTCCTGGAACACTGTCGCTGAGAGAGTTAGTGAGTTGGCTGCCCATATATGTGATCAGATAAAAACAAAATCAGACTTCTTCATTGCATTTTCTATTGCATGTGACGAAAGTGCGGATGTGTGTGGTGTGGCGCAACTTGCTGTTTTTTTACATACAGATATCAATGTGTATGAAGAATTACTGGAATTATTACCATTGCATGATACAACAATTCAATGCTGTTAATGGACTTCTGCAAAAGTACAATTTAGATTTGTCAAAACTATGTTCCGTTGCAACAGACAGAGCTCCTTCAATGACTGAAATAAAAAATGCTTTCGTTAAAATATTACAGACAAAGATCAGAGAAACGGGCAGTGACAAACCAGATTTTCATCATATTCATTGTATCATCCACCAAAAGTGATCAACTTGATAAGTGTTTTAAAGTCAGTGAAAAAAATTATAAACTTTATAATGTCACAAAGCCTTAATTAGCGACAGTTTTCTGCATTTTTATGTGATTTAGAAAGTGAGTACACTGGTTTACCATATGATGCAGAGGTGTGATGGGTTTCGTGTTTTATAGTACTCGACCGGTTTTTTTAAACTCAAAGAAGAAATACGCGTTTTCATGGAAACAAAATGACAAGATGTCAGCTTATTATGCGATGTACCTTTTTTACAAGATCTTTCATTTATGGTAGTTATCAAAAAACACTTGATGGATTTAAATAGGAAATTGCAAGAACCAAGTCAAGTTATTACAGATATGCATGAGCATGTGAAAGCTTTCAAGTGTAAGATGATGTTGTGGGAAAAACAGTTAGCAGAGGATAATCTGTCACATTTTCTGACTTCTAAGGTATATCAGGAAAGCACAAGTGTCACAATATCATACAAAATATATTCAGAGAAAATGAGAAGCCTTCTGGCAATATTTGAGAAGCGTTTTCAGGATTTTAAGACCCAAGAAAACAATTTTTCTCTATTTACTGGTCTTTTCACTATCGATGTTGATAAAGTTCCCCCTCACTTGCAAATCGAAGTAATTGAGATTCAGTGTCAGACCCATTTAAATCAAAAATTTGATAGTGTTGGTGCATTCGAATTTTATAAGTACTTGCCTGTTCAGTACCAAGAAATGAGAAACTTTGCCTGTAAAATCCTGTCAATGTTTGTTCACCTATAAGTGTGAACAACTATTTTCTTTGATGAAAGGAAACAAATCTCCCGCAAGATCGCGATTGACGGACGCACACTTGGACGCGGTTTTAAATGTTATTTCCGCCGACAAATTCGCGCCACAAATAGACAACTTAATTAAAGACAAAAGATGTCAAATATCTGGCAAAAGAATTTAATGTTTGTAGTTTTTTTGTAATGTCCACCTAGTCGATGGTCTTCATGCTTTTGGCCCACCAGTGACTTTTAGTTTGACATGGCTGGTCTAGGATATAGAAGAAAATAAAGCATATTTTATTCTCTCGCGCTTTGTTGTCCTGCTCAATTGAATGTAATATGAAGAAAAAAAGTGTCAGGTTTTTTGAGCAACATGTGGATCCAAATTTAACAGGCATTATCAAAGGACACATGAAAGAAAACTGGCATTGACATATTAGAAATGCGAAACAATGGCCTTTTTTTAAAATAAAGAAAGACGAATAACGAATATTTTTTCAATCATGGTTTTGTTACGCAGAAATATTTTAAATATTTCTCTGGTTTTCTACAATTTTATAAATTTCTATTGTTGCAATTTTAGTTAAATACATTTCTATTCAAATCCCAAAGGGTAGGTGTTTGGAAGTTTTAAGACTGCTAAAAATAAAAGAGTTGTTGACTGTTAGGGTGATCAGTTGAGAAATTGTTCAAACTTCCCTCACCCCCTTCCATACAGATACCTTTGGTACGCCCCCCACTTAAGTTTGATCTATATATCAACGGAAAAGTAATTTTGAACCATGAATTGGCAGTGAAATTAGCGTTTTCAATATCTTAAAACCAGATCTTATTGACACAACTTTGCAACGATTAAATAAATCATTTTACGCTACACTCGACGAATAATTGCCAGATCAATTTATGTTGTGTCTGATCCACGTGACAGCGTTCCCCATCCTCGTTAGTTCTTGTACAGAGTGAATAACTGACCTTAATTATGAAATTAACATCACCCAGTTAGGACGCCAAGTGTGAACTAAACATCATCCAAGACGCGAGGTAAAGACGTCAAATAAATATGTGTATCGCCTAAAAATTTCACCTTATTTAAATTTTAAAGTGCCGCATTTATTTTGTCTGCCGAGCCAGTTTGTCTTTTTCGTTTTTAGGTTCCATGTTAAATATTTAACGGCATGTCAAGACGAATTAAGCCGCATTAATATATGAAACGTTTTGAATTTACTTGCAGCAACCTTCGTACAGATTTAAGACTTTCCATTTGTTATTTAATATTTGAGTCGCAAGCCGTAGGCCGAGGAGAATTTTGAATAAACATTCCGATTACAAGACATTCGTACAATCAGTGGTGGCGATAATTAAATGTCAGGAGTAAAATTTCAAAATTTTCAGTGGAGAAACCAAACATTTATCATGAATTTTCGGCACCGATGAATCTGAGTGAAATGTAACATGTTATTTGGAATTCTAAAACAAACACTTTGTTCATTGGCCCAAAGCATGTGACATTGCTAATTAACTCAGTAAACGGAGATACTTTCACACTAAAATTTTCACTTATTTTGTTTTAGAAGAAATACATAACAAATGTTTCATTAACACTGTGGATTTGTCAAATGATAGACTTTAAATAAAATAACATTTTACCACAAACTATATGTATTAAATACGTGAGCCCACTATTGCAAATGCGGATATATACAGGTAAAAATGTTTGGGATTTTACGTTATTTTTTAATAAAGATTTATCAGTGAAAACCTATTTAGATCCAATTTATCGTTTAGTAATGTGTTGTTATTTTTATGTTTGTTTATGTCTATACTTTTTAGTAAATTAAGTTTTTACTTTTTCGTTCTGTATGTAAAATTTCTCTATGAATGTCTCTAAACAAAATAATTATAAATAAAATAAAAATGTAACACAAGCTGTAAAAATACGTGAACCCCGAACTGCTTAGAAGTAAAACGTTTGGGATTTTAGGTCTTTGATTGATCCTTGATGAATTTTTTGTTATTTAGGCCGGTATTAGACTGTAAAAGATATTTATAAATTTATAAAATATTTTGAACAATTTCTTTGCTTTGATAACACTTCTTTTAACAAAAGTTAAAGTGGTATTACACTGTCATAGAAATTGTGTAAATATGTTATAAACTTGTGTATTTTTTAAGGGAAAGTAGAGCACTATTTTCATTAAAAAATGAGTGATAATACACTGTTAGCTTGTGCATTAAAAAAGAAAAAAGTGGCTGACTTTAGGTAAGGCCTTGGGTGGCAAGACGTGATTTGAGAGGACTACACCTTAATATTCTCCACAAGTTACGATCTGAAGATATAAAAAGTTACCAGAACTATTTAGGAATTGGGAGGAAACGTTTAAGTTTATTGTTTCGAAAATAGTTCCATTAATATCTAGGCAAAAAAACCCACTTAAGAAATCCTATTAGTGTAGAGGAACGTTTTTCTCAGATAAATATTGGCTTTTTAACCCATTCAATTTTTTTAATCTCCTCTACCGTGCACTCCTTTCTCACTATCCTTATTTCTTCGACAATCATCTTATATATTTCTAGTCTCTTATTGCTGTTTTTATAATCGGGATACTGCTGGTTGTACAACATTTCATATCTTTCGTATTCAGATTTCAGATCAGATTCTCATAAAAGATCTTTTATATAGATATTTCATCTTTGAAAATATGGTATATTATACTGTCAAATTTTACTTCAATGATCTTTTATACAAGATCTTCGACAAAAAAAAATTTATAGTCTACTACCGGCCTGTAAAGATCTATCATCTCATGAAGTCACAATGTTAGCGAAACAATTGCTGCGTGTTTTTTGTAAAATCAATTAAGTGGAAATTTATGTGTTTTCGGTTATTTAGTTAAAATGAATTTTCGTCAAGTAACGGCTACTTCTGTTCAATAAGTGCTACTTAAATTAGTTTTTACTTCCCTTGCAAGAGGAGAATCGTGAAAAAATCTGAAGACCTTAAATCTCATGCAGAACCGGCCAATCACAACATATATTGTTTCTATTGGTTCTTTGTTTATTTTGGCAGAGTGTAAACAAGTTTCGGTGAATTTTCAGTGTGAGCATTGTGGCTCAGTGGTAGAGTTCTCGCCATTTATTATAATGGATATGTTCGAATCCCGGTTCCGGCGTTGACTTTTTTTCATCTTGTTTTTCAAATAAACTTTCTAGTTATATTTTAAAAGTCGGATTTCGTTTTGGTTATCTCTGGCTAGCGTTTTTTTGATGTCATATAAAAAAGTGAATTTATATTAAAGCAAAGATTTTTTAAAACAACCTATACTAAAATAAAAAAAAGTCAAAAAAAACTCTCATTTCCGACGGTCTCTTTGTATCATCTTCAAAAAACTGATCATTTCCAGTGACTGAAAATTTTGCTTAATTATCAAAGCAGTATCAAGTTTGCTTTGGCCTTGGCACCACGGAAATGTACATAAATCAAAAGTTATTTGTTCAATTTTATTGTTATTTTACTGCTGTTATAAAAATGGAAATTTGGTTGTAAAACTAGCCAAAACAAAATATAATTATACGCCAATTTAGTTTTAATTAAATATATCACACTTATTTCTGTAGTTGTCGCATAAATGCACGAATATTTTGTAATAGATCATACAGACATATTAGGATATCTACAATATACCTTCAATCATGTATATGACAATAAATTAAATAGAAAATTGATGTTAATAAAATAAGGGAACAAGTCATATCGCCTGGCGAGAATTTATCAATGAAATACGAAACGGTTCGAAAAGTTGGTTACGCTTACCTATGAAATTTAAGGTTGGAAATATTATAATCAAGCTTTTTGTACTATACACTTAAGAACCATAATAAAAAATGCATTATTATTTAGATAAAAAAAGAATCACTTGGAACGCATTAACGAGCACTTATACCGCACCACTACGAATGCCGAAAATCTGTACAAAATCGGAAGAACTGACAATAAAGAAATAAAATATAGAAACTATCAGAAATCTTAAAAATCGGCGATGGTTAGCGAAATTTTCAAAATTTTTTATAAATTACAATTCTGCTAAACATAAGTTTTTTAAAAGACTGGGGTCGTTGGATACACAGAGACTGTAATTTTGTGCATACGCGAGTTGGACTGTACTGATCAGATTAGATAGACCCTCTCTTAGCTAGGAGAGATGGCATTATTCCGGTCTGAATTACCTCTAAAAGGTTTTGTGTAATTGTTCCTGAGAGAGAACAATGGGGGGATCCCTTCTCGTCCTTCCTTAAACCGGAGGGCCTTGTCTGGTTTACAGACGGCTAATGAAGGAGGAATCTAGCGCGGGAATCTATGGGGAGAAACCCAGCGTACAGCAAAACCCTTGTAGAGGATATCACGACAAGCATATCTATATATGCTGTGATAAACAAACCACGATTAAGGCTCTGTCCTCGAATAGGGTCAATTCGCTGCTAACACTTGAATGCAGAAGAGCATTATAGAGGCTGTGTGAGTCCAATAGGGTTAGCCTCGTTTGGGTGCCCGGCCGATAGGGCATTGGGGGTAATGAAGGGGCAGATAAGCTGACTCGGAAAGGTAGAAACACTGCTTTCACTTTGCCAGAACCTGTTCTTGGAATTGCTTCTTCAGCTGTCAAGGCTAGGATTATGTCTAAGGTCTTCATATCAGGCCCCTATAGTCGTTCTGAGTCTAATAGACTTCTAAATCTAAACAGAGGCCAACTTAGAACTATTACCGGGGACCTAACTGGGCACTGGCTGGTGAAATATTACCTCCATAAGATTGGACTCGACAACGATCAATATTGCAGATTTTATGCTAAAGTAGATGAAACTACCGAGCATCTCTTCTATCGATGTGACGCTTTAGTCAACGCGAGACTGCTTAACCTGAAAGGGTCCTTACCTTTCTAAGAAGCAGTGGGCTCTTGGCCTGACACGCCTACTTGGGGGGCTAGCACAATGGGCCACAGTGAGCCACAAGTGCTGACTTTATCGTTTATTATTAAAAAGTCACGTGATAAAGTATTCAGTATGGGAGGCGAAATTACTTTATGGAACGCCAGGATCAAAGTATTACAAATCTTAACATAAAGATTCTCTTAGTATTTTACAACTGCAATAAAATATTTAAAAAAATAGAACACACTTCAGAAATCAAAATCTCTAAAAGGTAAAAAATAATATTTTATTTGTTACTTAGACATTTTGAAGTCGACGCCCGAAGCAGTCTCACCCAGCCATTACAAAATATAGTCGATGTATTTTACATTAAATTACATAAAACCAGCCTTATATCTTTTAAAACTAATGCCCAAATTACTTGCTCTTAGGGCCGCTTTGTGGAATTGCGCAAGAGCAACCGCCTGTTTCCATCCAATCGCTGAGCCTAAAGTCAAATGACAGAATTCCTAGAGGAGATTTATAAATGTCCAAACGGACCAATAAAAAATTCGCATTTCGAGACATGCGCAGAAATATTTTGGGGGCCTTTCAGCTGTTGGATAGGTTCGTGCATGAAGATTTTATTGACAGCCATGTTATAGAGATGCATCAATTACACTGTTAAAATTAGAATTTATAATAAAAAACTAAATTATCTTTGACGTCTGCGTTTTTTGAGTTAAACATATTTAATACTTTCGAGATATTTTACATTAACTATTATGATAATGATTATATATATCGTTCCCTATCTCACGTAAAGACGTAACCGGCAAAAATCGAAAAAATGGGTCACACCATATAAGACTTCCCTACAGGCACAACTTTTATATTACGAAGTGCCGTAACTGTATCTCTCACGGTATCACGGCAGTGATGGTGTTTGGATGTGCAGTTACGTGCATGAAATTTATCTGCTACGTTTGAAAAAGAGAGCTGACGTATCTACAGTATATGCAGTGACAGACTAAATTCTGACCTCAAAATTTAGTAAATTGTGGTTGGACATCTGCATTCACAAAGAGAATTTGTTTGAGTAAGAAAGACCACAAAGAAAGACACATCTCGCAGACTCAACACCATAACTTACACTCCAACCATAGACAAAAACAAACCTGTTGTAGTCTGTAAGAAACTATTTCTATCGACTTTTGGTTATCAGTGAAAGAATGTGGCGAACTGCGCTGGTTAAAAGAAACGAAGTAGGTGTAATGGAAAAGGACATAAGGAGTACCGACAAAGAAGCAAGGAAACTAAGGAAACGGAAACAAACATGAGATTCAAAATTAAGGCGTATATTAATAGATTTCCAAAAGTTAAATCACACTTTTGTTGAGGCAAAATATCTAAGATGTTCCTACATCCAGACCTCTCCTTGCCTAAAATGCTTTTTATGTTTCTTGAAGATCTTCAGTGGCAGAGAGTTTTTAAAGAGCAAACTGTATCCTTTGTGTCTCCCAAAAAAGGCCAATGTTCTCTTTCCCTTACGTATTTGGAAGGAGATGCGCAAACTAAAGAAAACCTGAAACAAACATTTAAATGTTGAAAAAATGGCAGAGTGCGGTGTTTTTGATTTGCAACAAGTTATCTACGACCCAGTCTCGAAAGAAAGCGCCATTTTTTATAAATCCCAACTGTCCACTTTTAATTTCATTCAGCGAGTAAAGATTGTTTTTGTTTTGTATGGATCTGTCAGCCAACGTGAATCCTCTGAAATTGCCTCATGCCTATTTGAAGTTTTGCTGCAACGTTACTTTATTCTTTATCAAAACTGGACAGCATAAGAAATTTCCAAAAATCAAAAATGTTTCTATCCACAGCAATATCTGTTTATTTCCTGATACCCTGTTATTAAATTAGCTCGAAGAAAGCATCCCTATAAGGTCATAGTAATGAAATATACCGATTTTAAATTGTTGTCAAAAGAGCGTCGCATTTTAAGTGTTAGAGAAACCGATACTGGCAAAAACTTAAAGTGGCCAAACATTATAGAAGTAATGGTTAACAAGAATGAACAATTGGATTTTTTTTTTGAAAAATTGTCACGTCCAGGATGAAAACGATAGTATTACGGATATACAATTTGGTGTTTGATTCATCAAAATCGGCCAAGCCAATGCCCGAACAAATTGTTTGAAGTCAGTTAAAAAGTTGAAAATATAAGGTATACTTTAAAAGCATTATTGCTATTCCAAAACTTCAAGTAAAATTAATTCGTGATTATTAATGTTCCTTAGGAAGAAATAAACGTTTTCACTTCACGGCGACAAACTGACTAAACATTTACATACTTCTAAGACAACGATTTTAGAGGGACAATGTCTACACTGACTTCAGTAAGGCATCCGACAAAATTAACCATATCATATTGTTGAGTGATTTGGTAGAGGTCGTTATGTTTGGAATATTATCAATTTTTAATAACATATATTAAATTACAAGTTATTAGAAGAATATTTTTTTTTACTTTAGTTAACCTAATACATTTTAAGAATGAAAAAAGATTTAAGATTGTCATAAAATTAATATTTGGACAGCTATCTTGGATTGTGGCTATGGAAGCGTCAAGGCTCGAGAAAATATAAAGATATTTTATAATAAAAGAGTCCTACATTCCGCTACAAAGATATTTATTTAATTAAGTCGAAAAATCAAATGTATAATTTTATTTTCGAGGATAAACCTAAAAGTACTGTTAAAAAAATTAAGAACGAGAAAACCAAGTTCTTCCTAGAAATAAACCGAAAGCAATGAAGAATCAAAATTAATACAAGGCAGCAATAACTAAGCAAATTATCCACATGGTTATTGACCTATTTTTTTGACAGCGAATGTTTTTTAACTGGGACTTATTTTCGATTAAAGCAAATAATTTGAGAAGGCATTGGCGGAAATTTCGATTATCACTGGCAAAAACTGAAATGTTTTTGAACATTTATCTTGATCTTATTGTCATTCGAACGATTTGTTTTCGAATTTTTTTTGTATGGGTTTCGAAATTACTAGAGTTTGAACATTTCAGGTCGAAATTTTATAAAATTCGAACTTTTTTCAGTCCAGAAAAATGTTTTTCGGCACTGCGTTTCAAAATAATTAATTTGAATTTTTTGATTTCGGAATTTATACCATTTCCCAAATAACCTATACATTTCTAATATCTATAATAAAATAAATGTGATTATTTCTAACTCAGTGACTCCTAAACATTATGAATGTTTCTACTCGTATAGTGGTTGGTATTGTCTAATTTGCATAGTGCAATCAGAAATTCAATAATATTTTACGTAAGTACAAAACCTGTACTCACCTATAATAATCCTTTTTACAGTAGATGTTGCCGTCTCTCGAAAAACACGTGATATCACCGTCCAAAGTATTCCGGCACTGACAACACTGCAGGCATTGCGCATGCCACCGTCTTTCAACAGCCTGAAGGTAATATCTGTCCGTTATTTTTATTCCACAGCCCGCACAAATCGCAACGCCACCTATTTCGTCCGCACAACTGCAACAAAAAATAAGCATTAACATTACGCTATTAGCACTTTCCTATGTCTATCACAATACGGCTGATCCGTTGGATGTTTACCCATGAGTCATCATTCGTACTCATAAGAATTAAATAAAAATTTCGAGGATTAAATACTCAAAATAGTCCACATTCATTATGGGCGTAAATTTAAAAATAAATACTAGTATAGTACAATATATAAATAGGGACTAAATGACTGATTTAATCTCCCGAAATATACATTATTTTTTGCACCTTCAGGAACAATATTACTAAATAATGTAACGTATAAATTTAAAACACCTCATAATGTGACAAATGATTGCAGGTAACAGAGACGAATTTGATTAGTGTACATGGAAATAATGAAGACACGTAATTACAACACAAATATAGAAGTTGTCAGCGTCATTAATTTCGTGAATATATATCGAAGTGGAAACTTTTGCAGCTGAAGAGGCGCTAGAACAGAGATGCTCAAATGGTCGATCACGAGTGCTTTTTGAGTAGATCTCGAGAAGAAATTTTTTTTTAATAAGTAGGTACTTAACTAAACTACAAAAATTTATTACGTAATATAATAACACCCTCCTAGCGGCAAAAGGCGGCTTTCTCAAAAGAACGCGCGGTACTTGTCAAAGAAAAGCCGCGTTTTTTATTCTTGTCACTTTTCTAGAAATTTCGGGCGGCGCGTTTGACAGGAACATTCGAGACTTTCGTTCACGCCGATATAAATATTGCGCCTGCAGGAATTGGAGTCATTCTGAATTAATGAAAATAGTACAAAATGAGTGCAGCGAAGAAATCTAAAACGTATCATTTTAATAACGATTGGGAGGAAGAATTTTTCTTTTGTATGGTGAAGGATAAGTGCATTTGTCTTATTTGTCGTGCGTCAGTTGCAATACCTAAGCGTGGTGATTTAGAGAGGCATCATAAAACGGTTCATAAAAACTATGAAAAGGATTTTCCGCCATAGAGTGAATTAAGAAAACGAAAAGTACGTGATTTGATATCTTGTTTGAAAAAAGAACAAACCATGTTCACAAGACCAGCCAAACAATCAGAAGCTGCTACGATCGCATCATTTAAAATATCTCATATATTGGCGAAACACAAGAAACCATTCGAAGATGGATCGGTTGTGAAGGAAGCATTTATTGAAGCGGGTGAGACTTTATTTGGAGATTTTAAAAATAAAACAGAAATCATGTCTGCTATTAAAGAACTTCAGTTATCTCGTCCGACTGTCACAAGGCGTATTGATGTCATGAGTCAGGACATGGCAGATAAACTAAAAAATGATATCATGGAATGTACATACTTTTCTTTACAGTTCGACGAATCCACCGATATGACAGACACTGCCCAGCTGTGTATTTTATTCGGATGCTATTCAATGACATGTTGGCTAAGGAAGAATTTTTGACAATCATTCCTCTGAAGGGGAAGACCCGTGGCGAAGATATATATGACGTTTTCTTCAATTTTGTAAAAAACTACAAGGTACAAATATATAAATTAGTGTGCATTGCAACCGATGGAGCACCAGCAATGACTGGAAACAAAAACGGTTTTGTGGCATTGTGTCGAGCTAATGAAGATTTTTTTCAATCCATTGCATTTTTTTGTGCTCAAAAGTTTTAAACACGGACGAAATTATGGGCATTGCAACAAAAATTGTGAATTTCATCCGTGCAAGTAGCTTGCAACGGCGGATCTTTAAGTTGCAGTTGGAAGATAGGGAGTCAGCTGAACACACTGATTTAGTTCTTCACACGGACGTCAGGTTGAGTCGCGGAAAATTCCTAGAAAGGTTTCAAGAATTATTGCCCGAAATAACAGCTTTTCTAGACGAAAGAGGTGATGACACTCAGATGTTGAAACGAAACATGGCTGACTGATTTGGCAAGTCAGTTTTAATATGAACTCATGTTCTGTTGAAAATGAGTTGGTGCAGATTATATCAGATATACATCTCAAAGCTACAGCATATAATACAAATTTCTGGTGTTTTATATCTGAAGATAAATATCCGAATCTAAGGCAAATTGCCTTTTAACTGACAGCAATGTTTGAGTCAACTTACTTGTGCGAGTCTGCATTTTCTGAAAAGAAGATAATTAAGTCAAAATATCGCAATCGACTAACTGACGATTATATATCATCATGCTTGCGATTAGCACTCAGCGGTTACGTACCATCTTATGAAAAGTATACTGAGGCCACGCAGTGCCACGCTTCAACATCCAAAGTCACTCCTTAGTTAAGTTTAACACCATATGTAACTCTTTCGTTTTGTAACAACCAATAACTCGCAATTTTTAATAACTATGACTTTTTTCATTAATATTGTAGAGAAGAACCTAACTAAACCTAACCCAAACCTTGACTAAAATAATGTATATTGTGCGGAAAGCTAATATCTATATCTGCTACGGTACACCCTACCTAGGTAGGTAGGTAGGTAAGTAGGATGTATGTATTGTGTATGTACGACAACCCTGCATCACACATACTTGCAGCCTCTCAGAGTCGATCATAAGTAGTCTAAAAATATTGAGGTAGATCGCCAGCAGTTCAAGTTTGAGCACCCCTGCGCTAGAAGATATTTTACCGTCCAAGTCAAGGAAAATATGTAAGCGAAACGTGAAAAATTTTAACAAAGATGCGCTATTTGTGTTTTTCACACATAAATCTAGGACTTTATTACCTTCGACGCTTTGAGCACATTATTCTATGCTGAAGACTATGCTCAACGTTAAAAATAGTATCGATATTAGCAAATTTCACAAGCTAGTTGCCCTGCTGAAAAGAAGAAACGAAGGATATAAGTCAAAAAAAGCCAAGATCCTGACTGGTGACCAGGTGGATGAATTTTTAATGGATGCTTCAGACAACCAGTTTTTAATAACGAAGAAGTGTTTTCATCATGCTCCGGTTTCACTAACCGTTGGTCTCAAACTTTAGCACTGGTCTGTCAGATAATGACGTTTTGATTGCGTCATGTGTAGAACATGGTGAAAACGTGTGGTTACCGATTTCAAGTGACAGCTAAAGTAAATGATTAATTGTGTTTTGATTTTGCAAAAAAATAGTAACAAATATGGAGAAACAATTAGCAATTTATGTGTAAAAGTTTATTTTTTAATAGCAATATTGTACCTGTAATGAGCAATTTGTCATTTTTCATGAAACTTTTTACATCAACCTTCAAATATGCAAAAACTCAAATAATATCCAACACAAAACCAGATATAACACTAGAAGACTATAAAAATAATTTATTTAATGACAAAAATAAATAATTCCGCTGTTTCCAATTTGTAAACAAACCGCTATATTTTGTTTGTTTCTGGAACCGCGATCGGGACCATATCCCCGACATGGTTAGCTATTTGACAGACCAGTTATCGAACCATTCAGATAGTGACGTCACTACTTACATCGTGAATTCTTGCGGTTCGAAGTGGTCAGCTGAACCGGAGCATGGTGAAAACTTCTAAGGTAGCCCGTATTATTGGTGTAGCAGATGCCTGTCGAAGTAAGGAGTTAGTTGAGTTGAAAGTGGAAGATGTAACTGATTTGGATCAGTCAATTGATTAATATGAAAAATACCTAAAACAAATTTGATATAAATTTCTTTGTGAAAGATCATTTAGCAATAGTGTCAACTTTACTGAAATCTGCCGCAAGTATATGGCTTTGAGAAAAGCTGAAACTGCTCATTTGCGATTTTTCGTTCGTTACCAAAACAAACAATGTACTACACAACCAGTTGGTAAAAATACGTTTAGAAAACCACACCAGAAAGTAGCAGCATTTTTAAATCTACCAAATCTGCTGTTATATAATGGACCTTGTTTACGACGAACATCTCTTTATTAGTTGACGCTGGCGAATCAGTGGATGTTTTAAAAAGGCATGGAGGATGGAAATCGGCACCCGTCGTCGAGAGGTACATCGGGAACTTCACAAATAATAAAAAACCATTTTGGACATGTTGATGCAAATACATTCCAAATTGGAGCTATTGGAGCTTCAAGAAACTCTTCCAGACAAGGTTCTAACGAAGTGTCTAAAACTGTCGCTTGTAGTTCTACAAGTCGCATTATTGAACATACTGTCGACGAAACAAATCGATAATTTAATATTGTAAATTGTACTAATGTAAATATTCATCTAAATATAAATAAATAAATGTTCAATTTAACCCTTTTTTAACTATGTGTTGCCAAGATACATTTTAGTCTCTTGGAACTAAATGAAACTTATCAGGCGGTACTAATGGATATACTTTAGTCTCGAAAATACAAAAAAATATTATTAACTAATAACAGTACTTACCAATAGCAAAAAATACAAGAAAAGTACTGATGTGAGAATTTAACGGCATAAGACTTTATTAAAACACAAATACGAACAATATAAAATGACAATAATAATAATAATAATAACTTCCAAACAAATCCTTGACGTTTAAGGCTTTCACGTGAAAAGCCTACCTATGCTGATGTTTTGTCTAGCAAATTCGTTTTGGTAATTTAATTTTTAAACATAATTCTTGAATGTGTTTACATTTGGGAGATACTTTTCTTTTATTATTAATTTACGGAATATTAAACGATGAGAGATCTGCGATGTTTAAAGAGTACGTCTTTGATATTTTTAATATTGATGACGCATGAGTTATGTCACGGTCCATCCCCGAGACCGTATATAAAACAAAAATGATCGCAAACTATAATATATCTACATTCTTTATGTTTATTCATTTTTACCAGTACATACAGCGTGTAACAAAAATAAGGAAACCTGGTACCACTTACCTGAATTTAATGAAACCATGTATGTAGGTATGTTATAAAATGATTTTTTTTTAATGGAACACCCTATGTTATATTACTTTTTCAAAATCTGCGCAAACTTCTCAATATTTTTATTAAGAGCACTTTTATTGAAAGTCAACAGTTTTTGCGAAAATAAGAGTCTAATATCCATAATTTAATGTATTACCTTTTACTAAAATATCTGCACACAAAAGGTTACCCGATATGTTTTTGACAATGTCAGTTTTGTTGATTTGCAAAATGGATCGTTTAACTAAATCAGTATAATAATAATACAGTAAGTAAAATTAATACAGTTTCATGAAACTGGAAAGCTAAAAGATGTTGTACATTCTGGCAAACCTAAAAAAGCAACACCTTTTTACTAGAGCGTTAGGAAGAGTAAATGACGTCTTACAGATGTCCGTAGATCGACTTCTAAAAGCCGAAAAGTTTCATCCATACAAAATACCTTTAGTGAAAGAACTCTCTGAGGATAATTACGATGGGCGTTTGGAATTTTGAGAAATCATGATGGAACAAAATCTAAATTTTGTCCATCAAATTATTTTTTCTGACGACGCAATTTTTTTTTAATGGAAAAGTTAACAGGCATAATTGTCGGTACAGCAGAGTGACCACCTCGGTCTCCGGATTTGACGCCTCCATTTAAAGGAGCGAATAGAGATCGAATGTAGATGAATCGAGGAGACTCGCATTGTTTTTAATGTATTAAATATTTTCACACCAAAAAACTATTGAGATTTTAAAAAGGTAATAAAATATAGGGTGTCCCATTAAAAAATATATTTCCTTTTACAACAACAAAACGGTAAACTTGGCAGCAATACTTGAGATACTTTGCCGTTTCCTTACTTTTGTGACCCGCTGTATGCACAGTCGTTTACATATATAAGCCGTACATCGATTAGACGCCATTCTAATTCAATCTTGTCAGTTTGAACATAATGATTGGCAAAACTGTCAAAATAAAAATTATTTATTTTAAACACCCAGTTGCTTGCCATGCGGTTTTTTATAAATAGTGCAATGCCTCAGCTCGATTATGTAAAAAAAGGACCCAAATAATCATGCATGTTCAAGAAGGATATGCCGATAATAGATATAGCTTATGTTATAAATGTAAATAAAAAAACCATGTTGAATATAAATCGCAGATGGGAAACTGAAGGACACGTGGATAAAAAAAAAGCCAACCGGAATGTCCAAAATACTCAAGAAGAAGACAATACATTTGTACAGTATTTGGAAGACAACAGGGGCGTGTAGTCCATTGGAAGCAAGGGCAGCCGTGCTTCCCCAAAAAAAATTACAAAACATCTTCTAAAATGTAATTTTTGAAATAGGAAACCATTAATTTAGTTTATATTAAAAATGCTAAAATATTATCTTAATTATCATGCCCATAATAAATGCGGCTTTGACTTCGACCGAGCGACAATAGAAAATAGAATAGGACCTATGCGGGCCGCTAGCTTCTCTGCAGCCAATTTTTGCATTTCAGTCGCGTGCTTTAAGTGGGGGCGGAAGCTATCGTTGTAGTAGGTTCTTTGTTTGAACGGCTATCCGTGTATTGTGTGATACGTACGTCGTATCGTGCATGGTGCGATATGGAAGACAATAATACGGACGTGAATATGCAAATACCGTCAACTTCGGCTGTCGGTAATAACGTTAAAAATGTTGAAGAATTTAGTAAGAAGAGTGTGTGTGAATGTGTGGTGTGTGTCTTAATAATAAAGGGATTTTCAACATTAAACTTCGCTGATAAGCTTCAAATAATTTCCAAAGGGAGGGCAAAACCGCCTATGAAAAATTTAACCACAAAAATGAAAAACTGTATTAGACATTTTTATCAGGAAAAACAATACGAACAATTTAAATGGCTAACAGAGTGTGAAAATATAAGTAAATTATTTTGTTGGCCATATTTGCTTTTTGAAAATGAAAAAGGTCTCTGGAATAAAACTGGTTTTTCCGATTTAAACAATTTTCATAGAGCTGTAAAAAGTCTTCGGCAAAACTAGAATTGAACACGCCCTTAATAAACAGTTGGAAATTAGTCGCCGTCAACACAATGAACTAGTCGATAAAAATAGGCAAATATTAAGAAGACTTATCGATGTTGTTTGTTTTCTCAGACAGCACGAATTGGCATATAGAAGTCATGAAACAAGGGTTTCTTCAAAATCATTTAGAGCAGTCTAGCCTTTTTCGCGGAACGTCGAATCGAATCCAGAATGATTTAATTTCCGCTGTTGCAACCATTATTCTAAAAAGAATTAAGCAGGAGATTGTTCTATTGTTCTGGACGAAACAACTGATATCACTAATTTTAGCCAATTATCTATAGTAATACGCTACGTTAAAATAGACGGAAGTATTCAAGAGCGATTTTTAGGTTTTAAGAATGTGTCCGAAAATCGTACAGCAGATGCATTATATACCGTAGTTTATAACGTTACTAAAGAAATTAATGGAGAGAAAAAATTAGTTGCTCAAAGCTATAATGGAGCTGCAGTGATGGCAGGATAATTAGGGGGGTCTGGAAGCTAAAGTTCGAGAAACTTTCCCAAGTGCTGTGTTTGTCCTTTGTTTTGCTCATAAATTAAATTTAGTTTTATCCCAGTCCATCAATCACACTAAAGAGTGTAAAGTATTTTTCGTTACTTTAAGTGGCATGGTTGCTTTTTTTTTCCAAGTCAACAAAACGTACACTAGCTTTGGACTCCATTGTCCAAAAACGATTGCCCAAAGTAGCTGCTACTAGGTGGAACTATAGTTGAAGACTTGTGTTAACAGTATCTGAAAATCGTGAACCACTGATTGAACTTTTTGAGAATATAATAAAAAATAATGAAACGAGGAATTCATAAGCAATAAATAGTTCAAGGGGGTTTTTGGACTGTTTGAAACGAGATTTTAATTTTAATTATTTGTTGAACATATTTTCAGAAATATTTCCATTCTCGGACAATGGTTTTAATATATTCCAAACTAAACCAAATGATATTGCTTTTTGCCTAAAGAAAGTGGATGATTTTAAGTCTATGTTAAGCCAAAAAATAGATGACTTTGAACTATTTTGGGAGAAAACGATAGCGTTAAATGTAGCCACAAGCCAAGCGTCTTCGAACAGACAAGGTGGGAGATGTTCAAACATCATACAGACGCCTCTTTTATGAAATAATCGATCAAATTCAGCAACAAGTAAACTAGACATTTAACGGTCTTAAATTCCTCGAGAAGATGCGTTTAAATCTCGCAATTTTGATGCATTTAAAGGAAAAATGGTTTTAAATTCCTCGAGCTCCGCAATTTTGATGCTTTTCCAGAAGATGCGTTTAAATCTCTCCTTCTTCATTATGGCCAGTTCTTCGACCGAGTGTTACTGCGATCTGAACTAAAAGTGATTTACGAAACTGATGACATTAGCGCAAAAAATAACGCTAAGGAACTAATGTAATTTTTAAAAGACAAGGAGCTGGAAGATGCCTACACCGAAGTGTCGAAATTGTGTGAATTAGTATTGACAATACCTGCCACAGGTTCATCAGTAGAACGCAATTTTTCAACACTTAAACGTATAAAAAATTTCGTGAGGAATTCAATGGGGCAGGAGACACTTTCGCATACATCGCTGTTGTCCATTGAAAATAAACTTCTCCAAAATATGTCAGAGCATCGACGTTTTTATGATGACGTCATTGACAAATTTGCAAAAAATGATCGAAGAATCGAATTACATTACAAATAGGTAAGTTTCTAAAAAATGCTTTCCTTTCTTAAAATTTCACCGCACGCCCCTGGAAGACAATCCATTCGAAGTAGCACAGAATGTCATTCAATAAACAAATTTTCCTGCATCAAAATCCACAGCAAGCCGCAGATTAAAAAATATCGCGATTAAAAAATTGTACCGCTACCAAAAAAATGATACTAGAAAATGAAAACTCGAGGCAAAATGTTTTAAATAACATTTTACTCGAAAATTGGAATAGTGTTGTTTTTACCGACGAAAAAGTGTTCCAGTCGCATTCTACTGGGCAGAGAAGAGTGTACAGGCCCCAAGAAACAAGGTTTAATGTCAAATATATTCACAACTCCGAAAAATCCGGAAGATTTTCTGTGAATGTATGGGCGTGACTAAGATCCCGAGGCAGGCCTGGGATTGTTCTGGATCGTAAATGAAAGATTTATCGCGATTATCTACAGGAATATATTGCAAAATATTATGCTGTATAGTTTATTACACCATTTTCCTGGATAACTGTAATAATATAAAAGTTTTATTTTATGTATGTTGTATCTACAAGGTGCCTAGTTTTTCGTGGACTTGTACCAACTTTCTTATTTCAAATGGGACACCCTGTATATTGCGTCATTTTCGGATTCCACACAAAATTCTAAACATGATTTATTATTATGATAACCCCATAATTTTATAAGTATATCTCATTAAGCATTAAAAATGAGGGTGACTTTGTTAAAGAATGTCTATTTGAAACATTTTTAGTTTTCGAAATACTGGCAATTTAACATTTTTCTATTGAAAAAAATCTATACTTACAATTTTTAAAGTTTTCTATTAGTTGGCCATGACGGCCAGGTTGAAATAAAAGACAATCGAGCACTACAGAAATCAAATGGCATTGATAAGATAACAAATTTTATTAAAAAAATTATCTTATAGATATCTAAAAACAGAACAGAAACGATTATAACTAATAATAACATTTTTTTTATTGAATTACAAATAATAAACGTATTCTAATTCTTATTTACAAAATTACGTAACAATTTCAATATGCAATTAAAAAACTCGAAACTATTGTAAATATGACCACCATTTTTTGCAGTACATGTTGTAAAGACTGTTTCTAAATGTAAAACTACCTTCGCTACAATTTTCCTTCATTGAGTAAATTCGCACCTTCTTGGAATCTTTGCCGCAATTAATTTACAGTCTTTGGCTTCTACTGGTAAACAATACTTTTTAAGGTACCCCATAAAAAGTAGTCCATGGGACTCAAGTCTGGACTTCTGGGTGGCCAGACAAGATTGCCGTTTTTTCCAATCCAGTATTGGTATCGATTGCACAGTTAGTTAGAAATTTCTTTCTTAGATCTTTTTCCTATGGTAAGGAGCGCCATCTTGCTGCCATATTAAATTTCCCAATTCTGCTTGGGGCACTCCGTTTTAAATTACCTGGTGGATGTAATTTCTTAAAAGAATATCTTCCAGCATTTAAATTTTCCTCGTAAAATACTGGGCCGAAAATTCTTGATCGCCAAATTGGGCAACAAACCTTAACAGATCTTCGCCCTTGGGTTTTTACCTCAACTATTTTATTTTCGTTCCTGTTGCTCCGGTAATCTACATTTTTTTCTGTTAAATACCTTGCTTGCAGTCGTAAATATAAATTCATCCGACCAAACAATATTAGAGAAAATGTTTTTAGAAAAATGTTTATCCTTTATAATAGTACTGCAAAACTCTAACCTTCTATTATAGTGTTCTTCTTTCAATTTTTGAACGATCAAATACTTATAAGGCTTATAGCTATTTATCTTCAAACACATCTGGCTACTAGTTCTTTTCAAATTCAAGTCGAGAGTTGCCTGTCGGATGGAAGTTTCAGGCGACTCTTCAAAATATAACAATATATTTAACTGCAATAGCAAACTTTAAAGGTTGTAAATGTCGCATTTTTTCAATAGAAATAATGTTAGATTGCCAATATTTCGAAAAATAAACATTTCTAAAATAGACATTATTTAACCAACCCTCATTTTTAATGCTTAATGAGATAAACTTATCAAATTATGTGGTTTCCTTTTGAAAAAAAATGACTTTTAACGATTTTCCCATTTAATTTTTAAACGCTAGTTTTTGACCACCCTGTATATGTTTATTACGAAAATATTGACAGTCTAAAAAACGATTTTAAGCAGGAGAAATCTACTTAGTTGAAGCCTGCAAACATCATTTTTGACATAAAACATATGATATGTCAAAAACGGTTAGGTTTAAGTATAGAACAATATATATAAACTATATCTACAATTTTATAGGTAATCCAAAAATGGCACAATATACAGAATGTCCCGTTTGAAATAAGAAAGTTGGTAAATTAAAATATGGAATATGTAAGTAATTTTAAAAAAGAAATGTGCGGGGTCTTTTCCCTTTATAAAATCTTGATATTTACCTCGAGGGTGGTGTAGGAGGAGTGGACGGCGTAGTATCCGGTTCGATTTTAGGAATGTGATGATCAAACGACGATCCAGGTCTTCGCAGTTCGGGCGGTGTCACAGACTGTGACGGCCGTGACGGTGCACTTGGTGTTGAGCGACAGGAATCTGCTCCGCTTGGTTGAGGTCTGCATGTGTCCGAGCCGCAGGATTGGTGCACTGAAAATTAAAGTATTTTTCTGATACAATCTGCTTGTTAATCAAAAGTATTTATCTACAGGTAAACTCGGGGTATCGAAATAAATGGTGCTCCTGTATTACTTTTAACATTTTATTTTATTCCAGATTGGATGTTCACGATAAAAATTACTTACATTTTCACTGATAATAATAGTAATTTATTAGGTAAGTGCCAGATATATGTCTAAGAGAAATTACTATAACTGTCGATTATTTCAAAAGATGCAGATTAGAATATATAGGTTCGCCTACAGAGTTGTGGAGAAATAAATTTATATATTTTTAAAACGAACACCATGTATCTTATTACTTATTTCATTTCGTCGTTTCAAATAACAGCGGATAACAATGCGTATTCGAAGAAATAGTCGTATTTACCTGAGCTACAAATTAGGTATGGTCTTTGACAATAATAATTTGACATCTGAAAGTCAAGATCTGCAAGAATTAAGTAAAAGCATGGCAATTTTACTTAATGAAACAGAGAGAATTTATATTTCAATTTTAAGGGGGTATGGCGATGAACAGAGATCATACAGGAGGTATATGATATTTATAACATTTTGCACCCATACAGACAAAAATAAAAAATGCAGTTTTTCGAACTGTAGGGCGTTACAGAATGGCTGGCAGTGTAAAAAACCGACCAAGATCTGGAAATCCAAGGGGTGCGACCGCCGATGACAAGAAATTAGACATTCTTCTTTCGATATAAGAAAATCCTTTTGATTGCTTTGGACCATGAGGTTGATCAAAAATCCGTAAGAACCATTCTTAATACGCAGAAAATGCATCCATACAAAACTCATGTTGTACAAGAACTTTGTATCGAAGACAAGAATTTTGCGAAATAATTACAAGAAAGATTAACGAGAAGAACAATAACACACAATAGCTTCAAGGTGCCAGTGGATAAAAAAATTGCAAAAGAGGTACTGAAATCAGAGATATGGCCTGCAGGCATTGAGGTGTCAAAGTACTTATTTCGAAAGAAATCTCCCAACTCAAAATTTCAGCGTGGAGGCTATCCAGCAAGTTGGGGAGGCCATTCAGATAGAGCTACCAATGGCCTCCAGGGAAGGAAGAACCTCTATAACAACAACGAACAATTCCAGCCACAACACAACAATTATCGAGGACAACGTTGTTAAAATTCTGCATCTGAATATAAGGAGTGCCCGCTCAAAGAGACTGGAACTAGAACAAATGATCAATCAAAACCAGTATAACATTGTGGCCCTGTGTGAACACTGGCTTGACGCAAATGAGCTCAGCGTATTTGGTCTGGAAAACTACAACCCTTGCAGCAGTTTCTGTCGAGAGACACTACGTGGAGGTGGAACATTATTAGTGAATAAAAATGATTTTAGTTTTTCTGTTTTTAACACTAAAGTAAGTAATATTGAGCAACAGTTTGAACATTGCGCTGGCGCCTTTACAATAAATAATACAAAATACTTAATTGCCAATGTATACCGTTCCCCACAAGCAAATCTAGATATATTTTTAATTAAGCTGGAATGCATGCTCCAACAAATGGTTAATGTTTCAGAAAATATAATTGATTTAGGCGATTTTAATATAGATGTTAATTGTAATTGTTCACATAGAAATAAGTTTACCGATGTTTTTTGTTCTTATAATTTTAGGCCATTGATAACTGAACCAACTAGGTACAGTACTACAACTTCAACTGTGATTGATAATTATTTCATAAATTTTAATGCTACTTTTACTACAAGAGTTTTTAATACAGGGCTTTCAGACCATTAAGGGCTTGAGCTACACTTACGTTTCAAAAAACATGAATCCGACACAAACTCTTATAAAATGTATAGGTCATTTTCTCATCCTAATAAACTCTACTTCTCTTCCCTCTTAAGTAATGAAAAATGGGAAGAAGTCTTTAATGAGCCAACAAGTAATGATATGTTTATGGCATTTTTTAATATTTTCATATACTATTTTAATCTAGCATTCCCTAAAATGCATAAAAAAAATTCGGATAAATATAATAGAAATAAATGGCATGACCAAGATATAATTAAACTTTCTGATGAAGTAAAAAACCTATACTGGTTAAAGACTACTTTTAACAACAATAATAACATCTCCATTATGTACAAAAATAAATTATCTGAATACAAGCGTCTGCTATCAGAAAGCAGGAAAAAACATTTTGATGATAGGATTTTAAAATCCGATAATACAAACAAGACTGTTTGGAATATCATAAAACATGTCTCGGGGAAAAGTAAGAACTATACTAATTCATATGAAATAGAGTGTAATGATGAAACAGTGACCGATGTTGATAGAATATGTAATATGTTTAATACTTGTTTCAGTCAAAATCCACTGCAAAGTGGTGGGAATGTGAGAAGAGATCAGCCTGAGTTTATATCTACAAGTGAAAAATCTTTTTTCCTGGTACCTGTGGACGAATGTGAAATCAAAAATATAATAAACAAAACCTGTTCAAAAACTTCAGCTGGCCTAGACGAAGTTCCATGTAATATTCTAAAAGATATATCTCACTTAATAAGTAAACCCCTTGAGTATATAATTAATAATTCTTTCACTGAAGGTCAATTTCCTGATATTTTAAAGAAAAGCAAAATCATACCCCTACATAAAAAAGGAACAAGAGGTAATTTAGAGAATTACAGGTCAGTGGCCATTCCTTCAGCGTTCTCCAAGATAATAGAAAGGGCATTCTATCAAAGATTACTAGTCTTTTTGAACAAAATATCATTTTTTAGTGCCTGTCAACATGGGTTTCTTCATAATAAATCCACCCAAACAGCTCTTTATGGCCATATTAGATCAGTAATGGAGTCTCTCGACTCTGGTAAGACTACTTTGGGGGTTTACTTTGACCTCAGTAAAGCATTCGACTTAATGAACCATGAAGTTTTGTTTGATAAACTTGAGAGGCTGGGTGTAAGAGGTATTAGTTTAAAGTGGATTCAATCATTTCTACAAGATCGTTCACAGGCTGTGTAAATAAAAACACGAAAAATGACATAATGAATTTTACTTATCAGTCTGATTTCACTGCTATCACCACAGGAGCTCCACAGGGATCTCTTCTCTCACCCCTCTTATTTCTTATTTTTTCCAATGATTTGAGTATCAGACTGGGTGGAAATGATATATCGGTAGTGCAGTTTGCGGATGACACCCCAATTGTTGTATCAAACAATAGCACAGCTCTCGCTTATCAATTAGCCAATCAAGCTGCCGAAAATATGCAAGACTGGTGTGAAAATAACTTACTTCTGCTTAATGCTAGCAAATCTAACTTTATGGAGTTTAAAAATAGAAACAATATTTCGACCAATTCGCAACTTTCTATCGGAATTAGAAATCAAAAAATTAATCAAATTGAAACATTAAAATTTCTTGGTCTTGAACTGGATGACAAATTGTATGTAAAAGACTTTCATCAGCAAATTACGCTATTTATAATCTGAGAGATGTTGTAAGTGAACACTCTCTTATGCTTTTCTACTACGCTTATGTCCATTCTCGTCTCCTATATGGAGTAATATTTTGGGCAACTCATCCTCAGACTGCATCCCGGGTGTTTTTATTACAAAAAAGAATTATTCGAACAATGTGTAAGGCAAGCTATCTAGAAAGCTGTGTACCGCTCTTCCATAAATTGGGTATAATGACCCTGTACTCTGTTTACTTGTATCGCATGTGCTGCTTTGTATATAAAAAAAACACGAATTTAGAAGTAATGATTCTATAGGAAATAGTAATATAATAAGGAGACATGGAGATTATCTTAATACTCCAAAACACTCAACAACACTCTATGAGAAAGGACCCCATTATATGGGAATTAAGATATTTAATTCACTTCCAAAAATTATCAAGGATGTTAAGTCATATAGTAGCTTTAAAGCAATAATTAGAGACTTTTTTAGAAACCATCCTTTTTATTCATTGGAAGAATATTTCATACATCAAACAGCAAAACATATTAATTACAATTATCAATGTGAATACTGTCAGATAAGACATGCTATATAACCTAGTCTGGTCACTGACAATCCTAGTTTAAGCTTATATTTCTGTTAAGTATTAGTTTTAATTTGTGTGTTTGTTGAATGTGTGTTCGTGTGTATGTGGTCTGCTTTTAATTTATATTTTTAGCGTTTAATTTATATTTATATGTTTAGTATTTGTGACGACCCAATGTTATGCTTAACCTGAATGGCAATAAAAGAATTTTGAATTTTGAATTTTGAACCTGCATTTTCCAAACAATATTGTTTTCTCGGATTAAACGGAACACTATACGGAATGGTCAATAAACAAAATTACCGTTACTGGGGACGAAATAACCCAAACTGGAATGAAGAACTGCATACAGAGTTCTCAGGAAAAGTCAATGTCTGCGCTGGATTGTTTGCAGGACATGTAATTGGACCCTTTTTTATCGAGGAAAATTTGATCGGTGGAAGATATCTCCAGCTTTTTCGGCAACAAATAGTTCCGACTATAAACAATTTATTTTCCAATAGTAACTTAACCTATTTTTAACCAGATGGAGCTCCTTCGTATTTTACTCGTGAAGTTAGAGAATTTTTGGATGTCACGTTCCGAAATAGATGGATAGGAAGAAGAGGGCCTATCTAATGGCCTTCACGATCACCCGATCTTTCGCCCTTAGATTTATTTTATTGGAGTCACATAAAAAACAATGTTTATCGGAACAAATCCAAAAATTTAAAAGAATTAAGAATTAAAATTATCGATCGATCTTGTAATTTCTCCTAACCCTATTGTATATATGGTTCAACCTATATTATTATATCGTCCCATCCAAATAAAATCAAAAATAAATATTTTAAAAAATGAGTTTTATTTTATGCTATAAATTTTTAAATTTTAAGATAACTTTAAACATTTAAATATATTAAAAACATTTACTATCAACTTAACATAGGCAAAATACATGAATACATTTTAAGTTATGATATTTTCCTCGATATCCTAGACATTTTTTGTGTCACACTGAACTAAACTTGGATCAAAACAAATGTTTCTATATTATATATATATATATATATATATATATATATATATATATATATATATATATATATATATATATATATATATATATATATATATATATATATATATATATATATATATATATATATATATATATATATATATATATATATATATATATATATATATATATATATATATATATATATATATATATATATATATATATATATATATATATATATATATATATATATATATATATATATATACACTGTCTACCTAAGTTTTCTACATATAGGAAACTTTTTATTAGTAGTTTTACGGAAAAAAGTTACCCTTTATAAAATAATATCCAAATATTCAAACTTGAGATTGCATATACAGGGTGGTCAAAAATTCGAAAAAATCGAAATTGACTCAAGAGAAAAGTACCTTTAATTTTTATTTTATAGCAAAATGTAATACAAAATCTTACCTAGAATAAAAAAACATATCTAGCGCTAGAATCGTTGCTTCCAATCTAAAATCACTTCTTAAGGAATGTAAAACTTTGGCTTCTTACTGGCCAAGTCTTAAGTCCAGTTTCTTACTTTTGTTCCTACCTACATACCAGCAAAGTTTCCTTATTTATCGATTGTTGATAATGGCATTGTCACTGCCATTGTCAACCACAATATTGTATTACTTTATTGAAACATCAGTTTGAATATTATAGTAAAAACAAATGCTGCTGAAATTAAGCAAAGAAGATAAAATTGAAATAATTTTAATTGTCGGAGAAAGTTATAAAACATTTCGAGAAGCTGCAGACATTTTTAAAAACAGACACCCCGATAAAATTGTACATTTCACAACAGAGGGGAATATTCTAACTAAATTAAAGGTTTTTGGAAATGTAGAAAATAACTTTAACAAGAAACGGAGGTCAAGGGTTGCGAATGACGAAACTACAAATCAAGTAATGCTCTCTGTGATAGAAGACCCTTAAAAGTCCCTACGCAAAAGGTCAGCAACATTGCCAAATAACGTAGGTAAAGATACAGTTTCAAAAATATCGAAAAAAACAGTTTTCGACCTTACAAACCAAAATTTATACATACCTTGAGACCAGGAGGCTTTGAGCGACGGTTCGAGTTTTGCTCTCTGATACAAGGAGAGCTAGAAGATGATTCTTTTATGGCAAGACGCATTATTTTTACCGATGAAGCAACGTTTACTTCAAATGGGACTGTAAGTTCGCAAAACTGTTGTTGGTGGAGTGACGTTAATCCTAATTTTGTTATACAAACTCGTGATCAGTATTCATTCAAAACAAATGTGTGGTGCGGAATTTATAAAGATAGAGTAATTGGACCAGTTTTTTTTCGACAAAATTCAAATAGTCAACGCTACTTGGATTTTCTAAATACTTACTTGTACGATTTTATTCATGAACTACCCATAAGTGAGAGGTTCCAAATATGGTACCAGCAGGATGGCGCACCTTGCCACGGAGCAAGGGATTTTATCTTTTTTTTTATCTTTAACGGACGAGTAATCGACAGGTATTCTGATTCTGGCCAGCTAGATCTCCGGACTTGAACATTCTTGATTATTTCTTTTGGGGCTACTTAAAAGAGAAAGTGTATCTAAAGAGGCCATTTCAGACAGAATGTTGATCATTTGGAAAGCGTAATTAGGGAAGAGATACAGGCCATAACGCCTGCCATGATTAGAAACGTTTTAAGAGAATTTTCTGTAAGAACGGTTACCTGTATGGAAAGTGATGGTGGATATGTTGAGGTAAATGTGCAGTGATGGAACAGTTAGTTTTTATTGTTAATTAAGTTATTTACATGTAATGTTTCTTAGAATTAAAATTAGTGAAGTTATTTTCTACGTTTCCAAAAGTCTTAAATTTAGTTTGAATATTCCCCACTGTTGTGAAATGTATAATTTTATCGGAGTGTCTGTTGTTAAAAATGTCTGCAGCTTCTCGAAATGCTTTATAAATATCTCCGACAATTAAAATTATTTCAATTTTATCTTCTTTGCTTAATTTCAACGGCATTTCTTTTTACTATAACATTCAAACTAATGTTTCAATAAAGTAATACAATATTGTGGTTGACAATGGCAGTGACAATGCCATTATCAACATTCGATAAATATGGAAATATGGCTGGTATGTAGGTAGGAACAAAAGTAAGAAACTGGACTTGTCAGTAAGAAGCCAAAGTTTTACATTCTTTAAGAAGTGATTTCAGATAGAAAGCAATGAATCTAGTGCTAGATATGTTTTTTTATTCTAAGTTAGGTTTTGTATTACATTTTGCTATAAAATAAAAATTAAATGTACTTTTCTCTTGAGTCAATTTCGATTTTTTGGAATTTTTGCCCACCCTTTATATGCTATCTCAAGTTTGAATGTTTTATCACATAAGTTGGAGTCATATATGCGATAGGGTTTGAAAAAACTAAAATTAAAAAGTAATTTAATTTGGTCTTAATTAAATATTCCCAAATTACGAGTACTTCTAATTGCCAAAATTATTATTATTCACTTTTCAGATGCCATTTTCTCAAAAACTGGCAGCAAGAATTATTATAAACACAAAAAATTGTTCAGTGTTAAGGAAAATCCAAAAATGCTATAATACACGGGTGTTGCATTTAAAATAACAATGTAGGCACTATTCGTGAGCAGAATTGACAACATCGCTAACTGCACTATTTTGTTTGGCTTGGCATCAATGGACAAGAAAAAAGACTAATTTTATCAAAACAATTTACTTTTTGAATAGCATTTGTTTTAATTCATAGTTTTTATAATATATGCAAAATAAAAATTATTGTGTTATCGATAAGAACGCTGTTTTCTCAGTGTGCAAATTAAGAATCTATCGACAAAATGTATCCGCGCAAACATCAAAGAAGCTGCCAAAGCTGAGCCCTCTTATCAGTCTTCTGCTTTGTGACAGTGATACATAATTTGGTCTTTAGAATAACTCACGCTTCCATGGACACACGTAACCTACGTTCGAAAGAATGGTGAGAACCAGATACAAAATATTGTATCTCTCTCGGAAAAATATGGCAGCATAAACCTATGTAACAAAAATTTCGCTCTTATAAGATTATGATAAGACCCATGCATGTTACGGTTTAAGCTACCCGTTCACAGGCCGTCCAATTCGCCGCATAAATACGTCTAAACATCCGTCGGCTCGGGACATCCAAATCCGTCGGCCGACTAAGCTGCCTGTGTATATTTACCGCAGATAACTTTTGATATGCATACTACCAATGGACGAGTATAAGTCGGGTCACATTCGCAGTTGCGGGTCTGAGTTGTCTTAGTAATTGGACAGATTCAGGGTCTATTTGTGCTTATCAGTGACATGTTCGTTCAGTTGTGTAACGATGTATAAGTGAAAAAAAATCGGTGCTTATAATTTAAATGAAAACGTTTCTACTTACGTCGGGCACACTGACGTTTTTTACAAAAAATGTAAAAAGTTAAACAAATATTACTAAAAATCTACTTATACAAATTTATCTAGAATTTTGCACAAAATCAAGGGTTATGTAACAATTAATTGGTAAAATTTTGGTAGGAATCTAAAATAACGGTTAAAAAATGGCGGCTTAATAAAATATTTAAAAATTCTACCTGGAAAATCACTAAATTTACTGATGTCAAATGTCATACCTAATTGTGGTATAGAGAAGAACTAGTAAAACTATGGTATTACACTAAGATGACGGAACAAAATGGCGGCCAAGTGAAATATTTGTAATCATGAAAAAATCACCCTCTCAGGTTTTACATATTTTCAGGTTTTAGCGTTCCTAGATGCTAAAAAATATTGTTTTATTAATTCCGTCGGTCCGTCTAGGTGTGTAGCTTTGTCTGTCTATCTGTCAGTTCACTCATAGTTTAAAAACTACTCAACAAATTGACTTCAAATTTTAGTCAAACATTAAGGATCATATGGGGATGACGTAGTAATATTTGGTAAAACTCCAATATGCCGGAACAAGATGGCGGCATAGTGAAACGTTAAAAAAATTATTACTAAAAAAACTAATTAGCCAGTTTCTTCAAATTTTGCACGAAAATCAGGTTTTAAAATATGAATATGAAAAAACTACGTATTTGATTAATTCCAAATTTTATGTAAGAATTAAGTATAATATAGAGAAAAACTGATAAAGTATCCTTTTACTTCTCTCGTGAAAGGTAAGTAATGTAATCGTAAAAAAAATTACGCTCCGAGATTTTATCAGATCAAATTTTCTCAATTCCAACCAAGTAACAAAACTACTTACTCGATTGACTTCAAATTTTGGTCAAAAATTAAGGGTCATATAAGGATGACCTGGTAATAGTTTGGTAAAAATCCGGTACGACAAAACAAAATGGGGCCCGAGTGAAATATTAAAAAAAATATTACTAAAAAACTACTTACCCAATTCTCAAATTTTGCACAAAAAAAAACTGTGTATATAAAATGTTATATAAGAATGAACTGGTAACATTGAATATAAGATAGCAAAACAAAATAGCGACCTTTCTATGAGCAAACCTCAGGAACAGCCATGGGATCTCCAATGTCACCGGTGGTAGCCAATATCTTCATGGAAGCTTTTGAGGAGGAAACCTTAGAGTCGTCTCCACTAAAACCAAAATCATGTTTCAGATATGTAGACGACACTTTTGTAATATGGCCACATGGTCCAGAAAACCTCCCTGGGTTTCTTGATCATCTAAATCAACAACGTGCTAACATAAAATTTACAATGGAAATTGAATCAGAAGGCACGATTCCCTTTCTAGCAGTTCTGGTACAAAGGAAAGGGGATGGTTCCTTAGGACACTCTGTATATAGAAAACCAACGCACCACCACGCAAGCTTTAAGAGGGAATGGATATTGCACTGATGATATTAGACGATCCATTAGAAAATATAATAATCCTACTCCACGAAATGATACTAATAAGGAATTACCGATAGGAAATGTAGTTCTTCCGTTTATACACGGAACCACAGACAAGATTGCAAGGTTACTTCGCCGGTCCAACATACGCACAATCTTCAACACACACAAGAAAATTGGACAATGTTTGAGATCGCCAAACGACATTATTCCTTTTCAAACGGAAGGAGTATACGCAATTCCTTGTTCCTGTGGTGATGTTTATATTGGAGAAACTGGACAATCCGTATCGACTAGGCTTAAGGAACATGAACGATGTATCAGAAAGAAACAAATTGTACAATCTGCTTTATCTGAACACCAACATTCGACTGGGCATGTCATAAATGTAAAAGAAACCAAAGTTCTTGCATCCGTTTCGGGACTCTATAAACGCAAAATTAGAGAATCTATTGAAATTTATAAGCATCCTAACAATTTTAATAGAGATACGGGCTTCAGTCTACATCATACGTGGAAACCCATCGGTACACCGAGCCACGCTTCGGTAAACACAGGTCGACTATAAACAGCCTGCCTAGGTCTCGCCGAGCTCATTCAGTGTTCCGATCTCGTGAAGTGAAGATCCCTGAAGATGCCTCGTGCAATCGAAGGCGAAACGTCGGAAAGTGATTCCATTTTGACACGGTCTAATCCCAAGAATCATGATTTCTTAAGCGAATATTTTAAAAATTGGTCTGAAGAAAGTACTCATTTGATTAACTGCAGTAAGCGTTAGGTGTGATATAGAGATAAAATGGTAAAGTTGTAGTACGAATTCCAGATCGCGGAAGAAAAT
This sequence comes from Kuschelorhynchus macadamiae, assembly GCA_030620095.1. NCBI lineage: Eukaryota > Metazoa > Arthropoda > Insecta > Coleoptera > Curculionidae > Kuschelorhynchus > Kuschelorhynchus macadamiae. The sequence continues at coordinate 477,842 of JAUTXW010002846.1, read as the reverse complement.
GGCAGCCAAATATTTTTTTCTTAAATCAATGCAAAAAAATCTTATTCAAATTAATGTGATATAGGCAAAAACTGGTACGAATTCAAGATGACGTAACAAAATGGCGGAGTATGTCAATGTAAAAAATATTTAGTATTGTTTGAAATTACGGCAAAAAATCAAGTCGCATAGGTAAAAACTGGTAAAATATTGGTATGAATCCAATATGATGTACAAAAAGACGCCCAATAAAAATTTTTGAAAAGATAGTGTATATGTGTTATTAAGTGACTAATTGATCCAAAATGGGATCACACCTCACTATTCTTAATAAAAGAAAATATTCATACATGTGAACTATCATTTTTTTCATACGTTTTATAAACTAAAGGACGTATAAACAGGGTGAACCCAAAAAAATAGTTGTCATGATCAACATTTTTTTTTATAAAAACCCCGTATTTTTTGTCATTTTTATGTAAAAATAAACGATAAAACTTTCATATTGGTGTTGGAGTTTAACCTTTTCATCTTAAACCGGTTCTTATACAGAGACTAGCCAGAAGGTATTTTTTTTTTAATAAAAAGTATTATAAACAGGGTGTAACAAATTCGAAGGGTTAGCGTTTAGATCAGGACAAAGTTGCGAAATTTAATGTCAAATAATTTTCCGTTCACAAAGCTGAAAAATTTCGACTACTTCCGAAGATATCCGCAAAAAACGAAAATTGACATTTATCTTTTTATTTTTTAAGGCTGCATTTAAGTTAAATTTTACATTTTTATAGCCACTTTTTCTCCTCTACAAGATAGTGCACCAAGAAGTTAAATCCGAAGTTTCGTTTTCTAGGTCTCATCATCAACCTCATTTTTTTAAATACGCACCTGGATTTTTTATTTAATTTTTAACAAGCGTTTAAGATCCCAAAACCAACGATGTATAAGAATTAATGTTTGAACAGAAATCTTACATTTTTTTCCGTAAGAGGCAATGTGTTAGAGAGAGACGGAAAATCAGAATGCCAAATTCATCAATTTGGCGCGATTCAATTACGATTTGCAGACTACAATAAAAACTATACATTTTATTACTTCCCTCGTAAAAGAGAAGTATTGTAATCTTTAAAAAATAACCCCCCCATCAGGGGACCTAGATGCCAAAAAACATGTTTTCTCAATTCCATCGGTCTGTCTGTCTGCCTGTTCGCATCATAGCTAAAAAAGTACTTAAACCCGATTGACTTCAAATTTTGAACAAACATTAAGGTCGATATAGGGTAACATTTTGGTAAAAGTTCAATATGGCAAAACAAAATGGCGACCTAGTGAAATGTTAAAAAATGTTTAATTAAAAAACGAGTTATCCACTTTATCTCAAATTTTGCACATACATCAACATTATGTTGGAATCAACTGCTGACATTTTGGTACGAATCCAAGATGCCGGAACAAAATGGCGTTTTTACTACTTGACGAGTTGATTTCAAATTGTGAGCCATAACTAATTGTGGTATAGGGATCAACTAATAAAACTGTGTTACTATTTACAAGATTGCAAAACAAAATGGCAGCCAAATAAAATGTTTGTAATAGTGCAAAAAAATACCCTCGCAAGTTTTACATATCATCACGTTTTAGCGTATTTAGAACCCAAAAAATAGCTTTTATCAATTTCGTCGGTCCGTCTGTCGGTCTGTTGGCGGCATAGCTTAAAAACTACTACAAAAATTAAGGGTCATATGGGGATGAGCTGGTAATATTTTAGTAAAAATCCATTATGGTGAAGCAATGTTGAAAAATTATTACTAAAAAAACTAATCCAATTTATCTACTTTTACACAAAAAAACAAATGTTACATAGAAATAAACTGTTAACGTTTTGAAGCTAATTTAAGAGGGAACTGCACCCAGTAATATGGATCATTTGCAAGCCTTCCGCCGCTGCAATATTATGTTAAAACTATAAGAGATATGTATTAGCTTCAATGTAATTTTAATACGAAAATATGTATAGTTATAGGGCGCTAAATGCGAATTTTTATCAAAACATCAAATCTAGAGTTATAAAATAAAAGTAGATTTGCCCATTTTCGACCATTTTTTGACCACTTTTTGACGCACATGCCTTCGCATATAATTTTTTTTCCACAAAATGGCTCTTTACCGCCTTACATTGATCCTTTGTCTACGTAACTGCAAAATTTGAAATGGTAAATCGTACTCATGTCTTTGTATTTTTGCAGCGCGTGAACCCTTTAAACTCATTTTTAACCGAAATGTAATTTAAATTACCTATACATAACACATTTTTTTGAGGTCGGACGTGCAGGGAGTTTTTTTTAATACTTTCATTTTACTTTCAACTCGACTAGACCTTGTCGCTTGTTTTTCACCTTTATTGCTACTTATTGAATTAATTTTGCATAATTAAGTGTGATATAGTGTAAAAAATTAAATATGATTATGGGATATATTGGTACTCAACATAGGGGAATGTGTCCTTCTAAGTGTGTGGCAGAAAGAAACTAGTAAAATATTGGTAGGAATCCAATACGATGGAACAAAATGGTGCCCATTAAAAATACTTGAAAATACAGTATGTGTAACACATATATACTTAACACGAGGGAAGTTCCTGGTAAAGGAAACTTACCGCTGTTTTTGCTCTGTAGAGAATAAAACAAGGAAACATGGAGAAAATTATATTATTTCACATGACATTAAAATGCGTATGTACCGGAGTACGTCAAAAAAATAACTAAATCTTACCAAAATGGTCATCATGTTCTAAATTAAATAAGTCAGTTCACGCAACTCGAGAAATCTCCTTGTATAGGTTGCAATACCTGCTTCTGATTACATTTCTCGATATGCTCGAATTACTTTACTATTTATTACTATTATTCTTTATTTGTTTACAATAATCCATCTATGAAAAATTCTTTGTATTTTTTGAGGTCAATTCAACTAATGAATTATTTTGCATAATTTGCCCCAACAAATCTGTGCAGTTGTTTATTTAAGACAGTCCTATAGAACAATAAGTTCGTTAATTTAAAATGGTTTCATCCATAACTTTTATACAGGGTGTCCCACGAACATCTTGGTTATTGTACGAGACTCAAAAAAATGTTTTATCACAAAGTTATAGCAAACCACACTCTGATAATTTTTTAAATGAGACATCCTGTATATTTTCACGGATTTCGATAGAGCGCACCAAGCCGAATTCAACGATATAAGGTTTGATAGGTTTATCATTAACGGTTCTCCCAGAAATAAAAATAAGTAAAAAAAAAACTTTTAGTTGCAACTACATTTATTGGAACAAATTAATTCGATAATACGAAAACAAATACACAAGAAAACATAACTTTAATATGTGATCAAACTGACTTCCATCATTGTTGATACAATGAGCAAACTTCTTTTTCTTGTGTGTGCTGCGTTAACTATAGAAGGGGTAACAGTTTGGCAAGCAACCAAGATTCTGTGTGGTAAATCTAAATTATAGGTAGGTGGTTTGGTATACTTATAATATTTTTGAAGCATTCCCACAGAAGAAAATCCAAAGGCGTCGTATCTGGAGACCGCACGGTCCAATGGATCATACCATTTCTTCCAATCCAGCGTACTGGAAGGAATCTCCTCGATAAGTTCTAGAAGATCATTCTGGACAAATTTAAGTATGTCACGCCGTCTCTGAGCGAACCTTGGTAAAATATGGTCCAATCAACCAAACTTTAAATAGATTGCATCAAAAATTTTTACCCCACATTTGCTGAAAATGTATTTCCCCAAATCACTTGGGGTTTTCTTGAGAGCAATAATGGCTATTCACTGTTCCATTGTTGTAACAGCGACTCTCATCACTACGTAAAATTTTACGTGTGAGTGTATTACGTCAATGGTTTTGAGAGGTTAAGGGCGTGTTAAAAATTAAAGAAACATCCAGGTCCGTATTTAAAAAAATACTTTGGTGCTGAGACCTCGACGACGAAACATCGGATTTTAAATCTGAGTGCACCATTTTGTAAAGGAGCAAAAAGAATATAAAGATGCGAGTATTTTAATCTCTTGAAATGCAGCTTGAAAAAATAAAAAGGAAATAAGGATTTTCCTTTTTTCACGGATATCTTCGGAAGTAGTCAAAACTTTCGAAATTTCCAAAAACCTCGTATCTGTTATGGTTTTTGTATATTTACATACAATTTTGTTCGTTCACTTGCTAACACCAACCTATTCATAAATAACATTAATTTCTCACACTCTGAATAATAATGTGTAAGACTTTGTTTAGGTAAAGAATGTTTCAGGTATGTTGGATTGTTGAAATTGATACCTAACTGTCTTAAAGCTTAGATTTGAGTAATATTGACATTAACGTATTTCAAAATTGGATACAAAATCGGACTTTAAATGCGTAATTGAAGAGAAACTCATTATTAAAATATTAAAGTTCTTCACTGACCACTCTGACCTTTACGTATGCTTATTTCTAAAGATTTGAAAAAAAATAGCATTGTTTCTTTCTTTTCTACATATAAAAGTTTAAAATTCGGGTTTAGAATCTGATTAGCATAATTAGTTCTTCCATCTCCCTTAACAATTAACATCTGTAATGGTATTTTGTTCTTTTATGTTATTGTTTTTTTTATAAATTTCACTAAAGTGTTATTGATTTTATATGCAACGTTTACATTTAGTTTTCCTAAGAAATTGATTATTTTCATTATGTAAAACATTTAAAATTCTTGGAAACATTTTCAACAAAATTTCATTTAAGAAAATATTTTGGTTCAATCATAAAAATTTTTTATGTTGTCGATAAGAAGTGTACAAACTAACAGACATCGACACAATGCATCGGCACGAACATCACAGAATCCGATAAGGCGGCTCTGAGACCAAGATGTGTATAATGAGAACAAAATCACCAGTGATCCCGCGAACATTGTAATAGAAAATGTCACACTGACAGCTGTCAATATGATATATTCTATTGTAATGTGTTATACATTATTATTTAGTTTTAAGTAAAATTTTGTTTATATACTTAACTAAAATTCTAAAGTGAACTATGGAGTAAAACAAACAAGAAAAGCTGGTATAATAAAAGCCAAGTAATGTGCAAAAAATCACTTAGTTTCTGGAAGAGGGACCAATTCTAGAATAAAGCTATTTAGGTTTAAAGTGCATTGAACTTAAATACAAAAAAGGGATTGCTTGTATGCAGACATAAGAGGATATGTTTTTATTTTCACATATTCACCTTGTTATAATTTTGTCAGCATTTGTACGTAAGGTTAACTACTTCTAAGGTACTTACTTTTTTCGGTATGATTGTTGTTATCCTGGGGTCCAGCGGTCGTCACTGGCATATCCCCTTGGGGTTCCCCTTTTATTTGAGGTTCGCATGAGGGTAAATTCGGCGAAAGGTCTCGAGATGGATCGTAAGCTGGACCAAGATATTGCTCGTTCTGCTGCTGAAAATAATATAAAAAAACATTTATTTTACTTATTCTATCAGCACTTTAATAATATACAACTCTATGTTTCTGCTCTGTTTATACATGGATAGAAGTGGTTATAATTTATTTATTAAGGTTAAAAAATGAAAAGAATATATAGAACACACATACACAAGGAAAATGTAGCAGAATAAAAACACTTATTTACACAAACCGAGAATGTTTCATATATTCTTAATAATTATATAGAAAAAACAAATTCAACATTATATATCGATGGGTTCTTGATAAAACATCAAAGGCGACACAAATGTTTTATCATCTTAAACAATATTCTAGCAATATTTCTTTAAATGTTAAAAAAATCTATGATTTAAAATCCATCAACTGTATTAATTATTAACTTCTGAAATTCACAGGAAGATTGCTGTTTTTGTTTAAAAGGTGTTTAAGATAATGTATTTAGGCTTTTCAAAGCCGAGAAATTAACGCGCCATGTTGCCAAGTGAATTGAGGAAGCCGGCAGACAAGAGTAGTGACCGCAGACTTTTGCCAAAGATAATTTACGTCTACCCCCCGATGTATATATTTTTCAATGGCGGCTATATTAACCTCTGGAAACGGCAACGATTCGTCTAAAAAAAGTTATTTTAGTTACTCGTTACAAAAATAACTATTTTGCTTATTTAAATTGTTACCGCCAAACTTTGTTGAATATCAAAAACCCGCTTGTCTTATTTACTTTAGTAACAAGAAAGCGTTTAGCTTCTTTTTGATTACCTAATTTAAAAGAGTGACAACCACTTTTTGACTGGTTTCAAAAATGTGCAGGTTGAGTCATTATATTTGACACCTACAGGGTGTATTAACGAAGATAGAGAAAAAGGGTAAATATAAAAGCTTTAGGGTTTCTTTTAAACCGCCAGAATCCGTTATGAAAAAAAACAAATCACTATCGCATACCTATCTACCCTGTATTTTTATAATTTTTATGAAATTTATTTATTTTCTGATTTCAAAAATATATTTTGACTGCTTTGGCGCAACCAGTTTTGCATTATATTATATAGACGTATATGGCAAGTAATGTTGCAGTTAAACTAAAATAATTAACAAACGCTTTTCGCCAATATAATCAAATAAAATATTTTTGAAATCAGTAGAGAATGCCCTTTTACAAAAATAAACAATATATAGGGTATTCCATTAAAAAAACGTATTTCTTACCGTACACATTTTGTATTTACACTTTTTCTTTTTCTTTGTTATTAAATATCCCTGTAGATGAGGGTCATAATATAATAACTCACCCCGTACATACAAATATCAGAAAAAGCATTATTTATGTTCCTCTCTAAGTTAAGGGGTTTAAAACTGCTTTTTGATTAAAATGATATTTAGCGTTGATTATTTGATTTAATTATTCAGGTTTTTGTAGGAATAAGTTTAAATTTCTGTTAAAGCGTTTCATTACTCCTAGAAACTTTATTTCAAGCTAACTTGTATTAAATTTTAACCCCAAATATTAACAGCCAAATTCAATATTCCTCTTTTAACTAAAAGATCTCTTCTAATATTAAGTAATTGGAAACGCAGCGTCTTGTTCCCGTTCGCGAGTCGAGGGTTACCTCACGAAATTATATAGTTTCGGGAAGCATTGATTTCTCCGGACCAATTTAAGGCGTCCCATTTAAATGAGTTAAAATATCTAGTTATAGTAAAATATGAGTTATCTATAGCTTACGCTATATATAACTCATTTAAATGGGACGAGTTATCGATGCTAAACTTTTGAAGAAAATGTGTTCACTTAAAAATAAACTGAGAAAGTTGAATCCACAATAAGAAATTTCTTTGGCAGTCGAGAAAATTGTAGAAAATCTTTCTTCTCAGTGCTTTGATAATAGAGAAATCGAAATCCAAATTGAATAAAGGTATGAATTTTGCAAAGCATTCAGTAAAAACTAGTTTACCAACTATTATAGCGGATATCTAAAGTTCCATTCAATACGTGCCAGAGTCAACTAAGGGATTTATTAGAGAGACTTGTTGTTAACAAGTCAAAATATAGAACGAAAGCTTGAGGCTGTAGTAATTCTAATTTGACACGGTCTAATCCCAAGAATCATGATTTCTTAGGTCAAAATATGTTTCTAGTAAAAATACTGACGTTATCTAGGGACTGAAGAAAAAAGATGTTTTTATTTAAAAGCTGACAAAAGAAATAAGGTTTTTATACTAGACAACACAGATTATTTTTAAAGAGTAGAAAATTTGATTTAAACTAGTCTTTACGATTTAATTGGGAAAAACCCGTTATCAAAAATGAAAACAGAAGTAAAAAGTACCTTAAAACAGTATAAAAACTTTGTGTCTGATAAACTAAAATTCAAAGCAACACATAGTAAACCACAGTTATCTAAACTGTATTGCTTTTCCAGAATCCATAAACCTGGGAAGTCCATGAGACCTATTGTTTCAGCTGTTGGATCACCAACGTACAATATTTCAAAATAGTTAATAGAATAATTCAGCAAATTAAATATCTCGTACGATAACTTTGGGGTTACTGACTCGTTAGAATTCTTAGATAAAATCAAGAATGTTCACTTAAAAGAAGGTGAAATTTTAATAACTTTTGATGTAAGCTCATTGCTTCCTAGTGTACCCATATCACTAGCTTTAGAGTACCTAAAGGAACTACTTGAATTTAATAGTTTGAAGAAAGAAATTATAAATGAATATTTGCTTCTCACAAAATTATATATGAATCAAATTTTTTTTCAATTCAACGATAAATATTATAAACAACTTGAGGGAACTGCGATGGGTAATTGTTTATCTCCGTTCCTTGTAAATTTGTTTATGGCTAGATTAGAAACCCAACTCGAAAAAGAACTCAAGTATTTCCCATGGGTGTGGTATAGATACGTAGACGATATATTTGCTTTTTTTATAATAAAACAGAAAATTTGGACACTTTCTTAGAAACATTAAATAATAAATATCCTTCCATTAATTTTACTTACAAAAAGGAGAACAATGGGCAATTACTTTTTCTCGACACGTAAGTTATTAGAAATAACGATAACTTAGAATTTGATATTTGTAGAAAATTTACTAATACCGATAGGTATATAACATCCGACTCATTTCATTGCCGTCAACACAAAATGGCAGCATTCCATTTCTTAACTCACAGATTAGTCAATTTTCCACTAAGTAAAGAACATTTTAACAAAAATGAATCGGATTAAAAATATAGCTAAGAGTAATGGATATAATGACAATTTTGTACATAAATTAGTAAATAGACATAAGCAAAAGAAAATGTCAAAAGATGCCACTACTTTTCAAGCACCTGAGGCTCCCAATAAGTTCATAGTAATCCCATATGATCTAGGATATACGAGAGGTCTAGAAAAAGTATTTAAAAACGTAGGTTTTACAGTAGCCTACAAAACGGAGAACAGTCTGAAAAATCTCCTTGGAAATCCTAAAAACAAAGTCGACTTGATGGAGAGGAGTGGCATCTATAAAATTATCTGTAATGACTACGCTCTATAATATCTTGGGCAAACTAAACGTTCCATAAACATTCGTTTTAAAGAACACAGAGGGCCTATTCCCTATAGTCCCCACTATTGCTTACTTGACAACGGTGCAGTCGGGTGCAACCAAGTGTGACCACATTTACCTATAAATAGTCTGGATTAGGATAAGTTAGTTTGGTTTATATCATCTACTGATGATGCTAACTTGGTTAACGAAACACACGTCCGGAACGTAACAAGTTGTGATGTAGTGTCGTTAGCACTCTTGTATTTTGATATTCCACTATACTAACCGTGACAGACCACTTTTCAATCTGATTTTAATGGAAGCTTTTAATTTTTAATTTAAAGCCCTTAGGAAGGCTTTGTTTTATTTTATTTAATATTTAAAACATACAGGGAAGTTAATTAATTTGACCATTAACTATGACAACAAACAACTTTTTACCACAAAGAATGATAACAATTACATGGTAATTTCCAACATTTGGAATACATTTTTACAATTTAGGAAATTCCTTTGTAACTACCTATTTTGCAATTTGTTTTGATTATTGGTGTTAAAACGTTGTTTGTTCCTCAATTAGCATTTAATTGTTAATTAATTAACTTCCACATGTTTTAAATACTCAAATAAAATACAATAAAACGTATCTAAGAGCTTTAAATTATGAAACCAGGGCTGTACTTGTAAAAGTCCCCGATGATAGCATTTTCATGGTTGAAAAGACGTCAAAAGTATTAATTTGTACAGTACATCAATAGAAAAGGAGCTACAAAATGATTTTGAAAATGGGAATAAGAAATCCAGGTCCATATTATAAAAAATTAAACTGATGGTGATGACTCGAACAGGAAACGTCGAAGGTGAAATTTGAAGGCACCGTGTTGTAGAGAGAAAATAATTATAAAACTTTCAAGTATAACTGTGTCATGAAAATCAATAATTTTTGAAATATTTTTAGGTATTTTTCACAAATTAGGAAGAATTTGGCAACGAAGCAAAAGGATCTTGAGTAAGCATCAAACTAGGCAACTTTTCTCTAATTTTACCGACCTCGTAACACTTACCGTTTTAGAGATAGCGATAGTGGCAATGCAAAGTGAACAAAATTGTTCGAAAAAATGAATTAATTAAGGTACTAACGCCCATATTTTGATAGGCAACTCTGCAGAAACGGATTCCTTTAATAATAATTATCTCTAAAAATTACATTTTGATTAAAAAACAGATGGGTGTAGTAATCATGCAATTGGATCTTAGACTATAAGCCAGCAATTTAAAAATATGGTAATCCTACTCTTTGACAGGAAATTAGTAAGCAGTTATCGATGGAAAGTGTAGTTTTTCTATTTATACACGAAACTGCTAACAAGATTGCTAGATTACTTCGCTGATTTCAACATAGATAAGAAAAATTGTCAATGTTTGCGATCGCCTAAGGTTACTAATCCTCTCAAAATGGAAGAAGTACATGATTTTTTTTTTCTAGTAGTGATATCTACAGTATTGTGCAGTTGAAGTGCAATTTTTTAAAAGGTAACCTAAATTTAAATGACTATAACTTGTAAACAAAATGGTATGTTTATAAACGGTTTTCTACATTTTGTAGGCTCATATTTTATTAACATTTTTGTGGTATGCGTGTTTTAAGAGTTGCTTTGGTCTGGTATATACGAGAGATAAGACAAAAGTAGTTTTTTTACATAAATTTTGTCAAGAGCGAAACTTTGCAAATCTGAAAGTATTTTGATTTTGTATATATGTACTTAATAAATGAGTTCTTAAGAAAAAACTAATTTCTCAAAATTTTTATATCTGATTTGTTTAATTATTTTTTTTATTTTTCTTTCTGAATCAAATACTCCTATTATAAAGACTCTTTTGATCGTTTTGGCTTCTCCAAGGACGTTTTGAAAAAAAGTAAATACGATTCTGCCTTTCCGAATGTTGATTTTACTTATTATTTTCTTAAATTAGACTTTGTCTCCTAAATTCCGTAAAGGGTATTTTTAATTTTTCTTTTTATTTTTGATAAAAGTGACTTCAAACCTCGGGATGGTTTTTTAATTTTATAGAATTATTATCCGTAGTCTGAGTACTTTTGATCATTTTTTAAACTTATTTTTTTTTAACATAATACTACTTTCTTTTAAGTTACCAATTCTAGGCACTTTTTAATTCAAGTTACACCTAAATGAGTATGTTTTCTTCTTAATTAGTAAGTCTTCGTATACCGAGTGTCCAAAAAATATCTAATTATTAAAACCTTTATACAGGGTGGGGCACAACTTACACGTCCGTCTCCAACTACTGAACGATACTTTCTTTTTAAATGAACCTTAATTAATTCTCCGAAATTATACTTTTATTCTCAATTTTGCAAATTGCATTTTGACATTATATACTATGTGGTGGCTCTGTTTTTCGATTTATCAATCGCGTTTGACACAGTGAATAAGCGATTTCTGCTTTCCAAGCTTTATAATGTGGGCATTCGGGGTTTATTATTGAATTGGATTGATTACTACATGACTGAGAGAGATTTGGTGATAAAATACGGCGGTTATTTTTGTGAACCGAGGTCAGTTAGAATGGGAGTCCCGCAAACGACTTGCCAGAGCACGTGAGAGGCGATCACATATCTATGTATGCCGATGATACCACAGTTGTGGTAAGTGCAAATAATATGTACGAGTTGAGTGAAAAAATACGTGCAGTCAGGAGCGATATAGAGAAGTGGTGTAGAGCAAATGATTTAATACTAAATGAGCAAAAAATAGTGTGTATCAATTTTTATAATAAAAAACCGATACATGTATACTTTGCGCTTCAAAACGACTTGACATTTTCAAAAAATATTAAGTTTTTGGGGACTATATTGGATTCTTCTTTCTCGTTTTCGGATCACGTAGACCATGTTTCCTCTAAGTTAAATTCGGCGTTTTTCGCGATGAATAATTTGTTTATCCTTAGCATATAGTTTTACGTCTAACAATGTTATTTTTTGGGGAATACAAGGAAATACAAGCGAGAAGGTTTTTCTGGGTTAAAAGAGAATTATACAACTAATTTTTAACTTACATCTACGAGAAAGTTGTCGAAATACCTTTATTTGCAAAAAATCTTCTAACTGTTGTTTCCCTTTATCTGTACAAATGTGTCGTATATGTGAATAGCAATAAAGCTCTGTTTTCAGGGTTAGGTTTGGGTACTTATAGAACTAGGGGAAATTTCCTATTGGAAGTACCTAGCCACAAGACAACCATGTATAAGAGTTTACCAATGTACAATTGTGTAATATTTTTCAATCATTTACCTAGCGAAATACGTGCATTAAATGGCAATGAATTTATTAAACGATCCAAAGCATTTTTTGCAGAAACAGCTTTTTATTCAATAAGAGAATATCTAGAAGGGACAAATTAACTTTGAATGTTTGACTGTGTTGTTTGGTTCAGTTAGTCTACAAGTTTTGTTTGTTATACTTTTTGTTTATTATACCTTTTATCTACTATTCCGATACATTTTACGTTTTACCTGTCTTGTTTTATGTATTTTCTATATCACCACCTGCTACTTTATTTGGAAAAATAATTTCTGTGATACTACAAATATTGACTGTAGCATTTAAATATTGCTTTACAGAATGTATTATATATTTACTTGGGGTCCCACGACCGTTTTATTTTGTTAATATTTTACTTTATGTTCTTGTTTTATTTATGTTCTTATTTTCAATTTATATTTTAGTTTATTTGTTTTATTATTCTATACTGTGTAGTTTTATTCTTACTATTCCTGATTTAGTAAATTTTTAAAATTATTGTATTCGTAACTTAAGTTTTGACGACCCTATGTACAGGGTGTTCCAGCGAGAACTGAACAGGGACCTATTTTCGACCTTCCTTGTATTTTGGAAAAATTCAAAATAGCCAATCGATATATTTTTTCTTGTAGAATCGAAAAATGTTATCGAAAAAATATTTGAACCAGAAACAAAAGAGTTACGCTATGCATCAGGTGTTTTTTAAATGGAATATATCGTTTTTTATACGATTTTTGGAAAGAGTGATTTTTTTTATGTCCGTTCTGATTAAAAGATTTGATTTTGCGATAGCTGTTTATATTACATTTTAATGTTTTACAAACTAAAATTTTAGCTTCACCTGTTTAAAATATACGATAGGTTGGTATAGGTGATCAAGGTAAAATGACGTTTGAATGCTTTGTCAATAAAAATTGACATTATTTTAATTATTGTCGAAGTCTTCACCTAAAAAATATATATTTGACTCTGATCGAAATGAAATACTCTTTGGACGAGAGACTACAGATTGTTATGCTATTTTACAAGTGCCAAGAAAATGCAAGAGAAGCAAGAAGAAGATTTAATGCAAATTTTCATAAAAATATATCCATCAATACAATTCTAAGGATAAAAAATCTATTTGAGGAAAATAAAACTTTACATGATAGAAAAAGAAATATACAAAGAAGAAGAAATCGAGACCAGGCCATTATAAATTATTTTCAAGTTAATCCAACCAAATCTATTTCGGATGCAGTTCGGGAAGTTCAGTACGGTGGCGGTGTAAGGCGCAGAAGAGTTACCCGAGGGACTGTTCACAGGACTCTGAAAATTCATAAATTTAGGCCTTTTCGTATCCTTCCACTTCAGCACCGGCACAAAAAGAACTTCGCTTCCAATTTGTTTCTCAAATGGTAATTGCAACATGATGGGGATCCTCCTGATGCCGTGCATGATGTGGTTCAATTTTTAAATCGGCGCCATAACGAATGGATAGGGCGAAATGGAACATATGCTTGGCCGCCCAATAGCCCCGACCTCTCACTTTTGGATACATTTCTTTGGGGCCATTTGAAGAACGTCGTATACAGACAACGAAACGAAAATATTCAAGAGATCATGGGAAAAATTGTCGATGAAATAAACCGCCTTAACCAGGAAAATCAAATTGTAACAGTAAATTTAGAAAGGCTACAAAGGGGTTATCGATGTTGTTTCGAGAAAAACGGCGGTCACATTGAAAACTTATGTTATTAGTAGTTTTATTTTATTATTTAATAATTATTTTTTATTGAATTTCTTTTTCTATCATGTAAAGTTTTATGTTCCTCAAATATATCTTTTATCCTTAGAATTGTATTGATGGATATATTTCTATGAAAATTTGCAATAAATCTTCTTCTTGCTTCTCTTGCATTTTCTTGGCACTTGTAAAATAGCATAACAATCTGTAGTCTCTCGTCCAAAGAGTATTTCATTTCGATCAGAGTCAAATATATATTTTTTAGGTGAAGACTTCGACAATAATTAAAATAATGTCAATTTTTATTGACAAAGCATTCAAACGTCATTTTACCTTGATCACCTATACCAACCTATCGTATATTTTAAACAGGTGAAGCTAAAATTTTAATTTGTAAAACATTAAAATGTAATATAAACAGCTATCGCAAAATCAAATCTTTTAATCAGAACGGACATAAAAAAAATCACTCTTTGATGCATAGCATAACTCTTTTGTTTCTGGTTCAAATATTTTTTCGATGACATTTTTGGATTCTACAAGAAAAAATACATCGATTGGCTATTTTGAATTTTTCCAAAATACAAGGAAGGTCGAAAATAGGTCCCTGTTCAGTCCTCGCTGGAACACCCTGTACTATCTGTACTTCTAGCCATATCTATCTGTCTATCTATCTATCTATCTATCTGTCTATCTATCTATCTACTATTCTTTGTATATTGAAAAATAGTAGTTAATAACTTTTTAAATTTCCTGCAAATATTAACCATAGACAGAATTCTTTTTGAATCTTTTTTTAAACTCAGTTATGTTAATAAGAACATTTTTTTTAAATTAAAATTTTAGGAATTTTTTTAATTATGCATGTTATTTATCACTAGTTTTTCGATACCGGTCGTATAAAAAATATATAAATAACATAACTTTTATACAGGTTGTTGCGATCTCGATGCTCATGCTCACTGAGATCTCGCAGAAAAGTAAGAGGTCAAAAAAGTTTTAATAGCGACAAAGTTATGGATTGTAAAACATATTTTTTTAAAACTGTCGAAAACAGAAAACTGAAATATTTTAATTGATTTTAATTTTTTTACTCACTATATTTGAAGCGTTGCATAATTAACATTTTCAATGCAAACTTTGTCCATTACACAATGGCATTATTTTAACTTTCTATTCCAACGTTTCGGTTCCAATCACCAACCACATGAATTTAAACATGATACTGTATGTTCTATGGTATTTTCTAAAGCTCTTGATTTTCCAAATCAATAATTTATTCCATTTGAATAAATGGCACTGAACTGAAAACTGAAGATACCAATGCATTAAATACTGCATTACGTAAAAATTTTGTTTTAAACATTAAATCACAGAAGAAAAATTAATAAAACATAAGCCTACAAAATGCAAAAAAGCGTTTGCAAGCAAATCATTTAAATTATAAATGAATTTTAAGAAATTTTACTTTCAATTGCAATTTAGGGTTCTGTAGTTATATCTAAATCCAATAGTTTTTTAATAATTTCCGTATTTGTGTTATGCTGTCATTAGGTATAGGCAACCTTGTTGTTTGTTTTATGGCTCTGCTGCAAGGCAATTTGCCAGATGCACCTTATTCCAGTTTGGAGACATTATCTGCAGAATTTCCGGATGGCGAGCTCTAAACTCCCGGACACCCCGAATCTTTCAAATACTTCTTGATTTTTTCTTCTTTTAAAGTCTGAAATGCAAGAAAAGATGACCCTTTCTTTCAAGCTATCCCCTTACCCCTCTCACTCCCGCCACATAGCGGCCATTACGCTAATATTCTATGTAGAACTGCGGCAGATGAACGGAATAGAATTCAGGAACAACTAGGCCTCACACGTTCACAACGTCTGCTCCGTTTCTAGCGGGGTCGTTAGCTTCCACACTGAGCGGTTGAGTCTCCCGCTTCCCCCCGAAATAAAGCAGCAAAACCGAACATGTGGAACCACTTATGTTAATACACAGAGGTCTGCCTTCGACGAGATGAACCGGAAGACTGATAGGCAACCTTTAATTATATATTAATTAAAATTTAATTACTTACTTTTGTAGTGGAATTTAAATATACAATAAAATACAGTGTAATCCATTTAAAAAAATGTAACTTTAATATGCAACGTATTTTTGACGCTCCCTGTATACCTAAGAAAGTTAGTAAGAAAGTAAATGAAAAGAAAGTACCGTTCAGTAGTTAAAGACGGACGGGTAAGTTGTGCCCCACCTTGTATAAAGGTTCCAAATTTATTTTTTATATAGTTATAACGAAAGTCATAAAGAAACGTTTTTTGACAGATCCAAAAAAATGCTAAAACCTACAAATATTGGTTTATTTATTTTTACTTCTAATCGTGACATTTCGATAAGAACAATGTCATTAGAAATACAAGTATAACTATGAAAGTTTGGTTGTGAAATATAAAAATTTGCTACCTATGATTCCATCTTGTTACTAACTTAATATCTTTATGTTTGCGTACGTTCTCTATGGTTTTTCCAAAGAATGCATTATTTAATAACTTAAAATTTTTTTTTTCAAAATCATTTTTACTTTCTTTTCGTAAATTTGTATTTAAATCAATATATTTTTTTTACCAACATGATTGATCAAATTTTAATACTTTATCTATTTCTATAATTTTTAATCCTAATTGCAAAGCTTGTTTTAAATTTCAATAATGAATTACATAATTATTTTTAATAAAAAATGAAATTTTTGAAGTTTTGATTTTGGTGGACATAAATGTTCCCGACAAAGTGGTAAATCTTTATGTAATTGAAAAAGTTCTTTAGGATATTCTATATCAACTTCAAATATATATGCAATGGCGCTATCGTCAGCAATATTTAAAATAATATTAGGTGTTAAAATTTTAGGGAATTTTTTAATTATGCATGTTATTTATCACTAGTTTTTCGATACCGGTCGTATAAAAAATATATAAATAACATAACTTTTATACAGGTTGTTGCGATCTCGATGCTCATGCTCACTGAGATCTCGCAGAAAAGTAAGAGATCAAAAAAGTTTTAATAGCGACAAAGTTATGGATTGTAAAACATATTTTTTTAAGACTGTCGAAAACAAAACACTGAAATATTTTAATTGATTTTAATTTTTTTACTCACTGTATTTGAAGCGTTGCATAATTAACATTTTCAATGCAAATTTTGTCCATTACACAATGGCATTATTTTAACTTTCTATTCCAACATTTCGGTCCCAATCACCAACCACATGAATTTAAACATGATACTGTATGTTCTATGGTATTATTTTCTAAAGCTCTTGATTTTCCAAATCAATAATTTATTCCATTTGAATAAATGGCACTGAACTGAAAACTGAAGATACCAATGCATTAAATACTGCATTACGTAAAAATTTTGTTTTAAACATTAAATCACAGAAGAAAAATTAATAAAACATACAAAATGCAAAAAAGCGTTTGGAAGCAAATCATTTAAATTATAGATGAATTTTAAGAAATTTTACTTTCAATTGCAATTTAGGGTTCTGTAGTTATATCTAAATCCAATAGTTTTTTAATAATTTCCGTATTTGTGTTATGCTGTCATTAGGTATAGGCAACCTTGTTGTTGTTCGTTTGTTTTATGACTCTGCTGCAAGGCAATTCGCCAGATGCACCTTATTCCAGTTTGGAGACATTATCTGCAGAATTTCCGGATGGCGAGCTCTAAACTCCCGGACACCCCGAATCTTTCAAATACTTTTTGATTTTTTCTTCTTTTAAATTCTGAAATGCAAGAAAAGATGACCCTTTCTTTCAAGCTATCCCTTTACCCCTCCCACTCCCGCCACATAGCGGCCATTACGCTAATATTCTATGTAGAACTGCGGCAGATGAACGGAATAGAATTCAGGAACAACTAGGCCTCACACGTTCACAGCGTCTGCTCCCTCTCTAGCGGGGTCGTTAGCTTCCACACTGAGCGGTTGAGTCTCCCGCTTCCCCCCGAAATAAAGCAGCAAAACCGAACATGTGGAACCACTTATGTTAATACACAAAGGTCTGCTTTCGACGAGATGAACCGGAAGACTGATAGGCAACCTTTAATTATATATTAATTAAAATTTAATTACTTACTTTTGTAGTGGAATTTAAATATACAATAAAATACAGTGTAATCCATTTAAAAAAATGTAACTTTAATATGCAACGTATTTTTGACGCTCCCTGTATACCTAAGGAAGTTAGTAAGAAAGTAAATGAAAAGAAAGTACCGTTCAGTAGTTAAAGACGGACGGGTAAGTTGTGCCCCACCTTGTATAAAGGTTTTAACATTTATATATTTTTTGGACACTCGATATATGAAGACTTACTAACAAAGAAGAAAACATACTCAGTTAGGTGTAACTTTAATTAAAAAGGGCCTAGAATTAGTAATTTAAAAGGAAGTAGTTTCATGTTAAAAAAAAAAGTTTAAAAAAGAATCAAAATTACTCTGCGGGTAAAAATTCTATGAAATTAAAAAACCGTCCCGAGGTTTGAAGTCTCTTTTATCAAAAATAAAAAGTGAAAATACCCTTTACGGAATTCAGAAGACAAAGTCTAATTTATGAAAATAAGAAAAAAATATAACGATCTGAAAAAATTAATTAGTACGCTCCTGAAGTAAAATTGACATTCGAAAAGGCAAAATTGTATTTATTTTTTTTTCAAAACGTCCTTGGAGAAGCCAAAACGATCAAAGGAACAGCCTTTTTTGTGAGAGTTTTTAATTTAGAGAGAAAAATGTTGAAGAAAATGAGAATTATGACAAAAAAATTAATAAAAAAAGAAACAAATCAGATATTAAAATTTTGAGAAACTAGTTTCAAAATAATCAAAATAATTTCAGATTTGCAAATTCTCGCTCTTGACAGAGTTCGTGTAAAAAAACTGCTTTTGTCTTATCCCTCGTATACACCAGATCAAAGCAACCCTTAAAACACACATACCACAAAAAAATTAACAAAACACAAGCCTACAAAATGTAAAAAACCTTTTGTAAACAAACCATTTTGTTTACAACTTATGGCCATTTAAATTTAGGTTAAATTTAAAAAAAATTGCTCTTCAATTGCACAATAGTGTAAACAGGAAAAATTGGAGGGTCTATTGAAATTTATAAAATCCTAATAATTTGAACAGAAATATGGGCTATGGTATACATCACACTTGGAAATCGACCTTTAAAATTGGTCACGGGGCTCATTCATTGTTCCGATCTTGTAAAGGGCCCTGGCCCTCTCCTACAATCAAGGCGAAACGCCCGACAATGATTTTATTTATCAGTAACAATGAAACGCTCTATTTACTGCGCCAGGATGCAAAATGCATTGAAACAGAAAAATATTTATTAATATTATCTACACCATTATTTAAGTGACCATAAGAAGATTCTGTTGATTTATATTCTGCATATCTCATCGCAGAGCCGCATTACAAGTATATGTCTTATACTTAACCTAAATTATCGATAAGAAATTCTAATTATAAGCTCTTAAGATATTAATGAAAATGCTAATATATGGAGTAGTATCTTTAATTTTTATAAAGCTGCGTACTTGGGAAGTAGATTCTACCAGTCCTTTTTTGTAATTTATAAATTGAAAACGTCGCGTCTTAATGGCAAAGAATCTTAGGCGGTACTTTCTTTTTTATTAAACGTGTTTAGTAAGAACTATTTTTAAAACGGGGATACTAGAAAAGGTTATGTTTAACAAAGGTGGAGCCTATTTAATCTGCGACAAAGTAAAAAACTGGAATCAAAATAACAGGGTCCATCCGCAAATGAAGGAATGTGCTCATTTTATATTTTTTATTACAAATTCTGATAATTCCTGCTTGAGTCACTTGAGTGCCACATTATATGAAACATTTTGGAAATATACGAAGTCGGTATCATACAGAAGATCGAATCGCAAATCCTTATAGTAAAAATCTAATGCGCTAGTATCTATGACGCCCTCCGAGATGTAATGGAATAGACTATAGTATACATATATATATATATATATATATATATATATATATATATATATATATATATATATATATATATATATATATATATATGGATTTAGCTATATTAATTTTGTGAGATTTAAAAGCTAAACAAAATAATAAATATCATTTTTCTCTAACGCTATCTTCTAGATTGTGCAGATAGATTTACGTATGGATAAACCTTCTCAAGTTGTTATCGTCTATGCCTCCTTTTCTAGAGTTCATAAACCCATAAGGCTCTGTGGCGTGGGTAGCTTTCTTTGACCAGCTTAATTTAACTTAAAGCAAATATTTGTTGAAACATTTTATTTAGTTTGATTCAGTTATAATAAATTGTCAATTTACTGTATTGAAAATGCAATAGAATATTTTATAATAGTTAGTTTAAAAAATTCCATATTTTCTTTGGAAAGAATTGTTTCCCTTCAGAAAAGATTGGCGGAGAGGGTTTTTCTTTGCCTTTCTTTTTTTCCATCATAGCCTTTATGAGCCAGAATGCTGATAAGTTAGATTAAGTTTTAGACATTTATATAGAAGGTACTTTTATCAAATTTAGACGGAAATGTAATTATATTGCAATTTCATAAATAAAGTAGAAGTCTAGGCGACACCTATGAAGTATTTATTAATTAAGGGTTCAGGGTGCGTCTATGGCGACGTATTGAGTTTCAGCCAATAAAAGTCAGGTCTTGTGAAATTAGGAGTTTTTTTTCTAGTTTCTAAAACAAAAGTTACTTTGTGTTAAAGTTCTGTTTGTCACAGATGATTTCAAATTCTTCTCTTGTGGTGGTTTATGGGGCTCTTCATATACAGTGGATTGTAAAAGTTGAGGAACTATCAAAGATAACTTATTTTGATCCTGGTGTTTATTTGGGGATTAGTTTTTACAAATTTTCAAAAGTAAATTCTGCCATTTGTTAGATTTTAATTTAGATTTAAACATTTTTTTTTATATTAATTTTAAGTGTTATTTTTTTTATACTTTACATAATTTTAATTTTGTTAATAGATCTTTAAGTTGTTTTTAAAAACCAAATCTTTTATTTAAATAAATCACCTATTTGTTAAATATCTATATTCAAGAACAACACTTATATTTGATAACAATGCTAATTATAATTTACAAAGAAGCCTACAGAGTACCTTTGATTTTACTTATCATATCTTAGTTATTTTTAGTAATGTGATAGGGTTGCCCGCTATAATTCAAATAAATAAATAAATTTAAATATTATATTTGCTCTGTAACAAGGCCCATTTTTGCTTTGTTGGGATGGTCGGGGCAATCAATTGAGAAAATCAGCCATTGTGCTGTTTAATTTAATGTCTTACAACAGTTTGGGCTCAATTGTTTTAAACAACGAAAAAATCAAAAAATGAATTAAAAAAAGTGAATTGGGAAATTGCTATTAGACTGGTTAATTTTTTTCGTGTATCAGCAATTTTTTTTTGAACATCATCTTCTCCGAATGTCCTAAAACAAAAATAACATGAGAAAATATATTTTTTATCGCTTGAAAATCTCAAGACCTGTCCAAAAACGTATCAGAAAATAAATAAATTATTGGTAGTTTTAATTCGCTTGAGCTATCGTTATCCATTATCAAAAACCATTGGTTGCCAGGGGGGATGGAGGGGCGCGTCAAATAATTAACCTTCGGCCCAAGTAATTTCTGGGTCCTCCCCCTCTTTACAAACAAATTTTTTGGTTTTCACAGGTTATCTCTTACGAAGATTTCTATACTCATCGTCGTGGTTGTCGTGGCAAACTTGGTAACCGACATTTGTCTCTTTAAACCGTAATATCTCAGAAAGAGCTGGGAATAAAGGGTTAAAATTTGACATGGTTTTAGACGGGCCTAGGGACTTCAAACAGTAAAACAACTGATGTCCGTGCTACACGATAACTGTCGAAAAAATTAAGCGATCTCGATCCAAATTTCAGAAAATATTCTTGTTTATAGTCTTCCAAACCGTGTTTAAAAAGGGCCGAATCAAAGGCTAGGAACTTTATTTTTTATTTTTTTTTAAGTAGTCTCTAGTGCCCAAACTGCTCAACTGTTCGGCAAAAGCGGAAATAATTAAAAATAAAAATCCTAAAAATGTTGTGTTTAAAAAGTTTAAGAACATTTCAATTAATATCAAAGGTTGTTTTAAAAAAAAATTAATTTTTACTTCCCTCGCAAAAGGGAAATATTACAATCGTGAAAAAATCACCCTCTGGGATTTTTTCAGATCTTTCATGCTCCCTAGATGCCAAAAAGCATGTTTTCTCAATTCCGTCGGTCTGTCTGTCTATCTAATCTGTCTGTCTGTCTCTTTGTCTGTCTATATAGCTAAAAACGACTTACCCGATTGACTTTTGGCCAAAAATGAAGTGTCATATGTCGATGATCTGGTAACATTTTGGTTAAAATCCAATATAGCGAAACAAAATGACGGCCTAGTGAAATTAAAAAAAATATATATTATTAAAAAACTACTTATCCAGTTTATCCAGTTAAATTTTGCACAGAAATCAACGGGTGAAATTTTGGTACGAATCCAAGATGACGGAACAAAATGGCGGCTTGATAGAATATTTAAAAATTTCACCCTGTAAAAACTACTTAATGAATTAATTTCAAATTTTGGGCTATAACTGTGGTATATAGATGAACTGGTAAAATTGTGGTACGAATTCAAGATGACCGAAGAAAGTGGTTGTTAAATAAAATGTTTTTAATCGTGAAAAAATTGCCCTCTCTGGTTTTACGTATCTTGACGTTTTAGAATCCCTAGAGGCCAAACAATATGCTTTATTAACTCCGTCGGTTCGTCTGTCGTTCTGTCTGTCAGTTCGCGATATAACTTAAAAACTATTTACCAGATTGACAAATTTTAATCAACAATTATGGATCATATAAATAAACTGGTAATATCTTAGTAAAAATCCAATATTTCGGAACAAGCTGACGGCCTAAGTGAAACGTTAAAAAATATTATTAAAAAACTATATTCAATTTACATAAAATTTGCACAAAAATTAAGTGTTACATAGGAATGAGCTAGAAACACTTTGATACGAATCCAAGACAGCAAAACAAAATGGCAGCCTAGTAAAATATTTAAAAAATCAGCTTCTAAAAACTACTTATTAGATCAATTTTAAATTTTGTGAAAACATTAAGTGTGATACAGAGATAAACTGGTAAAGTTAACGTAAAAAAATTCTTATTCAACTCACTTTACATTTTGTAGAAAGTTAAATGTGGTATAGGGATAAACTGTCAATCTAAAAGTTATTGAAGTTACTTTAAATTATGCCCAAAAATCATGTGTGGCATAGGTAGAAACTGGTAAAATATTGATAGGACTCCAATATGATGAAACAAAATGGCGTTTGCAAAAGCAGCCTATTTATACACGGTGTCAATTAAGTACTTGTACAAACTTTACGGGG
Source organism: Kuschelorhynchus macadamiae (assembly GCA_030620095.1). NCBI lineage: Eukaryota > Metazoa > Arthropoda > Insecta > Coleoptera > Curculionidae > Kuschelorhynchus > Kuschelorhynchus macadamiae. The sequence goes on along the minus strand of JAUTXW010002846.1, from coordinate 454,300 downwards.
TGATTCTTTGACTAATTTTAGGATGAAAAGTTCATATGAACATGAGTCTGAAACGGCTTTGTTTCTGAGATACAGGGCGTCCAAAAAAAAAACAATTTTATTTGGTTTTTTGCTTATATTTTTGTTAAAGAACATGACAATTGGACAAAATTTGGGATTCTGGGTATATCGATGACGAGAAATTCAAATATGAACTTAGTTTTTTATTTAATGTTAGAGGGCGCCACATACAGTGGTGTTTCTAAATTTAATTAACCATAACTTTTTTCTGATGCCCTTTATGTCATTTTTGACTAGGCAGATTTATTCTCCATTTAATTCTACATAAAAAAGGTGCTCTCAGTATTTGTCACTAAAAGCAGCCATTTTGGATAAAAAAGGGTTTGAAACTAAATCTGCGTTGAATTTTTTTAAATTGGATTATTTTCGTGATTTCGAAAAATAAGAAAAAAAATATATTTTTTATTGATTGTTATCAGGTAAAAAACTTTCATTTACAAGACTAATATTAAACTAGCTAATAACATTATTTTACAATAATTGTTGAAAATGACCACCGCCTATTTCAACGCATGCAATAAGTCGCCTTAACATTGATTGCCGAACTCTTTCAAATATACCTGACGTCTAATTAATAGTGGCACAAGATTCAAATATCCTATTTCTTAGATCTTGTTCATTTTGGACTGGATTTTTATAAACCAAAGACTTCAAGTGACCCCACAGAAAATAATCCAAAGGATTCAAATCTGGTGATCTGGGAGGCCAGGCTTGTGGTCCAGCTCTTCCTATCCAACGGCTAGGGTAATTCTCGTCCAGAAATTGACGAGCAACGATACTAAAGTGTGGCCGAACTCAGTCGTGCCTTAACTACATCTTGTTTCTCGTTTCTAAATGGTTGGGAAGTTCGCGCTCCAAAAACCTTCGATATTCTTCGCCAATAAACCTTTGCCGAAGAATGAAAGGTCCAATAAAGTGATCACCGATAATTCCTACCCAAATATTGAGAGAAAATAGCACCTGAAAATGATTTTCTCTGATAGCATTCGGATTATCCTCATATGGTTACGTTGTTATGAAACTTAATTATGGAATTTCGAGAAAACGAGGCTTCATCTGTGAAAAGCACATGGCTTAAGAAATTCGGGGTTCGTAATCTATTACGCAACTAAACACAAAAATCGAGCCTGAGGAGAAAATTTCTAGGGTAATAGAGCCTGCACACGTTGCATATGATAAGGATAAAGTAGTTGGGACCTTAAAATTTGCCAAACAATTGTGTGTGTAATATTCAATTCAAGAGCTATTTTGCTATTTTCCGTATACTAGTTTGCGGGTCTTCTTCAATTCTGTTTAACACAGCTTCTTCAATCTCAACTGTTCGAACTGTTGCAAGTCTTCCTGGAACATCTGTTGTCCTTTTAAAGCTGCCAGTTTCACAAAGTCTTGCGTGAATATTAATAAAAGTTTGGACGTGTGGCACCACTCGTTGAGGAAATCGCCCGTGATACATTCGTCTTGCAGCTTGTGCATTACCGCGAGCCATTCCATAAGTAAAGTTAATGTCGTTTTGGACAAAACACACGATAAATTATTACTTATAATGCCAAATGACAAAAAACTACTTGTTTTATTCTAAATCAACTGCCATGACTTATTCTGCTACCATGGAAACCTCTCAATTGTTTTCCAAGGCCTGCTATGGACCCACCTATACTATTTTCTTGTGTACTGCGGCTGCAGAGGAAAGATGCTGCACATTTTTACGATTTTATTATTTTTATCCAATTTTCACTAATTTGGTAATTGTGATATGTTAATGTGATAGAGTAACATAGCACATGATTTTGAAAAAGTATTTTTTTGCTTATTTTTCAAAATCTCGGAAATGATTCAATTTAAAAAATTTCAACGCAGATTTAACTTCAAACTGTTTTTTATCCAAAACGGCTGCTTTTAGCGACAAATACTAAGAGTAACTTTTTTATGTAAAATTGAATGGAAAATAAGTCTGCCTAGTCAAAAATGACGTAAAAGGCTTCACAAAAAAGTTATGGTTAATTAAATTCAGGAACAACACTGTATGTGGCGCCCTCTAACATTAGGAAAAAAATAAGCCAATATTTGAATTTCTCGTCATCAGTATACCCAGAATCCCAAATTTTGTCCAATTGTCATGTTCCTTAACAAAAATATAAGCAAAAAACCAAATAAAATTGTTTTTTTGGACGCCCTGTATCTCAGAAACAAAGCCGTTTCAGACCCATGTTCATATGAACTTTTCATCCTAAAATTAGTCAAAGAATCACCCCGTAAAGTTTGTACAAGTACTTAATTGACACCCTGTATATGTTTTTAAATGTCCTGAATTAAATTCTGACTATGTACTGAACTAAATTGTATCACACTTCATTATTTCTAATAAGAGAAAAGATTCATTACGTGGGAGGTTGCGATTTTTTTTTTTTTTTTTTTTGTTGTATTTCGGTGAAAATTACTTCAATTAGTCAAGCAAAAATTAATATAAGAAAAAAAAGTATTAAACTACATTACAGAAACAAAGCATTTTTATTTTTTTTAAGTTTTGCCCACACTGGTCAACATTAAATTCTATTAGAATTTAGCGTTATCGGCTCATATTCTCGGATATTTTTTCCAAAAGGACACATCGATGGCTCAAGGTGTTGCCAAAAAACTGACCCTTCAATATCCTTAGCTTCAAAAAGTTCAATATATTTTCTACAACTTTTCAATTCGTCTTTTTTCACAATCTTTAGATTACAACTAGGGCGACGATATACTAATTCATATTTTACAATATCTTATTTTAAGCCAGAAGTCAACAGACTGGCGAGAAAAATCTGTCGCAAGTCGCTGCTCGACTGTGCTGTCGACTTAACGAGCCTCTTTTATTGCTTATTGCTGTTTATTTCTTAACGCGTTAAATAAAAGCGTATTCTTTACAACTTTGTCTGATTTTTCATTTTGAAGGTTACCTGTTCTGATACAGAAGCAACACAGGCAATTATTTCCTTTTGTCCTAAACACCACATGTCGTATTGAACGTGTCTTTGGCAATACAAAATCGCTGCGTGCCGCGGTAGCAACGGTGTTAACTAGCAAATGAAAACAATAAATTTTCAAGTTATTTTAACATCGGCAATTGAACTAATTTACCATAATACCGCGATTGTGGCGAGGCTGTGTAAGCTGACAACTTAATATATTGCCATTCCAAGGGCAGAGTAAAAATGCTTTAAGTGCGGCGAGGTATTTTGCTTCTTGCATCGCTTTTTGATCGGAGCAATTACAAAATAATACACTTTTACAAGACCTCTTAAATTGCCTTCACATTGTATGTTTACCGTCAATACCCTAGCTATTTAAAGAAAACTCGGAAATTCCTTTGATATCGAACAAGAAGAGTAGATAACTCATCATATTTTTATAACAGAACAATATCTTTTTACTTTTTTATTAAATCAATACTAAAAAACTATTATTCCAATTTACCCAATGGGTGCAAAATAAATAGGTAGGCGTAGTAAGATGGCGGAATAAAAGGGCGGCCTAATAAAATGTAAAAAAGCCAGTATAAAAAACTACTTCATCGATTTTTTTCAAATTTTGCATAAGAATCAAGTGTTATGTATTGATAAACTGGTAAAAGTTTTGATATTAATCCAAGATGGCGTAACAAAATGGCGGTCTAAATAAATGTATATAAACTCGGTCTGAAAAACCTACTTATTCGATTAATTTAAAATTTTACACAAAAATCAAGTGTGATATAAACATAAACTGGTAAAAAATTAATTAAGTAGTTAAATTCAAATTTTGCGCAATAATCACAACCAGAGGCGTGCAGTCCATGGAAGCAAGAGAAGCAGTGCTTCCCCAAAAAAAATTACAAAACATCTTCTAAAATGAAATTTTTGAAATAGGAAACCATTAATTTAGGAATATATTAAAAATGTTAAAATATTATCTCAATTATCAATAGAATGTCGAATAGAACCTATGCGGGAAGCTAGCTTCTCTGCAGCCAAGTCCTGTATCGTTAATTTCCTGTGAATCGAGCCAGAGGTTATTGAACTTTCCACCGGCTGTTGGCAATTTTTGCATTTCAGTCGCGTGCTTTAAGTGGTGGCGGAAGCTATCGTTGGAGAAGGGTTCTTTGTTTCAACGGCTATCCGTGTGTTGTGTGATACGTACGTCGCGTCGTGCATGGTGCGATATGGAAGACAATAATACGGACGTGGATATGCAAATACCGTCAACTTTGGCTGTCGTGAATAACGTTGAAAATGTTGAAGAATTTAGTAAGTAGAGTGTGTGTGAATGTGTGGTGTGTATCTTAATAATAAAGGGATTTTCAACATTAAACTTCGCTGATAACCACAATAATGAAAAACCCTATTAGACATTTTTATCCGGAAAAACAATACGAACAATTTAAATGGCTAACAGGGTGTAAAAATATAAATAAATTATTTTGTTGGTCATGTTTACTTTTTGAAAATGAAAAAGGTCTCTGGAATAAAACTGGTTTTCCGATTTAAACAATATTCATAAAGATGTAAAAAGATACTTTATGTCCAAAGCGCATTTGCAGGCCATCATAAAAGAAAAAGTCCTCAGCAAATTGAATTGAACAGTTGGACATTAGTCACCGCCAACACAATGAACTAGTCGATAAAAATAGGCAAATATTAACAAGACTTATCGATGTTGTTTGTTTTCTCCGACAGCACGAATTGGGATTTAGAGGTCATGACGAAACAAGAGTTTCTTCAAATAGAGAAAATTTTCAAGATTTACTTAGTTTAATGGCTAAACATGATGATTGCTTAAAAAATCGTTTAGAGAATCCAGAAATGATTTAATTTTCGCTGGACGAAACAACTGATATCACTAATTTTAGCCAATTATCTATAGTAATACGCTACATTAAAACAGACGGAAGTATTCAAGAGCGATTTTTAGGTTTTAAGAATGTGTCCGAAAATCGTACAGCAGATGTATTATATACCGTAGTTTATAACGTTACTAAAGAAACTAATGGAGAGAAAAAAATAGTTGCTCAAAGCTATGATGGAGCTACAGTGGTGGCAGGACAATTAGGGGGTCTGCAAGCTAAAGTTCGAGAAACTTTCCCAAGTGCTCTGTTTGTCCATTGTATTGCTCATAAATTAAATTTAGTTTTATCCCAGTCCTTCAATCACATTAAAGAGTGTAAAGTATTTTTCGTTACTTTAAGTGGCATGGCTGCTTTTTTTCCAAGTCAACAAAACGTACACAAGCTTTGGACTCCATTGTCCACAAACGATTGCCCAAAGCTCCTACTAGGTGGAACTATAATGGAAGACTTGTGTTAACAGTATCTGGAAATCGTGAATCACTAATTAAACCATTTGAGAATACAATAGAAAATAATGAAACGTAGGACTCAGAAGCAATAAATAGTTCGAGGGAGTTTTTGGACTGTTTGAAACGAGATTTTAATTTTAATTGTTTGTTGAACATATTTTTCAGAAATATTTCTATTCTCGGACAATGTTTTTAATATATTACAAACTAAAACAAATGATATTGCTTTTTGCCTAAAAAAAGTGGATGATTTTAAGTCCATGTTAAGCCAAAAAAGAGATGACTGACCTATTTTGGAAGAAAACGATAACGAGCCACAAGCCGAGCGTCTTCGAACAGACAAGGTCGGAGATGTTCAAATATCATACAGACGCTTTTTTTATGAAATAATCGATCAAATTCAGCAACAAATAAACTATAGATTTAACAATTTAAATGATTTTAAATTCCTCGAGCTCTGCAATTTTGATGCATTTAAAGGAAAAACTTTTCAAGAATATGCGTTTAAATCTCTTCTTCTTCATTATGGCCAGTTTTTCGACCGAGTGTTACTGCGATCTGAACTAAAAGTGATTTACGAAACTGATGGCATTAGCGCAAAAAATAACGCTAAAGAACTAATGCAATTTCTAAAAGACAAGGAGCTGCAAGATGCCTACACGGAAGTGTCGAAATTGTGTGAGTTAGTATTGACAATACCTGCCACAAGTTCATCAGTAGAACGCAATTTTTTAACACTTTAACGTATAAAAAATTTCGTGAGAAATTTGACGGGGCAGGAGAGATTTTCGCATACATTGAAAATAAACTTCTCCAAAATATGTCGGAGCATCGACGTTTTTATGATGACGTCATTGACGAATTTGCAAAAAATGATTGAAGAATCGAATTACATTACAAATATGTAAATTTCTAAAAATTGCTTCCCTTTTTTAAAATTTCACCGCACGCCCCTGAATTCATAACAAAGTGTGAAACATATGAACTAGTAATATTTTGTCAATCAAAAAATGTATCCAGTTAAGCTGAAAATTTTCAAATAAATCAAATGTGAAATAGGGATGAAATAATACAATTTTATCAATTCTATACGAAAAATTAAAATGGTGGCCCAGTTAAAACTGTAATAAGCCAGTAAAATTCCATTTCCTAGAATAAAGACCTCTTTTTATAGAGAAAAATAATAAATGTCATAATTCAATGTTTGTAATAAAAGTATGTAAATAAACTTACAAAAAATAATATAAATATTAAAGTAAAAATAAATTAATAACAAATAAATCGGTAAATTTCGTTTACCAGAAACTTCCGTTATGAATCTTTTATTAGGAATAGTGAAGCGTGACCCAGTTTAGTTCAGAAAATAGTCATTTGAAAACACATATTATATTCTGTCTTTTTAAACATTTATATTGGGCGACATTTTGTTCCTTCATATTAAATTCTTACCAATAGTTTACCATTTTCTAACTACGCCCCTCTTGATTTTTGAGTATAATTTAAAATAAGTTCACTAAGTAACATAGAACGAAAGCTTTTACGGCTGTGATCAATTAAGAAATCATGGTTCTTGGGATTAGACCGTGTCAAAATGGAATCACTTTCCGACGTTTCGTCTTCGATTGCACGAGGCATCTTCAGGGATCTTCACTTCACGAGATCGGAACACTGAATGAGCTCGGAGAGACGCAGCCCGGCTATTTATAGTCGACCTGTGTTTACCGAAGCGTGACTCGGTGTAACGATCGGTTTCCACGTATGATGTAGACTGAAGCCCGTATCTCTATTAAAATTGTTAGGATTCTTATAAATTTCAATATATTCTCTAATTTTGCGTTTATAGAGTCCGAAACCGATGCAAGGACTTTGGTTTCTTTTACATTTATGACATGCCCAGTAGAATGTTGGTGTTCAGATACAGCAGATTGTACAATTTGTTTGTTTCTGATACATCGTTCATGTTCCTTAAGCCTATTCGATATGGATCGTCCAGTTTCTCCAATATAAACATCACCACAGGAACAAGGAATTGCATATACTCCTTCCGTTCAAAAAGGAATAATGTCCTTTGGCGATCTCAAACATTGTCCAATTTTCTTGTGTGTGTTGAAGATTGTACTTATGTTGGACCGGCGAAGTAACCTGGCAATCTTGTCTGTGGTTCCGTGTATAAATGGAAGAACTACATTTCCTATCGGTAATTCCTTATTAGTATCATTTCGTGGAGTAGGATTATTATATTTTCTAATTGATCGTCTAATATCGTCAGTGCAATATCCATTCCCTTTTAAAGCTTGAGTCAGTTTCTGTGTTTCCGATTGTAAAGAATTTTGGTCACAAATCGCGAGGGCTCTGTAAACCGATGAATTAATGATTGATGAAACGTCGGAAACTGGTTCCATTTTGACACGGTCCACCGTTTTATTATGTCATGTTGAATTCGTACCAGTTGATTCTTACAAAATTTGTAATTTTTATTCAAAATTTGAGATAAATTGGATAAGTAGTTTTCTAGTAATACATTTTTTAACATTTCACTAAGCTGCCATTTTGTTTTTTCATATTAGATTTTTATCAAAATATTACCAGGTCATTCCCATATGACTCTTAATTTTAATTTTAAGCTATACCACGAAGTGAGAGTCAGACAGACGTACTAACGGAATTGATGAAACATATTTTTTGTTACCTAGGGACACTAAAACGTGAAGATATGTAAATTTTGGTGATCTCAATCTTGAATCAGGGTAATTTTTTCACTATTACCTACAAATATTCTATTTGGCAGCACATTTTCACTAATTTATGTCTGTACTATAGTTAGTTATACCACACCATTTGCAATCAAACTAAGTAGTTTTTCAGGCTGAATTTTTAATAATGTTATTAACCCGCCATTTTATTTCACCATCTTGGAGGTAGTAACAAATTCTGTAGCATTTCACTAGGCTGCCATTTTGTTTTGCCATATTTGATTTCTACCAAAATGTTAGTAGAGTAGTAGGGTCATACGGGGGACCCTTAATGTTTGACCAAAATTTGAAGACAATCGAGTAAGTTTTTACCTAGCCTGAGAGACAGACAGACCGACGGAAGAAAACGTGTTTTTCGGCACCTAGGGACCCTGAAACGTAAAGATCTGAATAAATCTCGATAAGTGATTTTTTCACAATTACAATACTTCCCTTTTACGAGGGAAGTAGCAAAATTAAAGACATTGTATAGTGGAGTATCGAAGCAGTTGATTTATTAAAATAGGCAAGGTAACTGAATGGATGTTTCTATGATCTGGACAATAAAAGTTGTGGAGATGAAAAATATACTTTTGTTTCAGTCTAAACGATTGTTAGATCTGTTAATGAAACAGACGTCTTGTCACAACTGCTTCTTTGCTCTTTCAGAACATACGTCGTAGCGAATTGCAAAACACCCAGATAACACAGTTTATATACACATACAGTGTGTATCAGCCAAATGGAATAAATTCGATAATAAATAAATGGGGGCGTGTTCGAAAAAACGCTTGGACCCGTCGATTGGTATTTTTAGTTGCTCATTTTCTCCAATAAAAACTTTTTATATAGGGTGTGTCCTGTAACAGTGGTCAATACCAACTTTCTTATTTCAAATGCAACACCCCGGATATTATTTAATTTTTGGATTCTTTAGGAGATTCTAAACGTATTTTATGTTCAATGTCCTATACCTATCTTCAACTATTTCGGCAATATTAAGTGTTTTCAAATTTATTTTTATTTTATTTATTTCGAATTTATTATTATTCATGAAAGTGGCTCTGGTTACTGAACTATTTATTTGATTACAAAAATTCGCTACAACACATTCAATACTTATTTACCATTTAGGTCTTCATATTAAGAATGTAAGCAAAAACCATTTTAGCGTTCCTTTTTATTGATATGGAACAAAAAGAGCCAGTTTTGTTTACTTTTAAGTTTTGTTTACTTTTGTGTAAAATGCCTGGCCTTTCTCTTTGCAAGACAGTAGTTGTCCGTGTCAGTGTCATAGTCTTTTGAATTTCGTTAACTGCATAATACCTAATATCAGAAAAATGGTTCATTTAACAGAAATGCATAAAATAACAATTCTACAAATGATTGGTTATGGAGATAACACACGAACACAAGTGGAAGTTGCTCGCTTATTTCATGAAAAATTTCCAAATTTGCCGCATATATCCCAAGGGACAATTAGTAAAATAGAAAAGCAGTTTCGCGAGCTTGGACATGTGAGGCAGATAAAAAAAGCAGCTGCCAACTCAATAAATGATGATACTAAATTGGATATTATGCTTGAGTTTGAGGAAAACCCACATATTTCTAGTCGACAAGCCTCCGCAATGTTCGATATTAGCCATTCGTCGATTATTCGAACATTAAAAGAAAATAAAATGCATCCCTATAAAGTGATACCAACTCAGGAGCTCATGGAAGACGATTATGATAGGAGAACTTATTTTTGTGAACAAATGATGGCTATGTTAGATAACAATGTTATTCAATTAGAACATGTTTTGTTTTCGGATGAGTGCACCTTTACACTTCACGGTCATGTAAATCGTCAAAATTGCCGCTATTGGTCTAGGGAAAATCCTCACTGGATCAGCGAAGAACATACTCAATATCCTGAAAAGGTTAATGTTTGGGCAGGAATTGTTAGGGATCATATCATAGGCCCCTTTTTCATTGACGGCAATTTGAACGGCGATAATTATTTAGCACTGCTCCAAAATAATGTCGTGCCAACTTTGACAAATTTGTATCCGGATCCAGCAAACCCACAAGTTCCAGCGAATATGATATGGTTTCAGCAAGATGGAGCACCGCCCCATTACCAAATTAATGTCCGGCAGTACCTCAACGGAATATTTCCAAATCGGTGGATAGGGAGACGAGGATCGATAGAATGGCCAGCGCGATCCCCTGATCTGACGCCATTAGACTTTTTTTTATGGGGACATATTAAAAATGTTGTATACAAAACTAAACCCCTCGACTTAGCTGACTTAAGAAGACGAATAACGCTTGCGATTAGATCGGTCACGCCTGAGAGGCTAAATAACGTTAGAAGAAATTTCTATTTAAGATCAGGAATTTGTCAAGACGTTCGCAGCGAGCATATTCAACAGTTCCTAAATTAACTTTTTACTTTTGTTTATACATTATGAAGAAATAAATAATTTTATTTTTTTAATCTTAATTTTTGCAATAAATTTGAAAACACTTAATATTGTCGAAATAGTTGAAGATAGGTATAGGACATTGAACATAAAATATGTTTAGAATCTCCTAAAGAATCCAAAAATTAAATAATATCCGGGGTGTTGCATTTGAAATAAGAAAGTTGGCATTGACCACTGTTACAGGACACACCCTGTATAAAAAGTTTTTATTGGAGAAAATGAGCAACTAAAAATACCAATCGACGGGTCCAAGCGTTTTTCCGAACACGCCCCCATTTATTTATTATCGAATTTATTCCATTTGGCTGATACACACTGTATATTTATTTGCCAATAATTTTAAAAATATTGTATAAATTGTATTTCTAATTTCTTGTTCTTGTGTACTTGGGTATAAAAATAGGTAAAGTCCTTTTAACAAAACTTGTATAAATATATATATATAAACTGAAAATATGTGCGTGGTGGAATCCGTTCCAGGTAAACCGACTTTACCGTTTTTTGTTATCAATAATAATTCTAACTAACATATGTATGCTATCGGGAGTTTAATGGAATTTTCGAAATTTTACCTGACTAACCTACCTCGCTTTCCGGGATTCTCTGATTTGCGACTTGTTTTGTTCTTACATAAGGTAGATATAAAGGAATAGAAACTATTCTGAGAATCGCTAGCACTAATACAACAATGTAGAAGTAGAAATTATAAAAGTATATTTATAACTGCGTACGCCACTAGCAATGTAAAAATTAGCACTTCATCTTTAATTTGTACAAAATTATGCAACAACAAAAAAAAAGAATCGTAAAATAATAAATGTTTACTTAACTCCATTAGACAACAATTTCGAGTTGCTCGCTATTTATTTGTTTGCTTTTGAAATGCTAATATAAGAAAGTAAATTTACTATATGAAGTATGGTTGTATTTAGTATTTTGTAGTTAAAATAATGCGAAAGAGGGGGAGGATTTAATATATTCGCTTTTAGATTTTTTTTGTAACATACTGATATAAAACTACTCTAATTTCTTGAAAGAAGAAGAAAATGAGATTCATGTTAGAATATTTCTATAACCTTTGAGCATAATGGTTGAAAAACAAGACGTGAATGAAATACATCTGAGGATTGATATACAAAGTCCCAAAATATACAGAAAAAGAAAAATCACATTTTACCTCGTTTCTTTTGAGCTACCTGAACAGCCAACCAAGAGAAGAATTGGACCTCAAGTAAAAAAAATATGGTCGAACAATATATTCTAAATCAAAAAATATATAATAATAATAATGATAATAATCAAGATCTTTTATTAATAAATTCAACATTTATGTTACAAAACACTATCAAAAACTGCGGTAGAACCAAGGCGCAATCTAGCCTGAGGCTACTCTACTAAACCTTAACACACCGTGAACAAAAAATATATATTTGCCTAAATTATATATTATTACAGAGTGCAGATGTCAATCAATGTTGCAATAAATTAATTTCTTAAAACAAAATTATAAAAAAAAAACCGGAAGTCATCATATTAATTCTACAAAACACTATATAAAACAATAAGAATATACGTACATAATATAATTTATCAGAACGACGAAGTTTCGTTATATCAGGGTGTGAAAAAGCAAAATAATATAAAATATTTATTGGTGTTCGCACTGAGCTGTTTGGTAAAGAGTTATAAAGTTTAATACCATTGTAAGTAAATGACCTCTGAAACATGGCAGTCTGGTGACGGGGTACTGTTATCTTATTGATAGATCTGACACTTCTTGAATGAACATTTACACGAAATATAAACTTGTTTCTTATAGACAAAGGAAATACAGGGTTTTTTAAGATCTTCATGGCAAAATTACCCAAGTGAAGTGTTCGGCGGTTCTCCATTTTCAACCAATTCAGCTCCTTAAATGTATGAGAGATATGGTCATATTTTCTTTACACAAAATCACAGTAGTTAAAATTAGATAGAACAAGTGATTTACAAAGCATTTTGCGTAAAGAGAAATCAAGTATATGTCTACTATTGTATAATATTTTTAAAGATAAGTATGACTTCTGAATTAAAGATTTAATATATTCCTTAAAACGCAATTCAGTATCCAATATAATACCCAGGTTTTTGCAAGAGTTAACCATTGGGAGCCTGACTCCATCGAGACAAATATTTAGATTCTCATTCAAAAACTGCTTATTGCTTTTTGGGCCGAAAAGCATTAGTGAAGATTTCAAAGGATTTAATTTTAAGTTGTGCTCCAAAGAAAGTTGTTTTAATAAGTTTAAATTCTCATTTATTAAATTAGATGCATCTTCGTAATCAGAATGTTTAAAGTGAAAATATATTTGTGTATCATCAGCGTAGGCTTGAACTTTACAGTATTTCAACGAACACAAAATATCTGCTGTATAGATAATAAAAAACAGGGGCCCAAGAATGGAGCCCTGTGGTACACCTGAGTATATTTGAACTTCTGAAAATGCGTCATTGCAAACAATTTTTTGAAATCCATTTAAAAAATACGATTCAACTAGATCAATCGATGCTTGAGAAAATCCATAATATTTAAGCTTTGCTAACAAAAGTGCGTGATTAACCGAATCAAAAGCCTTCGAAAAGTCTAGGAGAATTGATGCAGTATACAGTTTTTTATCAATAGCGCAAATTATATCGTCTGTTTAACCTACCAAAGCCACCGATGTACTGAAATCTTTTCTAAAACCACACTGAATTTCTGGTATAATATTATTAATAACACAATAGTGAAGTAACTGTTTATACAAAATTTTTTCGAAAATTTTAGAAAGAACCGGTAGAATGCTGATAATTCAATCATTAAAATGTATTGGATTTTTAATCTTTGGTAAGGGTTTTCCAATGGAAATTTTCTATTGATCTAGAAAATAATTTGACTCTATGCAGCAGTTAATAATGTGTCTGACATATTTTTCTATAAATGGAGTGCAGTATTTTAACATTATGATATTAATATTATCCGCGCCTAATGCATCCGTAAGTATATCTTGAATTATCTTGTGAACTTCCGATATTTCTGTCAATTGAAAACTAAATTGAGTATTATTGTTTAAATAAGAATTATTATCATAACACATTTTTTTGTGGTACATTCGGAGATTTCTTGAAGAAACATACCAAAATATGCGCAGATTTCATTTGGATCCGACAAATTTATGGGAATACTAGATTGCTTACCAGAGCACAAATTGAACGATGCTAGAGATTTCCAAGTTTTCTAGGGTCTTTTTCTGTACAAATAAAATTCAAATATTGACGCTTTTCCCTTCGTACTAAAAACACAGTGAAATTTCTCAAACGTTTATAATTCTCCCAGTCCTCAACTGACCGCGTCCTCTTAAAATCATCCAAGGTGCGTTCCCTTTGTTTCATATAGAGTTTAACGTTAGGTGTAATCCAAGGGGCCCGAGGTTTGGTAACTCTGACTACTTTAAAAGGGGCATGTCTATTAAAAAGAGAAAGTAAAAAGTTATTAAAAAGTGTAATTTTATTGTCTATATTAATTTCATAAAATATTTCATCCCACTGTATTAAATAGAGGTCTAGAGAATAAATTAATGTTAAAATTTGTACCCTATGGGTAATAATTTTTGACTCCGAATGAGACTTCTCGATCTTTAAACAACAATAAACCAAGCCGTGATCTGAAACTTCCCCCACAGATACAACTTCAGATCTCGTAAACATAGACTCATTAGTTATAAAAATAGAATTTAGCAGAAAAACCGATGTTTTGAATATTCTAGTGGGCTATAAAATCCTTCTTCCTCTATATGATATGGGGGAATTGACAGTTGAGGTTATATGAAGTATTTTTTTTGTATTTGGATGGCGGCAACGACACTGAATTTCAAATATTCTCCCTCACCTATTTCGTATATATATATATATATATATATATATATATATATATATATATATATATATATATATATATATATATCAAAAGTTCATTCAAAGTTCTTTCTCTGTGTAGGCTAGTCGTTTTCTGGTTTGGTAGATTTGTTCTCTTAGTAAGACCTTGCTAGCATTTCGAAGTATGGTATTAATTTTTCGAGTTTTAGCATTATAAGACAACCGTGTAAAATAGGAAGTAAATCGCTGTCACGATACTTAATTTAAAAGGTCAGTTCACATACTGTGAACAAATCCATCAAACCATAAAACAACTAGCCGAGACAGAGAAAGACCTTTTAAAGTTACACCTTAAATTAAGTAACAGTATTAACACTTTTTTGTGTAATCGCATAGAAACGTTGGCTTTTTGGCGAACAAAATCAAGTAAGAATATTAGAACCGATAAACTTTCGAAAAAGTATGACAATCTCCTCAAAAATTCAAGTCAGCCATAAGTCTCATCAGTTAACGTCGATAAAGTAGTGCACAATATATCGTGCTACAACCTTTTAGAATGTAAAAAATCCGTACTAAGTAAGGGTTTTAATTTTGCGATATCTCCTAAGGAAATTCCTAAAGAAGAAATAATAGCTGGAGCGGAAGCTGTCCTTGACTCCTCTGAAGAAACAAAAGCAGAGGACATTGGACAAGAAGTGGCAAGAATTTTAAGATCAAGCAAACCACCGGAAAGCCTAAATGCCACCGAACAGAGGGCGCTAACAAAGCTTCGAAAGATTAAAGACATCACAATCCTTCCAGCAGATATATGAAACGCAGCTGTAGTTATGATTACCCAAGACTACGTACAACAAATGCAGGATATCCTACAAGACATTGTTATAAGCCTGTTCCAAGAGACCCGACTACATGCCTAGAGAAAACAACTAAAATAGAATAAAAAGTTCACCTATAAATCCCGAAAAAAATCATAAAATGGAAAAAGTCGAGCAGATGTCTTGAACTCTATGGTCTACCAAAAATACACAAACCAGGGGCGCACATCATTAGTGCTGTTCATTCGCCGCTACAAAAACTGGAAAAATATCTTGCTGAAATTATGCAACCAGCTGTCGAAAAAGCTGATTCATTTGTCAAAAACTCAGTATTTCACTCGAATTATACGAGATATCGTTCTTGAAAACGACGCAGCAAGTTTGAAGCCCAAGCTATGGATTCGTTATTGGATAACATATTTATCATATAGCAACATCATACATAGTTCGAAAACTTTCTAACTTACGTAAATTCAATACATCCCAGAATAAAATGTATCCTAGAGTTAGAGAAAAACAACAAACTTCCAATGTTCCAATCAAATTATGTATATATATATACATAATTTGATACGGTCAATCCCCAAGAACTTAATTTACTAGATCCGTGAAAACTTTCGTACTATACTTTGCCATATTAAGGTAAATATACAGGGTCCTGCAGCCCACCTCCCGTCTTTTATTATACCTTAACCATTTATTTTAGAAAAAAATATTTAAAAGCCACTATATGCTGTTGATTAGAGAGCACATTTTAAAAATATTCATGATTATATAGGGTGTTACAAAGAATAGTGGCGCATAAGAGTTGTATTTTTTTAAATGGAACACCCTATATTTTTTTACATTTTTGAAACACTCTTTACCTAGTCTACAGACTCCTAGAATAGTATCTCTCTTTTTTTAATAGTTTCGGAGAAAAAAGGTAAAATCGAAGAAAAAAAAATTATAGTCTACATTTAAAATATTTATAAAAATTAGATAAAACATCTTAAAAGCTAAGGTAACCTAGTAGCTTACTGCAAAAGGTTTATAGTTATTCTGCTATGAGTATTATAAGTCTTACTTATACAGGGTGACCCAAATTCCATGTCAAACGTTGCAAAATAAAAAATTGTTTTTCTCCATTTTTTCAAATGGAACACCCTATATATTTTTTTTCTGTCCGGTACAGAATTAACAGATCAACATTTTTCATTATTACACTTATCTCAAAATTCCTGAAGGTTTTTGAAATATTCTTAAAAAACTAATGTTGTACTTTGTTTTTCAGTACGATAATTGAATAAACTCACTAGTAATGTGGAAAAATGGAACACCCTATATATATTTTTTTTCTGTCCGATACAGAATTAACAGATCAACATTTATTATTATTACTTATCTCAAAATTCCTGAAGGTTTTTGAAATATTCTTAAAAAACTAATGTTGTACTTTGTTTTTCAGTACGGTAATTGAATAACCTCACTAGTAATGTTCATAAGTAAGCACCTTCGCGATTTTGAATAATAAATAGGTCAGCGTAGTTATAGCTATGGGAAAAAACCTAAAATCCCAACATTTTTTGTAATTACGTTTACCGCATAAAATTTGAATTACTGCCAAGAGTTAAGCCGTAAAGACGTTTTACATGCTGCAGGTCTTCCTACAAGTTGCAAGAGACTTGCACAAAGGCATACGCTGACACTTGCAATTGAAATACAACTGCCGCTTTACAGTCTGCAAGACAAATTGCGCGCAATATCTTGCAGGTGCAACCCCTTGCTGCAAGAAACTTGCAGCATGTAAAACGGCCTTAACCTTTATTTAATATTATTGACAAGTGTTGCCCAAATTATTAACTAGAATTTAAGTAGGTCATAAAAAACAAATTGTCTAGAAACTGTCAAACAACTAAAACATATCGGCAATTTACTTATTCGTTTTTTAAGTTTTACAAATTGAAATAATTATCGGATTTTTCATATAGTGGTCTTTACCTTCTCCGTAGTTCATTTTTCGTTTGTTTGCGTCACTGTTTAGAAGTTTTATTTGAACGTTCTATCGTCATGGAGTACACCCGAGAAGAACTGGTTGATATGGTTTTTGTGTTAGGAGAATCGCATAGAAATGCCTTTTTGGCCAGTAGGATTTATGCGCAAAATTATCCAGAACGAAGGCACCCAGACAGAAGGAGCATGACGAACTTATTAGAGAGATTTATGGCAACGGGAAATGTAAATTATACAAGACCAGTTAGAAATAGGCCCGTTCGAACGGAAGAAAATGAATTAGCTGTGCTATTAGCTGTCACGGAAAATCCTTCTGTTAGCCAAAAAGCAGTCGGGGATGCCGTAGGAGTAAGCGAAAGAACTGTTCAGCGAATTTTAAAGATCCATAAATTTCATGCATATCATATTCAGTTGCATCAAGAACTCCTTCCAGCAGATTTTGAGAAACGTGTTGACTTTTGTAATTGGGCACAAGCTAAAATTAGGTTAAGCTTTGATTTTTTTGATAAAGTTTTATTCTCTGATGAGGCCACATTTCATAAGAATGGATTTCTAAATCGTCATGACTACCATTACTACGCCGACCATAATCCAAGAATTTTTAGGCAGCTTGATCTACAACACAGATGGTCAGTAAATGTGTGGGGGGGAATTATTGGTGAACATGTTATTGGTCCCCATTTTTTTAATGGACATTTAACTGGAGCCATGTATCTCGACTTCCTAGAAAATCACTTGCCAAATTTGTGCGAAAATTTGCCGGTTAATCTGAGAAATACAATGTGGTTGCAACAAGATGGTGCTCCAGCACATTTTTCGTTGCCAGTTAGGGATCATTTAAATAATAATTTTCCAGATCGATGGATTGGAAGACAGGGAGCAAGTGCGTGGCCGCCCCGGTCGCCTGATCTAACGAAATTAGATTTTTTTCTATGAGGCTACGTTAAGGAAATTGTTTACAACAAACCTCCAACAACTCCCGAAAATATGCAGCAACGGATTAGAACCGCATTTCAAAGTATTACGCCCGAAGTATTAAGAATAGTAGGAAGATCTTTTCATACCCGTCTTCGTTTATACCTCGAAGAGAATGAAAGACATATCGAACATATGTTCTAAGTAAAAATTAATTTTAGCAATAATTAGATATTTGTTAATAATGTTAAATAAAGCTGTTACACCTTAAGTCGAGCCTTAACTCTTGGCAATAATTTAAATTTTATGCAGCAGACGTAATTAGAAAAAATGTTAGGATTTTAGGTTTTTCCCCATAGCTAGAACTACGCTGACCTATCTAATATTTAAAATCGCGAAGGTATGAACATTACTAGTGAGGTTATTCAATTATCGTACTGAAAAACAAAGTACAACATTAGTTTTTTAAGAATATTTCAAAAACCTTCAGGAATTTTGAGATAAGTAATAATAATAAATGTTGATCTGTTAATTCTGAATCGGACAGAAAAAAAATATATATATAGGGTGTTCCATTTTTCCACATTACTAGTCAGTTTATTCAATTATCGTACTGAAAAACAAAGTACAACATTAGTTTTTTAAGAATATTTCAAAAAAGTTAATTCTGTACCTGACAGAAAAAAAATATATAGGGTGTTCCATTTGAAAAAATGGAGAAAAATAATTTTTTATTTTGCAACGTTTGACATGGAATTTGAGTCACCCTGTATAAGTAAGACTTACAATACTCGTAGCAGAATAACTATAAACCTTTTGCAGTAAGCTACTAGGTTACCTTAGCTTTTAAGATATTTTATCTAATTTTTATAAATATTTTAAATGTAGACTATAATTTTTTTTTCTTCGATTTTACCTTTTTTCTCCGAAACTATTAAAAAAAGAGAAGTAATATTCTAGGAGTCTGTAGACTAGGCAAAGAGTGTTCCAAAAATGTAAAAAAATATAGGGTGTTCCATTTTAAAAAATTCAACTTTTATGCGCCACTATTTTTTGTAACACCCTGTATAATCAAGAATATTTTTAAAATGTGCTCTCTAATCAACAGCATATAGTGGCTTTTAAATATTTTTTCTAAAATAAATGGTTTAGGTATAATAAAAGCCGGGAGGTGAGCTGCAGGACCCTGTATATATATACATAATTTGATACGGTCAATCCCCAAGAACTTAATTGACTCGATCCGTGAAAACTTTCGTACTATCCTTTGCCATATTAAGGTAAATATATATTTAAATTTGTCTGCCTACGCGAATTTATTTCCTGTATCAATAACTATTCAAGATTACTAAAATTGTTATTTTTACACAGTCAATTTGTCGATTTTATCTTATGGCTAAAACAAATACTTCACGTTTATGGCTTTATAACTAGTATCATTTCGGAAACCCGTATAATTTTCTTGTTGATGTCGTTTCAGGCAACCTTTGGTTCTATTTATATTATTAAGTCCTAAAATAACCCCGTAATGATACGTATTGAGGAATGTCTGAAGATTGTCATGTTTTACAATATTAGCTTTAGAAAAGCTATAATTTTGAGCGAAGGAATTTTAGATACGTAGGCATCTAATTCAGTATGATTAATAAATTTCTTCGTGACAGAATAAAACGGATCTAGGAAAATGTTTGGAGAACAACAATTTCCCCTCCCACCCAATTCTTCGATGATATGCATGGACGCGAAAACAAAAACAAACAATATTATAAGTTTGTAATCAAAAAGTCCTTTAAAATATAAAAATATAAATACAATTTTAATACAATGAGATATTATATAATTAAATACTGATTATATAATTATTATAGTAAGCTTTTATATAACTTAATAAGAAAGATACTGTGGCTTATTTCTAGGAAGGTTTAAATTTGAACCCGGTTTAACTTGACAGTTATAGGTTTGGGATGTGCAGCAAAAGGAGAAATAATGGCTAAAAAGGTATTTTATTACGATGTGTGCTATTAATATAATGCACAGCCATAAGAATGCATTTTGTACATTTTTATCACAAAAAGTGGATGATGTATATGGCGGTTTTGTTACTATAGAAACGTAATATTTTGATTGATCATTAGGGGTCAAAACTTTAGAGTTTAAAAGTGGTAATCATGTTAGAGTGCTCATGTATTGTGGAATTTATAACAAGCGAACTCTAAGCACATCTAATTGCAGATACATTCAAAGGTATGGATCATTTTAATTTAGCTTTATGACTTAAAATTACAGGGGTATCCAAGATATTTTTAAAAATTAGAAGTAGGAGTTACTTACCAATGAAATATCACTGGGCTTTTAAACCAAAATAAGAAGTCAAGTTTAAACTGCCAAAAATAGCTTTATTTATATATCAGTACAATGCTTATGGCTCACAGAAACTTTACAACCAACTATAAAGGCAGAAAACTACACTTCTTGCAAAAATACCAAGGAAATCAGTTACCAACCACAAGGCACAATGATTTCCTACAGAAAAGAGAGATGTCATTTTTTATTTATAGTTACCATATGTGGACATAAATTTTACTTCACTTTTATAAACAATTAAAAATAAATTATAATAATTTAAATCAAAATTGTTAACCTCTTTTGAAACTGTTCAGAGAAATGCCAATGAAATATCAGAAGTCTAACAGTTATTTTGTTAAACAAAAAATGTTTACAGGTATTTATTATAAATATTAATAACATATAATTAACTTTCTGTTTGTTATTATTTTTCTATAAATTCAAAGGTATTTTCTCCGTCGGTTGGTTTGTCTGTCTGTCAGTTCGCGGCATAGCTTAAAAACGTCTCATCAGATTGACTTCAAATTTTAGTCAAAACTTAAGATACATACGGGGAAGACCTGGTAATATTTTGGTAAAAATCCGATATGCTGGAACAAGATGGCGGCCTAGTAAAATATTTAGAAATTCAGCCTGAAAAAGTACTTAATGAACCGATTTCAAATTGTGTGCCATAACTAATTGTACAGTTTCAATACGTAAAGTTTAATTTATCAGAGTTGGTTGCAAAATGTAATTTTTTAATAAATTGTTATTTGATTGATTGCCAAGATTGATTTCAAATCTCATATTGAAGGCATTATAAATCTTTTTTTTGAATCATAAGTAGTAAAGTAAAAAGATTGGAACTTATTTCAACAGTTTCATTTTTAGCAGTTCTTTTCAGAGCAGAATTTCTCAGTTAAATGGCTCTGCAGATATTGTGATAATTTAACGGAGTGGTGCCCAAATTAAAGTGTAAGTATTCCTTGCTAACTTCCCACTATTGCCATCTAGGGAAGAGCTGCCGTTCGCACAACAACAGGTATTTTTTTAGGAAAATTTATTTTTTCTACTATAGCATAGTTACAGTGTTATGAATGGACTCTTGACTCCCAAATTCACACTCTCATTCGAATATATCCTGGATTGCGAGTCCTGAATCAGTCGTGCAAAACACCAGTGGCAAGACCGCATAAAACTGTCACTTAACGCGAATGCACGGTGTACAGTAAGCCTCATAAATAACTTGAACTGAAACGAGCAAATGACATCTAGTTAATTTAACATTGTGCTTAATACCTGTATTAAACAAATTAATTTACATGTATAGTCGGAATAACTGGTAATATATTGCCTCTCCTTCCTGTTTAGCGGTGAGTAAGTTCTTAGGTTGCTACTGCAGGCTTTATATTATTCATGTATTAATCAAATGTATCGAAGACAGCGCATTGTGGCATTAATGTAATATTATTGCCGTTGAAATATAGCGTGAGAAAAGTCATTTTAGACGCAATTCAGATGCCGCGGCCGGCAGTTTTATGCGAGATGGTTTAGTGTTATTTTCTGAAAAATCTAGGTAATACCTGCATCAAACGGATGTCGACTAAAAATAATAACACTGGCCGACAAGATTTTTCTAACACAGACCAGCTCATTATTTTTACAATGGAAATACCCTCCCAATAATAAATAAAATATTGAGAAAGCCCTAATGCGTACCATTTTTTAATAGCCTAATTAGAACCTTTTATATTGGCAGGTAAACAATTTTATTGAGGGGCGGCTAAAATGGGTCCATTTTACAAGAGAAAAATTACCTAAACTGGGTTGTTTACAACATTAGACATAAAATAAACGTTAAACATCACTCTTCTGTTGAGTTTCGAATTGAGTGGTTCTCTGTGTATCGATAAGCAAGTGTATGTGAAGACGAGGAATGTCTAGTCAAACGCGCCGAAGTTGCAAAATTTCTCCTGACAAATTTTGTTATATTTGTAGAAAATTTCTGGTTAAATCACAAGCAGGCCATTTTCCGAAAATGTAAAAAAAGCCTACTTTAAATATTTTGGTGTGTTAATTGGGGATCAAGATAAGCGGTGGGCTCCCCATGTGTGCAGTGTTAGTTGTAGTGTATCATTGGTGCAGTGGATAAAGGGAAAGAGAAAAAGTATGCCTTTTGCATTTAGAATGGTATGGCAATCATTCTGACGACTGTTATTTTTGCTTGACAAAGCCTGAAGGTTATTCCAAAAAGGGAAAGCACAATATAGAATATCCAAATTTGTAATCTGCCATACGACCTGTTCCTCATAATGTAAATTTGCCGGTACTGATTGCGCCTTTAAATTGGCAAGCTATTGATTTGGGAGATAATGGAGGTAACGTGTCATCAGGCAGCTCAGAAGAACAGTACACCAATTCAATTTTTACCACAGGTCCCAGTTCCGGCGAGCCACATTTGATTGTTCAAAGTGAATTAAATTATTTAGTACGTGATTTTGGGTTATCCAAGCAACAGTCAGAACTTCTGGGTTCCCGTCTTAAGGAATGGAACCTATTGGCCAAAAAATTCGTTGTGCGCGTGTACTGATATAGACAGTTTAATGGAACTTGATATTGAACTTTCTCCCCGTGAGTCGCGCTTATTCATAGACTCATCTAAATATAGCTTAAAAGCTGTGTTATTGCATAATGGAAATTTAAAACCCTCTATACCAGTTGCAATGAAAGAAAATTATGAAAATATCCGCACGATTTTGGATAGGTATAAATGGCAGATATGTGGGGACTTAAAAGTTATAGCGATTTTAGTGGGACTTCAGGGGGCATTTACAAATGCTGTTTTCTTTGTTTATCTGACAGCCGTGCAATAAATTATCATTATGTAACAAAAATTCGGCCAGAAAGAAGCGAATTTCAACCGGGATCTCAAAATGTTAAATTTATACCTCTTGTTGATCCCAAAAATGTCCTTTTGCCTCCTCTTTACATTAAACTTGGGCTGATGAAAAATTTTGTGATGGCTCTGAATAAAGATGGTGATGGATTTAAATACCTAAGACAAGTCTTTCCCCAGTTAAGTGATGCCAAATTAAAAGAAGGCATTTTTATTGGACCACAAATCAGAAAATTGCTGGACGATGTCCATTTTACGGAAAAGCTTACCAAGCAGGAACTCAGAGCATGGAATTCATTTGTTAATATAGTAAGAGGATTTTTAGGCAACAATATGGATAAAAATTATGAACAATTAGTTAATGAACTCTTAGATGCCTATAAAGCGCTTGGTGCCAGAATGTCATTAAAAATTCACTTCCTCCATTTCCATCTGTCATTTTTTCCTAAAAATTTGGGAGCTGTTAGTGAAGAGCAAAGTGAAAGGTTTCACCAAGATAGCAGAACAATGTAAATTTGGTACCAAGGATGATGGGATCCAGCCATGATGGGTGACTACTGTTGGTTTTTGAAGAAAGAAGATAGGATACCTCATAAACGGAAAAAATAACATTTAATTAGTGTTTTAAGTTAATATTTTTCTCGTTTGCTTTTCTCTTAGATGTATGGTATGTTTAATAGGCGAAAACTGTAAACATAGTCAACAAACAGGGTTAAGAATTTCTTCTTTAAAATGTCAACTTAGTTTATTTCACAAAGAAGACAATACACGACAATTGTTTCGCCAACACATAACAGTGTAACACAAACTGTAGGTATTAAATACCTTAACCCGTTTTGCGAACTATTTAGGTCCAATTGATCGTTTAATAATGTGTTATTATTTGTATGTTTATTTATTTCCATACTTTCTAGTAAATTAAGTTTTTTTTCTTTTTCGTTCCACACGTAAAATTTTAAAGTTCTCATCAAAAGTATGGTTTTCCTGAATTAAATGTTCAGAACAATTGATATTATTTTTATGCTTTCTGTAACTAAATTTATATTTATTAATTTATTTTTTAAGCCTTCTGCCTGTTTTCCCAATATGAAATTATAAACAGGTTTCACAATTTAACTTGTAAACACTGAATTTATTCTGTTTTTTGGTTTTCGTCTTATTGTTTTTGATATATCTACCTAGGCTGTTGTTAGCCCTTTATTAAAAAAAAACTTAACAACATTTAATTTTAAATCCACTTGCGCATTGGTAATGTCATCGAGGGTTCTAAATATTTGACATTCCAGTATAAAAGCTAATTTTAAATGAATACTTAATAACATCAAACAGTTACCATTAAGCAACAGAAAAAATTCGAAGGACTACTAGACAACCAAAGACCAATAAAACCGCCACAGGACACCGTAATAAATTTATCCTCCAAAATTCTTACTGAAGCGGACCGATCCGTGCTCTCTAAGAGACAAAACTTTGCCATTACACCAAAGGATATAGCCGTAGAAGACATAGTGCCATCCGTTGAAGCGACAATTAGAAACTGAAACAGCGAAGATCATCAAAAATTTTAATCCGCCTAAGTGGAATCAATCAGCTGCGGAAAGAACGGAAAGATAAAAACATTAAATATCAAAACAGACATTTTGGTCCTTCCATCTGACAAGGGAAATGCCACTGTCCTCATGGACAAAACAGAGTACGTGAAGAAAATAGAAAATACAACTACTTTTGTACGACAATACCTACAGAGTAATTCAAGGATACGCGACCAGCAAAATTGAGAGACGGATAACCAATCTTATAAACGCATCCTACCTACCAGCAGAAGAAAAGAAGATGTTAAGGCCAAGCAGCTCAAAGATCCCGGGGATCTACAGACTATCTAAAATACACAAGATTAATGTATCAATTCGACCTAGCGCCAGTGCAATAGGATCTCCTACTTACAGAATTGCTAAGTACCTTTTAAACAATCTTAATAATTCTACAGGGAAAACTCATTCATATATAGGAAACTCTGGGGATTTTGTAGAAAAACTAAAATAAATCCACGTAGATCCCAAAGATAACTAATTTAATTTCCATAATATCAAACTTATTTCACCATAATAATATTGACCACTCACTTTTAGATCTGATTGAAGCATGTCTCAGAACAACATTTTGTGTTTCAAGGAACTTTTTATAAACAAACCTCATGGGCAGCTATGGGATCTTCGCTATTGTCACCAGTGGTAGCCAATATCTTCATGAGAGCTTTTGAGAAAGAAGCCTTGAAGTCGTCTTCAATGAAGCCAAAATCATGGTAGACGACACTTTTGTAATATGGCCGCTTGGTCCAGAAAACCTCCCTAAGTTTCTTGATTATCTGAATCACCTGCAGGCTAAAATAAAATTTATGATAGAAACTGAATGAAAAGGCGCAATTCCCTTTCTAGATGTTCTTGTGCAAAGGAAAGTTGATAGTTCCTCAGGACATTCTGTATATATAAAACCAACTCATACGAACAGGTACCTAAATGCAAATTTCCATCATCATCCAGCACAAAAGCAATCAGTTAATTCATTGGTTTACAGAGCCCTCGCGATTTGTGAATCAAGATTCTTTACAGCCGGAAACAGAGAAACTAATTCAAGCTTTGAAGGGAATGGATATTGCACTGAGGATATTAGGCGGTCAGTTAGAAAATATAATAATCCTACTCCACAAAATTATGCTAATAAAGAATTACCGATGGGAAGTGTAGTTCTTCCATTTATACACGGAACCACAGACAAGATTTCAAGGTTACTTCGCCGGTCCAACATACGTACAATCGTCAACACATGCAAGAAAATTGGACAATGTTTGCGATCGCCAAAGGACATTATTCCTTTCCAAACAAATGGAGTATATGCAATTCCTTGTTCCTGTGGTGATGTCTATATTGGAGAAACTGGACGATCTTATCGACTGGGCATAAGGAACATGAACGATGTATCTGAACACCAACATTCCACTGGACATGTCATAAATGTAAAAGAAGTTCTTGCTTCGGTTTCGGGATTTCATAAACGGAAAATTAGAGAATCTATTGAAATTTATAAGCATCCTAACAATTTTAATAGATATATGGGCTTCGGTATATATCATACTTGGAAACCGATCGTTACACCGAGTCACGGTTCGGTAAACGCAGCTCGACTATACATAGCCGGCCTGGGTCTCTCCGAGCTCATTCAATGTTCCGATCTCGTGAAGTAGAAGATATGGTCTAATCCCAAGAACCAGCAGTGAAAGCTTTCGTTATATCTTAACAATAATTATTTGAGATAATACTGTTTAAAATGTTAAAATTACAGTTGAACAAAATGCAGATATTTGCTGGTCTTTGAGGCCTTGGCATTGTTCAGTTTTTTTTGCTTTAAAGTGTTTGTTTACCTTTTCCCTGAAAACGGTTGACTTTACGACGAAACCATAACATACCTTTTTACTAGCATAAGTCAGTAGGATACTTTCTTGTCCGTTTAAAATACGCAGCTGCACGCCACTGGCGCTATATTGATGGAATAAACTTTGTATTACCATCATACTATTAGGCAAGTCATGCATAAACATATGTCAAGTTTCAGATCTATAGATTCTGTGGTTCTAAAATACTTTAGACATTTTTAAAAAAAATCACAACTTTCAACACCTTACATCACGAAAACAATTAATTTTAGGACACATTTTCATAGGACATTTTTGTCAGGAAATGCCCTAAAGAATCACCGGCATCACTTAAGACACCCTGCACTTAAGCTTTGGTTTTAAAAAATGCCCAAAAACGCCATTTTTTACAAAAAATATGCAATGCAAAAACTAAGGATTTCCTTCCAACACGTTTATACTAAGAAAAACGTTCCTATATCTCTACTTAGCAAGAAAATTCAGAAAAACTTTGGTTATTACTTTTACCTCATCTTCATGATTACAAAGAAAAGCGCTGGATTGCCGACAATTTGTCTCGAACTTTTATCAAGAGT
This sequence comes from Kuschelorhynchus macadamiae, assembly GCA_030620095.1. Lineage (NCBI taxonomy): Eukaryota > Metazoa > Arthropoda > Insecta > Coleoptera > Curculionidae > Kuschelorhynchus > Kuschelorhynchus macadamiae. The sequence continues at coordinate 426,882 of JAUTXW010002846.1, read as the reverse complement.
AATGAAAGCTGAAATTAATTTCCACCTGTTATTCCTGATCTTGCCACTAGGGACATATTAATTATTAAAGTATCTTTTTTATAAATAATTTATCGTCTCTTCGAAAATGCAAAAAACAATCTCTCGTGTATACCTATCAGCCGTTAACAGAGTTTGAAGGAAAACGATAACGCGAACAGAAAAGGCCGTATATAAAAAATTTTACATGATAAGCGACGAATATTAATATCGTATTGAAAATATATGCATATTTTATATAAAAAATCGTCCGTTACGAAACATTTTTTTATCGGTTAATAACTAGCGGGTAACATTGCCTCATGCCGAGCGCGACATTTTGCTCCCATTTTTTATCTTATTTATTGACATTATAAAGAAGCCGACTTCATGGCGTGAGTGCATATATTTCCTCTGTCGAACTCTCTATAATATACAGGATGGATACGAAAGGCGAACACATAAATAACGAATAGTTACCAGTGGTAACAAGCCGAAGCGTATTACCATTTATCGATAAAAGAAGATGTAGTATTTATATGTAAAGTTATACGTTTGAGCGAGTTAATATACGTGCGAATGTCGCTCTTTGACTGCTGATCGGTAAAAATTACGCGTAGAGTATATATATGAATAGACAAAGCAATGAAAAAAGATTTCCAAACTTTCAATATTGTTAAATGTTCCCGATTTGCCGATTTCCGTTATAATAAAAATGCTAATAATAATAACAATGTTTATTTACACTAATAATTATTATTATACAGAGAAACATAAATTGCGATAATAAGACTAGTAAAATCTTTTTGGCTTTTTCGCAACTGAATAAATTTAACTTTAAATTAATTGAAGCAAATATATTTAATATAATTACATACCTCAACATGTAGACTAGTCTGTCTACGGAATGTTTCGATACATAATATAAACAACATTATTTAAGCAAGCATAAGATATTATATCATTTACCTTAAGTTTTTATAGACACATAGTAATTGTACAAATACTTTCATCCTATCGGGACTCATCAGTGCGCCGATCGTAAGAGAAAAACATTAAATAATAGAAAAGAATTGATTTCAAAATTTTAAATTTAAAATAGGATGAAAGTATTTGTACAATTACTATGTGTCTATAAAAACTTAAGGTAAATGATATAATTTCTTATGCTTGCTTAAAATAATATTGTTTATATTATGTATCGAAACATTCCGTAGACAGACTAGTCTACATGTTGAGGTATGTAGTTATATTAAATATATTTGCTTCAATTAATTTAAAGTTAAATATTTTTATTCAGTTGCGAAAAAGCCAAAAAGATTTTTGTTTGTCAATCTATACGCAACAAATAATCTGAACACATTTAAAAATAACATTATAGATGGCTGCAAACTATCATTTTTTTGATATCTAGGTTACATGTCAAACAAACTGACACATTTTAAAATTTTGAAATCAATTCTTTTCTATTATTTAATGTTTTTCTCTTACGATCGGCGCACTGATGAGTCCCGATAGGATGAAAGTATTTGTATAATTACTATGTGTCTATAAAAACTTAAGGCAAATGATATAATTTCTTATGCTTGCTTAAATAATATTGTTTATATTATGCATCGAAACATTCCGTAGACAGGCTAGTCTACATGTTGAGGTATGTAATTATATTAAATATATTTGCTTCAATTAATTTAAAGTTAAATATTTTTATTCAGTTGCGAAAAAGCCAAAAAGATTTTGTCAATCTATACGCAACAAATAATCTTGAACACATTTAAAAATAAGACTAGTATCTCTTCTTTTTTCAGCGTATATTACCTGTCCAGAGTAAATAGGGTTGCCAACCGTCCTCGAGTCGGAAGGATAGTCCTCCTTAAAGTTTTAAACTCAAAAGTAATGAACATTGATATACTTATATTCATTTGCTTGCTTAAATCAACCTAAACATAACTATTTTATATATAATGATACCCTTAAATATATAAAATGGCATGAATTTTTATAAGAAAATTTAAAAAATAGTTAGTATAGAATGAAATAAATTTTGATATAAAACAAATTAAATCCTTTAATAAAAACGGTAAACTGGCTTTTACGTGGATGACATAAGCAAGCACAAAGGCACAGCTACAGGAATTTCTTAAAATCACAGAAACTTTTACCCTGGACATCAACATGGAATTTGGTATGAGTAAATACAAATTACTTTATATCAACAAGGGACAGTGGAAAGACCACTCTATGACGAAATCATCATTACGGATAACTAGGTTTCTATCAAAGCACCAAAATTAACCACACTCATATCAAATCAGAGCTCAGGATGGAATTTAAAACCAGACTCACAAAATTACTGAAAACAAAACTAAACTCTAGAAAACTAACGAAAGCTATTAACACCTTCGCCATACGTATTCGTTTGGTATCATTAAATGGTTACACCCAGACACAGAAAACATGCACATTCTCATATGCTCTGAATTCACTAAATAAAGAATGTTACATCCCAACGCATGCAGGGAAAGACTCACCATTGAGGAGGGGAATAATAGATATACAATCGCTAAATAAAAAACAAATTTACGAACTCAGAAAATGTTTCCACAACAAACAAACTAACCTCCGCAAGGCAATAGCAAAGGCAGACAAGAATTATACACCGCTCGACCTATCTCAAACAAGCCACGCAGCAGACGCACAAAAACACATCCAATCATGAGTAGAAAAGATGAACACCTGGCCTGAAAACACTTTACGGAAGACACAGATACCACATAAAGCAAGACCACATACATAAAAAGCTTTCATAGACGTGGTTACAAGAAGGGCAGCTGTTCCCCGAAACTGAAGGTTTCCTGCTTGCCATCCAGGACAAAGTCATAGCAACCAGATCTAATAAAAGAACATCATCAAGGACACAACCATTGAAGACGACAGGTGCAGGAGATGTCACCAGCAGAGAGAAACGATCGAACATTTAACGCGTGGATGTAGAATAATGGCCGGAACTGAATGCACCGCGAGACACAACTCAGCAGCGAAGGTCGTTGATCAAGCATTAGCCACAAGATGCAAACTAACGGAGAACACAGACCCTTACTACCACTATACACCAACATCTATACTTGAAAATGAAGACTAGAAGCTCTACTGCGACATTGATATCCACACAGATAAACCAATCCTTGCAAACCAACCCGATATCACCTTTCAATTCAAAAAAGAAAAGATCAGTTATTTAATTGACATGGCTGTCCCAGTGACGAGAACAACCAAACGAAATACAGTGAGAACATCGCCAAATACACCGACTTGCCAATGGAAATAAAAAGGCTGTGTAAACAGGAAAGAGTCATCATTGTTGTTCTTCTCATCATATCAGTAACAGGCCTCACCCCAATAACGTTTACACCCCATTTGGCTCAAATAGAACTTAATATAGACATTTAGAGGAACATCCAGAAATCGGTCATTTTGAAAATATGTAGCATCGTTAGATCATTTCTTAATACAAAATAGTTGTTTTCTCTTCCTTTTTCTTTTTTTTTTTTGATCTTTTTTTTACTTGGTATACTCCCGTCAGTATAAAATACAACCACAGGAATACTGTGAGACAATAAAAAAAATATTTACATTAATAATAATTATTATACAAAGAAACATATACTGTGATAATAAGGCTAGTATCTCTTCTTTTTCCAACCTATATTACCCGTCTTTCTTAACGTTTAAACTCCATATAATTCAATCCAATCAAAATTAAAAGTAATGAAAATTGATATACTTGAATTCATTTGCTAAAAAAACCACCTAAACAAAACTATTTTATAATTTTTATAATGATACGCTTAAATATCTACGATAGTATGGCTTAAATTTTTATAAGAAAATTTAAAAAATAGTTAAGTATGTAATAGAGGAAATTTTGATATAAAATAAAATTAAATCGTTAATAAAAACGGTACAATGGCTTTTACTTCGACCTTTGCTCGTAATGGATTTTATCTCAAACGTAACACAGTTTATATATGCATATTGGTATTTGATAATAACTTTATACACATTACATAAACTTTTCACTTTTCTTGATAAAGAAAATTTTCATTACAAGAAAGGTTCTGTTAAAAAGGGCTTTACCTATTTTTCTACCACAGTACTTATAATAACTCTCGTTTTATTACGAAAAGTGAAATATATCTCAGTATAGTTGAATTCATTACGAGGGATGTTTCGGTTAAAGGCCAAATTGTAGGATCTATTTTTCCAATAGGCCAGACAGGCGTGGGCCTAGGGCCCTGTGATCTGAGGGGCCTCATGCTCGGCCTGCCTGCACGACAGTGATTTATCAAACAACATATCACATATCGTTTTTAAATGTAAAAACATTAGTTTATACTTTTTACCTTATTTACCAGTTTAAGCCAAATATTAATCTTGTTTTTGTTTAGATTTCTATTAGGCCAGAAAAGGAAGGAAACCTATTTTTTAACCATCAATTCTATTTTTCATATTATACCTCTTTTGGACTAGTCAGAGTTTACATTGTTAGGCCTTAGAGAAGTTCAAAAACAAAAAATACAAAAATGATGGATTTGATAATTGCAGTGGCGACTCGTAGTTAACTTTTCAGGGGGGTCAATACATATAAACCCCAAATGCCTTTGTTACTTCGCAACTGCATGTCCAGGCACATAAATCGTACATATTTCTAGGAAAATAACGATTTACTTCTTTGGTTTTGTCTTTACTTGTTTGCTGAATTTTAAATTTCGGCAATGGTCGACTACTGCTCTTAAATTCGAGTCGTTTCTCAAAGTTCAGCTCGCCAAAATAATTGAAAATGGATTATAAAGCCTTAATATTCTAAAACAATGTGGCTACCTTTCTTCAAAACATTAATTTAAACCACAAAATCAACAAACACAATGTAGAGTCTTGAAAATAAAATCTATAAAAATATGCAATCGTAGCCACAGCCTATCACACGATCCACATTAAACACGTCAACTGACAAACATATTTAAGTTTCCTCGGCGCGGCTATTGACCCAAACCTTGCCAACGTAAGCCGTATATTACCTATGCGTCCCTATGCGAATTTGATAGGGAACACTCGGGAAAAACTCGCCTCCGTTTATAACCACGAGGTCAACGCAGGCCACCAGCCGTGATCGATTTTAAATGAAACGAAACCTCTCCGGCGATCGCGGTGCGAGGCATCGATAGTGTGTCGCGGAATTAAGAGAATGGTCAACGAGGTCATACCGTTAGAATAATAGAGGGAATTTTCAAATTTAAAAAAAAATTGATAAAATATACATTATGCATTATGTTATTCATTTGTTTCTGTTTGGAAATATTTATTGGGGGGTCAGTGACCATTTGTCCTAATGGATTAACGATAATAATAATAATAATTTTATTTCACCAATAAAACAGATGTACAAAATATGCAATCAGCAATTGGAGAAAACGTCACAAAGAGTAAATCTAGTATACCTACTTATAGAAGTACATCGTCATAAAAGTTACAGGTAAGTACATAAATAATCACTAAAAAAGGAACAATAAAAATACTACATTAGAAGCGTGCATTTTTAAAAACAACAAAAAAAAAACTAAACTAAGCCCATTAGATATTTTTTTAATTTACGTTTGAAGGATTGAAGATTATCAGCGTCTTTAATATCATTATTTAATTAATTAAAAAACCTACATGCATTATATATCACATTTTTTTGGAAAAATGTGGAATTATGTAAATTAGGCAGAAGTAATGTTTTATTTCTAGTACTGTAACCATGTGAAGCGCGATTGCTTTGAAGTTTTTTAATATTCTGATATGCAAAAACGGAAACTTTAAATATGTAAATTCCAGCCAAGGTCAATATTTTTAATTGCTTGAAATAGTCTCGACACGAATCTGTAAATGAAAGACCACACAAAATTCGTATAGCATGTTTTTGATACGATAGTCTCTAACATAAATCGATTGGAATTTATATTTTAATTTGTCCATCTTCTATCAAGTTAAAAATATGTTGTTGATGAAAGTTGATTTCTTCTCTCTATGTACACAAAAAAACGATGAACATCATAATGAATAACAAAATCGTGAATTCGAGAGAAAGAAGGAAGCTATTTTATAGAAAAAGGACGATTTTGACTACTAGAAAGAAAAAAGTGAAATATGGGAAACAGTTTTTTTTTAGTTTTTTTGCATTTCAACCGCTTTCTCGTCATTTGAGGTATAAGCTTCCTATACTGATTTTAAATTTTTTAAATATTTCTCATCGAACCCCCTTTTTACCTTGACAAATTAGTCAGGATTTCGACTCCGCCATCGAAGTTACCCCTTTTTATTTTAACATCCCATGCTCCAACATTGCCCGTAAAAGAACTTGTCCGAGATTTTTGAACGAGAAATCCGAAAAAAAAATGCCCCACCTCGATAAATTAACCATAGCGACCTGCATTTTGATTCATCGGAGTTTCTAAAAGAGTGCCACTATCGGACGCCACTATCGGCTTATTATAAACACCAACGGAATCGCGTTTTTACCATAAGAGGCGCCCATTTATCCTCTACAATCGATCGCACAAAAGCGTATTCCCCGACGTACCGTTACCGAGCTAGAGCACTTCGAAGGTAAAAAAATACAAATTTCCACAATTCTTGGTCCAAAAAGAGAATTGCGAGAAAACAAGTAGAACAAAATCAACATTTGGCAACACCAAGGCAAATACTGTCGCGTGCATTCTTATTAAACATCAACACGAGCAATTAATGTAGTTAATTTACATTCGATGTATAATCGATCTTTGATCAGACGAATTGGGAATTTCTAAGTGACAAGCCGGAAATGAGCGAAACGGTTATAATTCGAAAGCATACTTAATATTAAAAATGTTTATCACATTTTATCACCTGTTAAACAAGACCTTATCTGCAATACGCTTTTATGGCTTGTAGATAAATTACTCTCTCAGAATAATATTGCGGGTCCTCATTTTTAGTTGTCACATAAGTGCTGCCAGTATCGAAATAAACCATCAGTGTGTTAAACAGACTTTTATTGTCGCATTTTAATATCGTTTAAAATGCAAGTCAAGGTTTGCAAATAAAATAAAGTACCTGTAGAATATTGATTTTATATCTGGTTTATTTTATTTTTGTTTAACGTCTTTGGGCTCTTCTGAAATGCAATTGGAGGGTAAAGTTCGAATATTGACAGCCTAAAAATTATGAAAACAGTATACAAGCTTTTTAGAATTTTTAATTTAATGATATCGAAAGTTACTTGGACACGCTCGGTCAAAATAAATACCTACATCTTATTTTACCATTGATTATTTTCTTCCTACCAATTTTGACCAATCACTGACAGGAATTTAATTTTTACTAATTAATTTATTAATATTTAATTTTCAATGAAAAAATTGCCTGAAATAATTGTCAACAGTTTTCCCCGAAAAAAAAATCGTAAAAATATTATTCAAGTTTGACAAGGTAACTAAGAATGAGTATGAAGTACTTATATTACGTTTTTACTTCCCTCGTAAAAGGGAAGTATTGTAATCGGGAAAAAACCACCCTCCGAGATGTTTTCAGACCTTTACGTTTCAAGGTCTCTAAAAGACGAAAAACATGTTTTCTCAATTCCGTCGGTTTGTTTATCTGTCTGTCTGCCGGACTGTCTGTTCGCGGCATAGCTAAAAAACTATTTACCCCACTGATTTTAAAATCTGGTCGAGAATTAGCGGTCGTATGGTGATGATCTGGTAAGATTTTGGTGAAAATCCAATATGGCAAAACAAAATGGCGGCTTAATTAAATGTTAAATAATTATTACTAAAATAGTACTTATTTAATATGTCTCAAATTTTACACAAAAATCAAGTATTATGTAGGAATCAATTGGTAAAATTTTGGAACGAATCAAAAATGGCGGCTTAATAAAATATTTAAAAATTCAGCCTTAAAAAATACTTAATGGACTGATTTCAAATTTTGCGCCATAACTAATTATGTTATAGAATTAAACTAGTAAAATTCTGGTACTTTCTGGAAAAATCACCCTCTCAGTTTATTCATATTTTCAAGTTTTAGCGTCCCTAGATATCAAAAAAATAAATTTTATCAATTTCGTCGGCCCGTCTGTCTGTCTGTCTGTTCGGGGCATAGCTTAAAAACTACTTATTAGATTGACTTCAAATTTATTATCCAATTTATTTCAAATTTTGCACCTAAATCAAGTGCTACATAGGAATCGACATTTCGGTATTAATACAAAACACACTTCACTATTCCTAATAAAAGGAAATATTCATAACGGAGGAAGTTCCGGGTCAAGAAAATCTACCGATTTTTTTAGTGATAATTATTGTTTTAAATAAATATATTGTTCAGGCACGTGGCTAGGGGGGGAATCTGGGGGTTTGGACCCTCCGAAACTTTAGAAATATTTTGAAATAGGCATGATTCTTACTAATTTTCCTGAGGCGTTTCGACCTCCTCCCCCGAAATAAATGTTTGGTTTGGACCCCTTCAAACTGAATTTCTGGCTACGTGCCTGATATTGTTATTTATCTATTATTTATCGAACTCAGCAAATAATCTTACCAACTATCCCTCGTCCATCTATTTTTTTCTATAGAAAAATTCATATACCCGTTTCTAAGAAGTTTTTTTAACAAATACCCCTCATGTTATTTGTTAAACATTATTTAGAAACTTGTTTTTCCGAAAAAACTTAATACACTAGGGATATTACCCCCGACAAATAAAAATATTCACTTATATGCAGAGTGAAAAAAATTGATGACATTTACAGTTTCAAAGCTACAGTAAGCAAAGCTTGAAGTAAACATTTCATTATTCAGTTAAATTCAAGGGAACATACATTTTTCATTTAAAAAAAAAAGAAACAAAGCTTTTTGGGGTATGATAGGTGGTATCTTTGGCTACTAATCAATTTAATGTATGTATGTTAAGATATAAATGATCCGCATCCACCGGGTTTTTAAAAGATGTGCAAAAGGTGAATATTTGAAACGAACTAAGGTTTTTCTACAATGATTTGAACTTCTATAACATTTTATTTTTATATATCTTATAGAAATATCCTCAAATCAATTTTGAATTTTGTTGGCATCTCTAATGCCAAGTCGGGGGAGGTCTAGAAACCTGACTGGTAGGCCTATTCAACCTATCGCAGATCCTCCCTCAACCACCACCTGCGATCAAGTTTTCAACCTTGAATCATCCTATATAAGCCTGGATATCTTTCCACGCTATATCCTTAACTACATCTCTATGCAAAACCGTAGTGCCGAAAATACCCTGGTCTGGTCCCACATATGGGCTGGCGGCCTCGAGTCTAGCAAGCTCTTCTATGATTTTCTTCATCGCTGCAGCCACTAAAATGGCGTACACCTCTGCCTAAAACACCGTCAAAAGCTTTCCCAAAGGGAAACTGGACCCGGTTTGTTCGACCTTCATCAGCAGATGATTGCAATAATGTCATACGTGAATCATCCGTATAACATAAAAGTGCATCACTCGAGAACTCCACCCGAGAAGGATCCGAGAAGTTTCGGGGAAAAGGAATTTGCCGATTTATTTTATTATTTATTTATTATGTATAGAAAGCTACGTGAGCAGGCTAGTAAAAAATTGTAGATATGTACATCTTTAGTCCGCAGGTTTGTGCCTTTTAATTGTTATGGTCTGATGACGCTCTTATGGAAAGAGAGACGTATCACGAAACCTTGTGTGTATTTTATATTTTATTATTTCTTTAGATTCCTGATACCACCCTGTATATGTAAGACAGTCTCTGTGAAAGTTACACGTTGCCTGAACGTAATATTTTAAGACACCAGTTGATACATTCTTTAAAACTCGGCTACTAGACCAAAACATTTGCCGCGAGGTAATATATTTTCGAGAACACTTGGCGTTTTAACATTGCCGTTTTATTTATTTATCTAATTTATTACGAAATGGAGATAATATTGTCAAAGTCTTAGAATTATTGGTGTACATTCATTAAACATATGTCCCTATATACATTAACGGCTACATTAACTTCATTACAAAATTAATTTACAGCACCTTTATAAGTGTAAAAATGTAGCATGCAATTTTGTTTTAAAATTTAAAATTACTCTTTTTTTATTGCTTATTTCGCCCTGTCTAGTAAATCTACTTACCCTGTACTGTAACACTAACATGGTATTGTTATCGGGAAGTAATTATTTGTCAGGTTTGACTTGGACATTATTACTTAGAAGTAGTGATGGAAAATTCTCGAGAATTCAAAAATGGAGAATATTCTCGAGAATATTCTTCAGAATAATCTCGAGTATGAGAATTTTCAAACAACCTACTGAATCCAACATGAAAACACTTAGAGGTTATTTAAACTCAAGAGACATTAAATTCATTTTTTGACATCCCACACCTACAACTACAAAAACACATTGATTTAAATTGGGCGATTTTTAACGTGTATTGTATGAGTTAAATCAAAAAATATATTTCTCACTAGTGAGGGCTCTTGGTTACAAACGTTGGTTGCCAACAACCAATTTACTAATTTCTCGTCATAGCTGGGTTTGAAGAAACTTTAGAAAAATAGATATATTTTATGAAATATAGTAAGTAGATCATTTATTAAATAAATGTCAAATAGAAAATCTGATATTTATTTTCCAATATTAACAAAATAAATTAATTTAAATTCTGCCTTCTGTAACAAATAAAAAATCATAAAATATCCTCAAAAGCATAAAAACACGAAATAAAATCTTAAACAGACGTAACAAACAAAATTAAGTTAAAAAAAAAATAATTTCAATTTAAGTCAGAAAAAACGTTCATATCACTATTTTCATCCTCGGAAGAACCTGATCCCTCAGACTCCAATACCATTTCCACTGCCTCTGTTTCTTCAACACCATCATTCAACTGGTATTAGAAAGTAGATGGGTTTTCTTCTTCGTCTTCGTACTTGGACATCGTTAATACCTGGTCGGCCTCGTCCAGTAGTTTTAAATTATGAGCTATAAAAGTCACTTTACCGGGTCGCTCAGCTGTCAATCGGTTTCTTTTTGACGAGTGGATAAAACCATATGTGCTGAAACTTCTTTCGGTAGCGGCGCTGGTTGCAGTCATTTCTAGAATTTGAACCGCTAATTTACTTAATTTTGTTCCAAAGCAGGTTCCTTTCCACCAAATCTCCGGTTCTAAACTATTGACTGATCTTAAAACATATGGTTTTCCAAAAAAATCCTTCACTAGATCTATAATACGCCAATTCTGACATTAAATGTGCAGATTCACCTTGATATTTTGCGGCAGCCATATAATCAATAAACTCAGTACCCTGAATTTGTTCATCGTTGGTCAAATGAGCGCCACTGATACGCGGGTCTAAGATATTAGCTGCTAAACGTATAGGGTGTAAAGCGGTACACTTTCTTTTAGCTAAACATTCCTGAAAATGTTTTTCTTCCTGCTTGGTAAGCGGACTTGAAAGTAACGCTGTTTCAAAATGTTTTTCTAGGCTATAAAAACATTCTACTACTTGACTTAGTTTAGGCTTATCTGACTCTAATTTGGTTATATATTCAACAATAGGGTTAATCAAATTGAACAATTTTAACACTCGTACCCAAAAAATCTAACACTAATTTTGCTACCCCCTTGCTCAATATATTTTCTACCGTCTCACACGCTGCTAAAGATTTTAGGGCATATTTTGTATCAAGAAAACTTTTCAAGCAGTGGATAATTGAGCCCCAGCGAGCTTTGACGGGTAACTTCAACGATATTGCCACAGTTGTCTCCTTTTTTTCAGTCTGGATTTTTTTGAAAGTGGCCAGTAAAGGGTAAGAGTTATTTATTTCCTTAACGATGGTTTTAACATCATCTTCTATTGAAGCCATCGTTTTTATTCGTTTTGCCGACTAAGCAAGTTTAATACACGAAAATTCCAATTCTTTCCTTTGTTTGCTTATTACGACAGGCAGTAAGAATTATTATGAAAGCCTATAGGATTCCTCGCGGTACGTTTTGATCGCTAAAAGTCGTTTTCCGTCGTTAACACCTAACCGAGTGTAGCCGCGTTTACACTGTGCTGCTAGAAGCATTTTGAAAAAAATACTGGGGAGAATTTTCTTCCCGAGAATATTCTCTTTCTCGAGAATATTCTTTTAAAAATATTCTCGTCTCACATCACTACTTAGAAGGCAGCCATATTTTACAGAGTCATGGAGAAACCTAGAAATAGATGAATTTCTTTAACAAAAGGCAAACAACTGACAGTCAACGGGGTTGGCAAGTTTACACGGAAAGAAACCAACTATAACTGTTCAAAAAATTATAATATTAAAATATATAATAACAATTTTTTACGGAGTCAAACCCTGACTACTTTTTCAAGGTAAAAAAGTGATTTGAAGGGAAATCTGGAGATTCAAAATCAATATAGGATGCCTATACCTCAAGTGACGAGAAAGTTGTCGAACAACAGAAAAACTAAAAAAAAAATTACCAATTTTTTTCGAGAAAAATAACGAGTGTCAGAATTTGTAATTGTAAGTAAATCAAGTAAATACACAAAGAACGTCTATATTTCTCTAAAGATTAGTGTAAAAATGTAAAAATCAACTCACTTAGTACTAAGGGTGAATTTTGAGAAACTTTTGAATTGTAGCGTCCACGAATTCTGGTTCCCATTCCTTGGCTCTTACTAAACCCCTGGGATAAAAACTATAAAATATATCAAAAATTCTATCTTTGTTCTGCAAGCCATAGATTTATATATATTTTTATCGGAAGTCGAAAAATTGGGTAAAATTGAATTTCCAATAAAAATCCACATAATTTCCATTTGATAGAAAACTGAGACATTTTTAAGGTGGCCTGATATTGCCAGCTGAACTTTTGACGGCCATGTCAGAATAAAAAAGTTTGAAATAGACGCGGTGTTTTTAACTCGAAATGCCTTCAGAAATTTTTAAACATCTCTTTGAGCGTTGATGAGAATGGATATACATACCGAAAAGTAGAAAAATAACAAGTGTTCAGTGCCTAATTTTGTATAAGAAATGAAGTTAGTTAAAGGTATGGCTCAGAAGTAATTTTATGCCGATTATTTGCTTTATATGCGGTATTTAAAATGTTGCTGACTTTAGTTGGTATGATTTCGTGTTATATATTAATATACAAGGGAGTAAAGCAAAGAGATTCGGTCTGGAGTAGTGGCATTTTCCAGCATTCTGAGAACTTAATAGCATCTTTAAATTAATAAAGATAATCATTAAGTAACGTTTACTAAAGGTGTTGGCTCAATGTATTTAGTCTTTGTTATAAGATGTGCAGGCTTTTGGTTTAAAATTACCTGGAGTTGATACAAGAGAAAGTATACTTAATGTAAAATATTATGACTTACTAATGACGTTTTAAATCAAGAGAGCTCGACTTTGAACATATCTATTCAAAGTCGCGAAGCTTTTAACGGAATGGCGTATGCACTTAAATCAAGAGATCTTTTTTTTCAGTGTACTGTGCGTAATATTTGTTAAAAAAATAAAGACATTTTCCGAAAAAATGGTTGAAAATTCTGACCCTTTTTTGAAACAAAAACGAACCCATACGGTTGTCTACCTTGCTATACTCTGATGGAAGGACCGTTAAATAAGCTTTCAAACCTTTGACAAGCTGATCAGTCTATATTTTATTGTAACATCAGAAAGTGGTTCGAATAACTTTTACCAATGTCAAGACAATTTCTAGCAAAGACCTCTGTTACCAAATAAAATCATCTGTCACATATCGGAACGACAGTAAAGTGTTTTGTATTCAAGGTGTTTAGAACAGATTTTTATTTGCATAAATTTGTCCAACAGGCGCAACGTCGAAATATTTAATACCCAGATGAAACGTCTAGATAAGGGAATCCACTTTTTCAAACTTGCGGCGTATGAAAGACATATTCAAATGAGCTGAAGGTTTTTAGTCAATGGGGATTACGAACGGTATCTGGGTGAGTTGGAAATTCTTGTGTTCGCTACTACGTGTGCCACTAAGCGACTAAAATAAAAATGATCTTATTTAATCGGACAGAAATCTCACATTATCGGGCAGAATTAGCTTTAGTCATGTCAAAACCATGCAAAAATTTCGAAATCCGTTATTTTTATGTAAAAGGGAGCAGATGGGTATTCGTGTCAGAAAAAATGAGGAAAGTGGCTTTCAGCTTGGGTTAAACGTTAATTAGATTAAAACAATCGTGTAGTTTTAAAAATATGTAAAGTTTTTGGGGAAAGTGTGGGAAACAACTTTCTAAAATTTTCCGCCGGGGATTTGGGAGGATTTGAAACGTGCTTTGCAGACGTTTTTTCCAGGGGCGTGCGGTGAAATTTTAAGAAAGGGAAGCAATTTTTAGAATTTGTAATGTAATTCGATTCTTCGATCATTTTTTGCAAATTCGTCAATGACGTCATCATAAAAACGTTGATGCTCCGACATATTTTGAAGAAGTTTATTTTCAATGGACAACAGCGATGTATGCGAAAGTCTCTCCTGCCCCGTTGTTTTTATACGTTTAAGCGTTGAAAAATTGCGTTCTACTGATGAACTTGTGGCAGGTATTGTCAATACTAATTCACAAAATTTCGACACTTCGGTGTATGCATCTTCCAGCTCCTTGTCTTTTAAAAATTGCATTAGTTCCTTAGCGTTATTTTTTGCGCTAATGTCATTAGTTTCGTAAATCACTTCTAGTTCAGATCGCAGTAACACTCGGTCGAAGAACTGGCCATAATGAAGAAGAAGAGCATATTCTTGGAAAAGTTTTTCCTTTAAATGCATCAAAATTACAGACCTCGAGGAATTTAAAACCATTTAAACCGTTAAATCTATAGTTTATTTGTTGCTGAATTTGATCGATTATTTCATAAAAGAGGCGTCTGTATGATGTTTGAACATCTCCCACCTTGTCTCTTCGAAGAAGCTTGGCTTGTGGCTTTACATTTAACGTTATCGTTTTCTCCCAAAAAAGGTCAAAGTCATCTCTTTTTTAGCTTAACATGGACTTAAAATCATCCACTTTTTTAGGCAAAAAGCAATATCATTTGTTTTAGTTTGTAATATATAAAAAACATTGTCCGAGAATGGAAATATTTCTGAAAATATGTTCAACAAATAAATAAAATTAAAATCTCGTTTCAAACAGTCCAAAAACCCCCTCAAACTATTTATTGCTTCTGAGTCCCACGTTTCATTATTTTCTATTATATTATCAAACAGTTCAATCAGTGATCCACGATTTTCAGATATTGTTGACAAAAGTCTTCCATTATAGTTCCACCTAGTAGGAGCTACTTTGGGCAATCGTTTGTGGACAATGGAGTCCAAAGCTTGTGTACGTTTTGTTGACTTGGAAAAGAAACTTTACTCTTTAACAATGGACAAACACAGCACTTAGGAAAGTTTCTCGAACTTTAACTTGCATACCCCCTAATTGTCCTGCCATCACTGCAGCTCCATTATAGCTTTGAGCAACTAATTTTTTCTTTCCATTAAACCTAAAAATCGCTCTTGAATACTTCCGTCTGTTTTAACGTCGCGTATTACTATAGATAATTGGCTAAAATTAGTGATATCAGTTGTTTCGTCCAGAACAATAGCAATGAACCGCGCCTCGCCAATCTCCTGCTCAATTCTTTTTAGTTGCAACAGCGGAAATTAAATCATTCTGGATTCGATTCGACGTTCCGCGAAAAACGCTAGATTGCTCTAAATGATTTTTTAAGCAATCATCATATTTAGCTATTAAATTAAGTAAATCTTGAAAATTTCCTCTATTTGAAGAAACCCTTGTTTCGTCATGACCTCTAAATCCCAATTCGTGCTGTCCGAGAAAACAAACAACGTCGATAAGTCTTCTTAATATTTGCCTATTTTTATCGACTAGTTCATGGTGTTGGCGGTGACTAATTTCCAACTGTTTATTAAGGGCGTGTTCAATTCTGGTTTTGCCGAAGACTTTTTCTTTTATGACGACCTGTAAATGCGCTTTGGACATAATGTGTCTTTTTACAGCTTTATGGAAATTGTTTAAATCGGAAAAACCAGTTTTATTCCAGAGACCATTTTCATTTTCAAAAGAAAACATGGCCAACAAAATAATTTACTTATGTTTTCACACCCTGTTAGCCATTTAAATTGTTCGTATTGTTTTTCCGGATAAAAATGTCTAATACAGTTTTTCATTTTTGTGGTTAAATTTTTCATAGGCGGTTTTGCTCTTCCTTTGGAAATTATTTGAAGCTTATCAGCAAAGTTTAATGTCGAAAATCCTTTTATTAGTAAGACACACACCAGACATTCACACACACTCTTCTTACTAAATTCAACGTTATTACCGACAGCCGAAGTTGGCGGTATTTGCATAACTACGTCCGTATTATTGTCTTCCATATCGCACGACGCGACGTACGTATCACATAACACACGGATAGCCGTTCAAACAAAGAACCTACTCCAACGATAGCTTCCGCCACCACTTAAAGCACGCGACTGAAATGCAAAAATTGCAAGCAGCCGGTGGAAAGTTCAATAACCTCTGACTCGATTCACAGGAAATCAAGCATACAGGACCTGGCTGCAGAGAAGCTAGCGGCCCGCATAGGTTCTATTCGATATTCTATTGTGGCTGGGTCGGAGTCAAGGCCGCATTTATTATGGGCTTGATAATTAAGATAATATTTTAGCATTTTTAATATAAACTAAATTAATGGTTTCCTATTTTAAAAATTACATTTTAGTAGATGTTTTGTAATTTTTTTTGGGAAAGCACTGCTTCCCTTGCTTCCATGGACTGCAAGCCCCTGGTTTTTTCTCAATATCCCAGTAATTATTCAATTCAACAAAAATGTGTAAATAAAATATGACCCTTAATTTTTAACCAAATTTCGATCGGGTAAGTAGTTTTTTAGATACGCTGCGAGCAGACACACCGACAGACAGACGACGGAATAGAAGAAACATGTTTTTCGCCATCTAGGGACCCTGAAACGCAAAGATCTGAAAAAAATTCGATGGGTGAGTAAGTGAGTGAGGTAAGTAGTTCAAATTATTAGCCATAACCATATTTTTGAGAAAACTTCTTTTGACAAAAAAATTATAAGTGTAAAAACTCTAAGATTCAAATTTTCAGCACTGAACTATCAAATCACATAACTCCCTAAAGTATATACACAATATTGTACAAGTAACGGTTCGGTGTAAATTACGAAAAGCGAAACCAAAAGCTCAACTGAAATACTTGAAATTATCTTAGAAACTTATAAATAGTTTAAAAGAGAATCCATAAGAGCTTTTAGTGAATAAGGGATAATCTCGTCTGGAGTTACGCAAAATTCGTCACTGTTTGGATACATAGTGGTATCATATGCCATTAAATGCATATCTTCTAATAATATTCCACCAGCAGTTCTATCTCTACGTTCCCGTTCTGATTTTGTATCACAAAACCTCGAAGTATACCAGCTATTATTTAAGATTTTTCAAGTAACATCACAGATTTTTTTTGTCCAATTCATGCCAAAAACAATGCGATGGCCATATGTAGTTTTGAACCTTTCTTTTACTGTTCTTGCTGTTGGCTTTTCTCCAAGGATCTAGTCCATCTGTTCAGTTAAAGATTATTGACTATCATCATTTTCACCTTCAAGTTCCTGTAAATGTTCTTCATCGGTTTCAAAACAACGTCATTTTCAGGACGATCTCGTTTCTTCTCAGTAGAGGTAGTAGCAATAAAAACTTGTAGAAATCTTCGTGATATATTGCATTAGCTGCAGGTAAGGTTCCTACAATACTAGTAGGACTCTGAATAGTGTATCATTCATTCTTGCGTTGCTTAGCTTGAACTACTAGAGATTCGTCACACATGGGCATTCGTACATACACAAAAAGAACCTTGTTTTGATGTTAAATCGAATCAATGGAGAACGCAAACAGGCTCAAAACGTGATAGTCGACTTGTTGATCAAAATGAGCTTTGAATTTTATGTCTTTCGATACAGTACATGTTTTATGTACTGTTTCCTGCAAAATTAATGAACAACAATATGTTTCTTCCATTTAAACTCTTCATGTTTGTTATCTTTTTTTTGCTACACTTACTTTTATTAATCCATAAATACCTTTCTCATTATCATCGCCACTATAAATTAAAATATCCTTCTCAAATATTACACACCATACCAGTGAAGTGACGATTGTAGTTTCTTAAGATTCGATATATGAATGAAGCGAACCAGTAATTGGTTCGATGTGGAGTCTTACAAAACAGTCGCTGATGTGTCGTGGGTCTAGCCGGTACAGTATCAAAATATGTTCAACAAGTTTGGACAGTATTAATCCATGCAGTAATTTTAGAACAAATAGCAACATGGCTTTATTTCTTCTACACTCTATAGGGAGTTAATACCACAAAGTAAAATATAGTACGACATATCTTGTTAAAGAAAATGCTGTTTAAACAGCAAATATTTAACGAATTTATTATGTAGGCTTTCAGTTCTGTTGCTATGACAGTGATAAAAGGGAGATCAAATGGTACGACACTATTCCAGCATAGTCCTCACCAGACAGAGGCACAAGATAGGGCTGGCAGTAATATACCTTAACCCAGAATCTATAAGGACCCTAAAACTATTTGTTTTATATGGAGGTTGAATAAAACAACACTCACGGTTGGGTCTGAAATGCGGGGTGTAAAGGTTACAAGTTGACAGAAGAAAGATATGTATGGGCTCCAATTTTGAAGCCGCTGCAAAGCGAAGATTTTGTTGAGAAGCTAAATGAATCTTTGGCTTCAACAATTTGATTACTGATTTGAATGGTGTGGGTATTAATGTAATTTGTGATATAGTAAACATAATTGTGTCTTAAAGGTATTAAGCTGGACAAGGTTCTTTGCTCCCTATTCTATGATTTTATGAGGTCCTTGGTCTGGGATAAAGTTATTACCCTACGCCTAAAATCAAACACTTAAGCCTTCGAAACAGGTTTGGAAATTGTATGTTGGGGTGGAGTCTACTATCATCGGCATCTGAATAAGATTGGTGGTATTAGAAAGCATTCTTCAGCGTCTACGGAAATACACATCTTGAAAAGAAATATGTTCATCTAGGTATACAATTTGGAGAAAGAACATAGACAGGAAGTTTGTTAGGAAATGTGTTATACTAAGAGATCGAGTACTTTGGATAATGCTATACTTTGGGCTTCCATGGAATTCGATGGACTTGTTCCAGTTGTAAGTTACGAAGGTAAAATCTGCTGTGAATGACTAAAGGCGGAAGCTAATGAAAAGATCAGTATTGATATACTCCCCCATTGCCTTACTTATAATTCGGAATAGGGATACGAGTCTGTACTTAGAGGAAAGAGTTTTTAATCCTTTTTATGAACAGGTTGTACACGAACAGATTTCCAATTAAGTGTTTTGAGAACACATCGAACTTTTTAAACCCTGAAGATAATTTCGTACACATTGTACTTATGAGAGCAGGAACTGCAATCATTTTTTCGTATCTGAGGAAATAATTTACACTACACTTTTAAAGTTTTGCTAAATAATATAGCAGGTTTGGTGTCAGTAATATATCTTAACCCAGAATCCATAAATTCAAAGAAATCGTCCATATTTCTCTAAGAGACCTAATTATAAGAATTCAAAGAAAGTAATAAACTAGTCTCGGTCAGATACCTAAAGTGTTTGACTTTAAAAATTATTTTGTGACACGTGTTTCGACCTTACGGTCATCATCAGACCTAAAATATCCGAAAAACCTTAATCATATTTACAAACAGGATAAAAAAGTTAATATTACCTTATTAATGGATAGCCACTACAAATTAAAAGATAAAACAAGTAGGTATACAGTACACATAGACGAAAAATGAGGTGCAAATATTTCTATATAAAAACTTCAATAAAAACAACGAATCTAAATGTAAACATTGTAAAATAATCAAATATTGTTGTAAAATTTATAATAAAAAGTTATTGCTTACAATGAGAATCGAACTCGTGCCTCTCAGTTGATAGTCCGATAACAAGACCACTACACCACCGACCTGTTGAAATTTATTTGTTTAAAGTAAAACATTTTATGTATATGACTGAGACCGAGACTATCCTATTCTTTTCTTTGAATTCAGAATCCACAAAGCCTTTAAAACCATTTGTTTTATATTGATATCAAATAAAACAACACCCAAGGGTCTGAAATGCGATGGGTAAAGGTGATGTGATGATGCCAGCGAAAATTTTGCTGAGAAGCTAAAAGAATCTTTGGCTTCGACAATTTGATTATTTATTTCAATGGTGTGGGTATTAATACAAAATTTGTGATATAGTAAACATGATTGCGTCTTAGTGGCGTTAAACTAGCCAAGGTTATTCGACGATTGTATGAGGTCCTTAGTCTAAGATAAAGTTATTACCCTACGCCTATAATCCATTGGAGTCTTGGAAACAGGTTTGGAAATTATATTGGCCATCCGGATAGGAAGTTTTGGAGGAAGCACTTAGGCTGATTCATACTAACTGATCGAATATTTTGGATATTATTATAATTTGGGCTTCCATGAAATTCAATGGACTTGTTCCAGTTGTAAGTCAGGAAATTTACTGTGAATCTTTGGTGACGGAAACTGTATTGCCTGTCATGGGCTTATAGTTATACCTTTCAAGGTAATTAAAAAGATCAGTATTGATGTACGATCAGATTTTCAATTAAGTGTTTTGAGAATGTTTCGAATCTTTTAAACCCTGAGAATTATTAAAAGAAAATAAAAGACAGGTTGGACTTCCCCATATTCAGCTATAAAACTAAAAGCAAAATTTACTTGTTTTCGAAAAATTTATCTGTATTTTAAAAAAAACAAGTTTTTCAAGATCAAAAACCATATTTCGAATTTAGTAGCATATCACATGTCCTATCACACTGCAGATATCATGTGAATTATTTGCAGCAACATTATCGAGAATTTAAATTTATTCCAATATGTTCCAAATAAACTATTTCTCAAGTTACAGACTATATTTAAGAGTCGTTTCAAAAAAAATATATCCGTCCGATTCAATCTTTTTACGCATTTATTCTCCATTAAATTAACCTGGCAAATTATACACATAAAGTGTCTATATCTCGTACACCAGGTATCAATCAGCAGTCTTGAAATTGACGTGTAGCAAACCAGTGTAAATTAAAAATTAAATGTTAAAACAAAATAAAACTTCAAATGATTATGAATTTAACACCAGACCTGCAATATTTTTTTCGTATCTGAGGAAATAATTTACACTCCACTTTTAGAGTTTTGCTAAATAATATAGTATTTGGCTGTAAAAATAAAAATATACACACACGCACGCACCGTAGCGTGTTTTATATGTGTATGTCTTGAATTACCGTATATTGCAAATAAAAAAGCAAAAATCAATACATACAATCACGGTGGAGTGGAGAAAGTGATGATCATTATACACAGTTCGAAAATATATTGTTAGGTAACGTAATATGCAGGCTTTGATACTTCAGACTACGCTGTTTTTTTATTTATAGGATTAAAGTAATATATAGTTCATATTTTACTGATACTGTTTTTTACAATTTTATGAAGTATAAGAAATATTGTTTTAATAATATATTATACTTAATAGGTAAAAAGTCTATAAAATTTATAACACTCGTAGAAAAAATATTATTCCTAATTTAAATTAAAATTCACTGGCTAATATATCCGGAAGCCAGTGGCAAAAGCTCTGAGAATCAGTATAAGGAATGTACAGAAACTTGTGCATGAAAAAAAACTTTACTTCCGAAGAAGATTAAGAAATGTACACAAAAAAATCCTAAGGCAAAAGACTTAAGTTACAATGCAAAAATGGATATTCATAATGCAATTTATGATTTAAACACGTCAAAGACTAATATAATCCATCAGAAACTTTTTGATATTATAGACTAAAAAATATCATCATCACTTAGAAAGTCCTCATCTTCTGAGTCGTCCTCAAATGGCGCAATGATTATTGGTGCTATTTCTAGAACTCGTTCTCGATTCCACAATCCAATCCCATATTAATTTCTCCGTATGTTCCACAGATTTCTTCCAGTACTCCGGCGTAATATAAATTAATGAATCTGGCCAAACAATTTGCACTTCATCTGATGTAAAACCATCGTTCACGTGTTTTTCGTAGTATGATTTTGCGCCAGCCATATTAATTCTATTGCGTTAAACTGGCAATGGTATGGCGGCAGTCGTAAAATCTCATGTCCATTTTCCCGTAATATTTCATCTACGGGATATATTGTTGGTTTTTTAATAGATTTTGCCATTAAAAGAAGTTCTAGTTTCAGCATATTGGGTAAAGGATTTTGTTTTTGTTTTATTAGCCAGTCATAAATATCCCTTTTCTTCCAGGATGAAGTAGGTTGTTTATTTAAGATTCTTGAATGATAAGATGCATTGTCCACAATGATTAAAGATAGAGCATCTAAATTTGGAATCAGTTGTTCTTTTAATCACTTTTCAAACAGTTCACAGTTCATATTATCATGGTAGTCCATACTTTTGGATGTTGAAGAAAAGAGTAAGAAATCCTGTTGAAGAAGCTGCATGCAAAATGATGAACCGTTTTCCCGTCCCACATCCCTTTTTTTCTCTTGACACTTTCTACAGACTCGTCCTGTCAAGATTTCGAACCACTTCCGTTAGAAAATATCCAAGTCTCGTCTAAAAATACCACTTTTCTAAATTTTGAATTAACATTTTCCGTGTATTTCTTTAAAAACTGAACACGCTGACTTGCTATATGTGGCAACTCGCATAAAAATCTTTGATTACAGTCCTTTTTATATCGAAAACACAACATTTTTATTAATTTTGACAATGATTTTAGTCCAATTTCCAATATGCCTCGATTTTTTAAAGCTTCTTCTAAAACTTGAAGGGTTATATTAGTTTTTGATGTGTATAAATCGTAAATTCCCCAAAAATTGTTTTCTATTACTCATTTTGTCATTGACTTGTCAATCTGACTTTGACGTAACATCGCTCAAAGATTTTTGCAACTGCTGGTATTTATATGTTTATCCTCTTTTTTCATATGAAAATATCATAGGTCTATCTAATTCATCTTCCGGATTTTATGCGGAGGATATGATTACACGTAATAAAAGAAAAACAAACTTAAAAAGTTTGTCGTTGATAAATCGTATGACCCGCACGATAACACTGCTTTTGACTATACCACTTTTCTCTGAATAGAAATGTACGTTGCGTTGTATTAAAACTAACGCCTTTATTTCACCTTTTTCGTACCTCTTAGAATAGTTTCCAAATGTTTGCAGGGATAAGCACCAGTAAATTATAGAGAGCGAAGTAATTTTAAAATTGGGTATCTCGTAAAATAGTCGGCAAAAAAATAACTTCGAACATGCAAATTACCGCTCATTCCTAAATATGTTCATTAAGACGCGGACAGCTTGCATCACTCTGTATCATTTCCCTAGATATATCCGTACCATAATTGTACCGTGGGCCTTAAACAAACACGAACGGCGGTACCACTGCCGTTTCATAAGCACGTAATGAGTGCCGAGCGGCTCGGAGAGACCGGCCGAGGAGTCGTGCAGTCGTGAGACTGATAGCTGTCAGGGCGAGTGTGCCCCCCGGGGGGCAAAAGGGGCACTAGAAGTACCCAACGGGGTCGTGACCTAACAGCACAAAATATTGTGTCGAATGATCTTTCGATCTGTGTGGCATATTCGAGCCCGTGTCACAGGCTGGAATCGTGTGGTGATAACTTTTTGAAATATGAAAATGAGAAGGGCGGGATCTGAATTTGTTCAGTTAAAAACTTGGTTAGGAAAATTATTTTGAAAAATTGCTTATTTAAAGTTAACTAAAAAGTAAAAAAATAGATATATAAATTTATAAATATAAATTTTGAGTCAGAGGTATATCAATTTATTAACAAAAAACTGGTAAATTTCCTTTACCCAGAGCTTCCCTCACTATAATTTTTTTTCATTTGCTAAGAATAGGAATGAAGTGTGACAGTAGTTCAGTACATAGTCACAGTATATATGTCTTACATATACTGTCTTTTCAAACATTTTTATTGGGCGCCATTTTGTTCCATCATACTGTGACATTATTGGGACACATTTTTAAGACAAATAATATAGCGTATACGACACGTCTTCATTGTTCTTTGTTAACCCGCAACCAGCCTCAACTTTCATTTTTCTTATGGCCGCCATATTGGATTTTTCGATTTTTGGAAAGAGGAGAGAGAAAATTTCCAGTCTAATGATATCTCACAAGTGCATTAAAGATTTTAGTATCATCGAAATATTACACTTCGTAAAGTTAGATTTCACTTTTTTCTAAGGAGGCCATGATTTAAAGTAAGTAATGTTAGTCTAGTCCTTAGAAAAGCATTGAGAGGCTTTTCTAAGGAGGCCATGATTTATCTGTAACAAAATTGGATTTTGACTTTGACGTTAAGTTAAATAGTTGTAATAAAAGTATCAAAGCTGTGTTTTAATAAGTAGTAGGTACGCTTTTATCCCAACAAAATCATAAATCTGACACATAAATTGTCAAAACCTATAGAAAATGGCCGGCATTCCGTATTCAAATGAAGAAAAGATTGACATGTTAGCTCTATACTTTCAATTATACAGAAACGCCGACGTTACCTCAGCAAGGTATTTGGAGATGTACCCCGAACGACGGCAGCCTCATAAAACCCAATTCAGGAAAATCGTAGTTAATTTAATTAACCATGGTGCCTTCGAACAACCTAGAAGCGGATACAATAATAAGAATAAAAATCAAGACAGAAACATTTTACAAGATATCAACGAAAACCCAAGTGCATCGGTAAGAACTGTAGAACAGGAAACTAATGTGCTAAAATCATCAGTACCGAGAGTTTTAAAAAAGAATAAGTACCATCCATACAAACCCATAATAGTACAAGGACTTAAGGAAACTGATTTTCCAAGACGACTACAGTTCTGTGAGTGGTATACTAGGAGATGTAATGAAAATCCTGATTTTGTAAATCATGTCTTGTGGTCCGATGAGAGCAGGTTCACGAATTGTGGAGTCTTTAATAGGCACAACCATCATCATTGGGCTGTGCAAAATCCTCACGAAGTGGCAGAGAGACGTCTACAGATCAGATTTGGAAGTAACGTTTGGTGTGGGATCATTGGTAAATTAATCTAACCAATCTTTTTTAAATAGGCACCAAATGATGGTCAAATAATAATCTTTTTTTTTTTGTTTAGTTCTTTAATGATACTAAAAGAGTATAATCTAACAAAAAAAAGTAAAACGTTCTACTCTAGTCAGTCAACTTACTTTTTTGATATTGTATTACATTTTTATTCAATCGTTTTGTATTGTAGTTTCGAAGAACCTATAAAAATAGAATTGGGTTCTATAAATTTATTAACACATTAAATGTCGAATTATTTTTCGATTTTATTTATGATTTATAGTAAGGCGTTCAGCTGTATTTCCAAATAATTTAAATTTTAAAGCGCAAGGGGTTGGTTCTTTTGATATTTTATGTTTTATTAACGCACGGTGTACTTCTTTAAGATTATTATATCACTGAGATAAATTGATTTAGTATTTCCGAAATTAATATGCAATACCAACAAAATAATTTATTACGGCTATTACTTCCCGCTAACCAAATATGTTTTTTTTTCATAATAAAGCTGAATAGGTTTTAACTGTATACAGGCTAATTCATTACAGGATGTTTCGATAATTATTTTTGGAAAGAAAATATCTACTTTTTAATAAAGATAATTTTCCCTTTATAATTTATAGTTTCTAATACCACCCGGCCGACCCTGCCGCCCTTGACTGTTGGGCACCTGTTTATAAATTATTAATCATTTCAGGAAATCGACTTATTGGACTATATTTGTTTGACTACAGCCTAAACGCTACCTAGAGCTTTTCCTAAACCAGGTTGTACTAGCCTTACGAGCTATTCTAACGGAAGATGAATTAAGAAGAACTTGGTTTCAACAAAACGGATGTCCGGCTCACAATACCAATCGTTTTGTATTGTAGTTTCGAAGAACCTATAAAAATAGAATTGGGTTCTATAAATTTATTAACACATTAAATGTCGAATTATTTTTCGATTTTCTTTATGATTTATAGTAAGGCGTTCAGCTGTATTTCCAAATAATTTAAATTTTAAAGCGCAAGGGGTTGGTTCTTTTGATATTTTATGTTTTATTAACGCACGGTGTACTTCTTTAAGATTATTATATCACTGAGATAAATTGATTTAGTATTTCCGAAATTAATATGCAATACCAACAAAATAATTTATTACGGCTATTACTTCCCGCTAACCAAATATGTTTTTTTTTCATAATAAAGCTGAATAGGTTTTAACTGTATACAGGCTAATTCATTACAGGATGTTTCGATAATTATTTTTGGAAAGAAAATATCTACTTTTTAATAAAGATAATTTTCCCTTTATAATTTATAGTTTCTAATACCACCCGGCCGACCCTGCCGCCCTTGACTGTTGGGCATATGTTTATAAATTATTAATCATTATATAGGAAATCGACTTATTGGATATATATTATATTTGACTACAGCCTAAACGCTACCTAGAGCTTTTCCTAAACCAGGTTGTACTAGCCTTACGAGCTATTCTAACGGAAGATGAATTAAGAAGAACTTGGTTTCAACAAAACGGATGTCCGGCTCACAATACCATTCAAGTCAGGAACTTCTTAAGAGAGCAGTTTGACGAAAGAATAATTTCTTTAAATGGTCCAATATCTTGGCCTCCTAGATCCCCTGACCTGTCGCTCTTGGATTTGTACCTCTGGGGTCACACGAAGAATGAAATCTATGAATTTGATCCCCCCGTGACCATCGAAATCCTGAGACAAAGAGTTCTGGACACATTTAGAAATATTAACCGAAATACACTTACCAGGGTTGTACAAAAAACAGTCACCAATTGTCAAAAATGTGTCGATGCAAATGGACGTCTTTTTGCAGATTTGTAAATTAATGCTACCCACTTACAAAGTAGTTAAAGCTCATTTAGATTTTTTTAGTCGTTATTTACGTTTATGTTGTATTAAAAATTCAATCCGTTCAATACATTACTTACTTATTAATGTAATCTTGTGACAAATTAATCATGGCCTCCTTTAAAAACATTGAAACCTAATTTACGAAGTGTGATATTTTGATGACACTAAAATCTTTAACGCACTTGTGACATATCACTAGACTGGGAATTTTAGGCTTTTTCCAAAAATCGAAAAATCCAATATGGCGGTAATAAGAAAAATGAAAGTTGAGGCGGGTTGCGGGTTAACAAAAAACAATGAAGACGTGTCGCATACTCCATCTTATTTGTTTTAAAAATGTGTCCGAATAATGTCACATTTTGACAGCTGTCAAATTTACCGTTTTGGATATACTGGCGAAAAGAAATCCGCCATTTTCGGTTTTTCGCCGATGTTTCTCAAACTTATTGATCGATTGTAAATGTGAAGCCAGATATCGAATGCAATAAGTTTCCTCTAAAACTTTCCTCATTTAACCTTTGCTGTAGGTATATATATATATATATATATATATATATATATATATATATATATATATATATATATATATATATATATATATATATATATATATATATATATATATATATATATATATATATATGCTCAAGAAAAAAAAAAATTAACAAATGATTACACATTTTATGCGTCTTATGTTAATATTATATTGTGTGTCAAATTGTAGTGCCCTGTCTGTACAAATGATCTTTTTTTTAGTCTAAGGAAGATGCAACCATGCATCGAAACGTTGCTTATATAATAAAAGAGTTGTATCGGACGCATGCATCTGTTTTTTCAGATATACTTTAAACTAACCTATTAAAAATATATACCTTAATAATACTCATTTAATACCCTCTATAGGTTTTCCCATAATAATAAAGCCAGGGACGTCGACTTTAAGACACCTTCCACACACGATATAAAAGAATTTTTACTTTAGGTAACCATTACGTTTAAACCTGCTAATAATAAAATTTGCAAGAAATGTCTAAAAACCGCAACTCAATGTCTGCTTTGTGTTAAAAATTCACTGGTCTCACTTATTATGTCCAGCCAACATTTTATTAATATATTACCTGACAGAAAAGTAAAATTCTTAATGTATGTTATCATTTTGTTTTGCCAATACATACAACTAGAATGCACATAAAACTCAATGTATATGGTCCATATATTACCGTCAGTATATGAGCGGAAACAATTTATTGGCACGAGAGATACGTTTTGGCTTCCAATGTGGGCTCTTGATAAAATTTAGAACACCATATCAATTTTGATCTGTCTACTGTAAATGCTGTTACAGAGTTCTGTTTTAATTGTGAATAAGTCGTTTATTATGTAGGGAACTGGAATGAAACTGTATAATGTTGTCTGTGGAAGATGATTTTCTAAAAATCTCGAACTCTATTCGGCTACCATTTCTTATGAGCAAAACATATAGGAAAGGCAGCTTACCAAGACTTTCTTTCTCCAGGGTAAAGGTAATTTTGTTATGGAGGGTGTTTATAAAGTTCAGAAAATCGGACGAACTCTTCGTCATCCTCATTTCAGACCACGTAAATATCATCCACGTATCTCTTATATGTAATCAGATGGCGCGCAAAATGACTTTTCATGATCTTACTCTCTAAGTGGTTCATAAAGACTTCGCTGAGAAATGGGGACAGGCAAGACCCCATAGCTAAACCCGTTAGTTGTTTAAAAAACATGCCATTAAATTTAAAAAAGTTTTGGTCGAGGACTAAAGAGAGAAGGGAGATAAGGTTATCTTTAACTATATCTGGAAGATACCTTTTTACTAATAGATCTCGAACTAAATCTATACACTCATCAGGAGGTATAGTAGGGAATAAGTTTTTGATATCTAGTGATATTAGGATAGCTTCATTTGGTATTTTAATGTTTTTGAGATGGGTTGCCAAGCTCACTGAGTTTTTTATAGAGTGAATGTTTTGGAAAGCTGTCACCTCTCTTAATATTTTATTAAGCCATGAAGATAAGTTACAGCATGGCGAAATGGTGTAAGATACTACCGGTTTAATAAGGAGTATTTTCTTTATACACCTTTGGTAAACCATATAGTAATGGGGTACTCGGGTTCATAGTCGAGAACGTTCTTAACCTTAGCAAAAAATAAGTTAGTTGGATTTTTATTAATGTTCTGGAAGTCCCCAGAATCCAGAAAAGTTCAAAACCTTATGTAAGTAATCAGTACATTTCATGATAACTACACAAGAGCCTTTGTCATGTGATTTAATTTTGTTTTTCAGAGAAGTGAGATATATTCTAGGTAGCCTTAAAGACGCAGAAATCAACATAATATATGCAGACGATACCATTATAATTGCCAACAGCTTTGGTGAACTACAACGCATAATGAATAGAATTACTGAATAGAGCGAGTCATTTACCTTAACCTTTTCAAAACAAAATTGATAGTGTTTTCGATAAGGGAAAGTCTTGAAACCTTTCTTATCAAAGGAAAACCAAACAAGTAACATAATTCAAATAACTGAGTACCAACATTGAGACATAAAGAGAGAAATACGATTCAGAATAGAACAAGCCGGAAGATCGTTCATAAGCATGAAAAAATTTTTCAACAGGTCAGACCTTAGCTTAGTTAGTCCCAAACACAGTGCACTAACAAAAACAACTTGTATACATCATAAAGAACAGAAAGGTACCTGGGACATATTATGAGAGGCAAAAAGTACGAAAAACTGAGAATCATAATCGAGGGAAAAATACGGGAGGAAAAGAATAGGACGACTTCAAAACTCTTGGTTTAATAATATTCACCGCTGGCTCAACAGCACATACTCAAATATTTTCCGTACAATGGTCTTAAAAATTGAGGTAGCCATTTGGATCGCCACCTTTCGTTAAAGAGAAGGCGTCATAAGAAGAAGAAAATATATCCAACGCTACCATGATTAATTATCATATTTTTGGCAGTTATGTAATAGTTAGACAGGGGGGCTATAATTATATGGCACTCGAGGCCCGCGTAATTCTTGTAACGCTTCTGTTACTAATTAGGGTAATAGAAAACAATAAAACCCATGTAGAAATTCTACATAGTTTCGTTTATAGAATGAATCCTTAACGATGCGTCATTTATTGAAACGTACTGAGCACATTCACGCCGCATCTTTAAACGCTATACCCGGCCAATTTAACACCATATAAGTCTTAACACGTTTTTTTTTGCATGATGGTGTTCCGTATTTTCTGTTCTAAATAAACAATAATAGTCTGACTGGCGTCAACAAGCAAACGCTCAGTTCCGCACGTGACTCGTTGGCACTTAAATTTTACGACCTGGAAAGCAGTTAGTCTTAAGTAAATGAAGATAATTGAAATTGGTTTTAAGAAATATTTGAAGGCTTGAAAAAATTACAAGAAAATGATAGCTATTAAGCGAGTGATTTAAATCACTTCGAAAGTTTACGATTTTGTAGTACCATGAGTATACCACAAAAGTTGAAAATGTATTTCTGCCGGAAATTCCCTTCTTATAAAACCTTTTATAAGGGATGGTAAAGTATTAGTTTAACACATAGTTATGTGTGTATGTATATATATACATGAGGAGCAGACTTTCTAATCAGGTTATGTCCATTTTCGACAATTTTGAGGAAAGGCCAAAATTCGCTGCTTGTATACTATGTACGATACTAAAATAAAAAAAAAACTCAAAAAATGTAGAAAAACATATTGTTTTAAAGTATTAAGTATTGTACTACAATTGAAAACAGTTTGAGTTTTAAACAAAAAAAACATTGTACAAACAAGATTTTGTTTGTCTTCAATGGACAAAATATTTTTTGTCTTTAAATGTAATTAAAGGACACAAAAATTAACTAAAAAAACGGTAAAACGCGTATTCATACGGTGGCTAGGTTATCATCCTCAAGACAGCAGCAAAACTCGTCATCCTGGCATTCATCACACTTAGGGTGGTCTTCAGACCCAATAGCATTTTTTTGAAATTGGTCTGTTAAAATTGGTTCCAACCATTTAAATTCTGGATCTGCAGCCCAGTCTTTTCCTGCCAAACTGACCAAAAATTTTGATAGGCTATCCAGTTTTTTTTCGTTAATCTGATGACCCATGGGTAAAACAGGTAAACGTGTGCTGCTAAGCCTCTTTTTAGGTTTTAGTAAATTAGAAAACTGTTTTGTTGCATCATCATTCCTATACAGCACCTCGGTTTTAACAAAAATGTTATCTTCTCCTTTAGTTTGTGGCTTTCGTAATTTCTTTATTCTTTTGGCTTCACTAATACCCGGAATTTTTTTTAGTGAATCTACAGCCTGCTTTACATCATACAATACCCAATAATCAAATCCTAGTCTGCGAACTTCGCCTTTTTCTCTGTAGATTTCATAGTATTTTTCTGGAGTTTTTATAAAAGCATGAGAACGTAGCTTCAGCTCAATCTGACCAAAGACCCGGTCGGCTGGCATATACGGACGTCCCCGTACAGGAAACGTCAAAGTGATTGTTTGTACAGTTTTAGGAGAGTCGTTAAAAAACCATAAAATCATAGCATGAACCACGTGGGAATTTTTATGTGGCCCCCGCATCCACCTGAAAAGAGCCTCACATATTTGGTATCTGGATCGGTCACTGCAGAGCTCACTTCTGTCACACCTCTCCCAGCTTTATGTTCAATCTAAGTTTAAAACACTGGACTTTTACACGATATGTCTGTTACACAAAATGCATGTTTCTTGAATTGGAGCTCTCGGTAAAACTTGCACCTGTTGTAAATCGAAACGATAGGTGACACAATCAATGGGTTCTTCATTCATTAGTTTGAAAAATTGTTTTGCGCGAATCTTAGGAATGGTCAAATCGGTTTTTAATTTTGTTTTCTGAGGATCATTTTTTTGATTTCGAATTTGTGTTTGCATTCTTATACAAACACCGCAAATATCGGTAGCCGGACTTCCAAATCCCAAAACAAAAATATTACCTTAAATATTAAGTATTTTGAAATATTAGAGCATTATTCAACATTACCTATATTAAACTTGTTGTTGAAAACTCGAGTAAAGTATTTATAGTTGGTTTTTAGCAAATCATCGAAAGTTTGTTCGTTGTAAAGTTTCCAGAGCTTCTTTATATTATACTCAGATGATAAATAAATCCTTTTAGATTTTGCTCTGCCATAATGGCTTTCTTGGCTTTTTAAAGAAGAAATAACTAATAACATTTTCCAGTTTCTTAGCATTCTTCTTGGATCGCATATCTCCATCACGCCGGTCTTTTATTTCTCTTCCCTTAATTTTTTTCTTAGCTATAGTGCAAAGTCTTGTTTGTCCACAGTTAAATATTGGTAAAAATATTTTTTGACAAACCGACATTTTTCTTACGTCGCGAACGTAACACTATGAAGTTCAAATAACAACTGAAGGTTGAAAGACAAACAAAAAATAGTTTGTCCACAAAAATTCGGTTCGTTCGTCACTTTTTGTCACTGTAATTGTACGTAACATTCCATTTTTGGAGTCAGGAATAGTCACAATTATGACTTCTTGACTTATTTTAACATTGTCCATTTTCATTTCACAGAGTTCATTACAACGGCACGCTCTAGCAACTCACATTACCATTACGACTATAATTGATAAGTATATATCATCGGGGGCTTCAAGCATGAACTTATTCACATCTTCCCTGTAAAACTCGATTTTTTGGGTCTATAACCATCTTTTTTTCTTTTCAAAAATACTCGAAGTTTTGGATGCTTAGAAATATCTATATTTTCCTCTATAAAAAGGGTGGACTTCAACATCGAATACTCACACCATAAGCTTGATGGGTACTTCAATATAGCACCTTTTTCGCGGAAATACGCCAAAAACAAGGTTTCTGAAACTGCAGTAGCCGTCTTGCTTTGGCACCAATTCTTTAAGAATTTATATGTTGCTTCATACCTTTTTTTTTCGACTTCCAGTAGTAGATATAAACAAGCGATATTCGCTGATTCTTCTATGTCTGAAACATCCATTTTGTCAACACAGAATCAAACAATTCGACTTCTTCAAACTTTTCGCTATGAATTGTCAACTTGACGTTGTTGCTAAAATAAAGTGCTTATGTTGCTCTGGCAACGGATCACGGCTGCCTTCAAAATTTAATGAGAATTCTATCGAATGTAGTGATAATAAAAATTCAAAAATATATCCAACATTTTCTTGTAAACATACAATACAGGGAGGGGAAAAATGTTATATACTATGGGATGTAAGTACATTAACGAGTCTCGAACTCGGGCGCAAACTCGTCCTCGACTAGTTAATGTTACTTACATCCCTCATAGTATAAATAACTATTTCGGCATCTAGGCTCCCAGAAACCTCAAGATCTGAAAAAGTCTCGGAGGGTGATTGTTTTACGATTCCAATACTTCCCTTTTATGAGGGAAGTAAAAAAGCCGAATCAGTTTTAAGTTAATCAAACTTCACAATGTTCAACTTTTAAGAAAAAATCACGGCTATACTCGATCATTGCAGTTTTGTGTAGCCAGCTTTTAGACCATACTAAAAACCCCAATACTTCGCACCGGTAAACTTGTTAAATAAAATTTCTAAAAGGTAACACAGGACAGATCTAATGATTCCATTTAAAACAAACATTTAGGAAAGCTTGATCAAAATATCAAACTCAGGAGTATATCTTTTAGAACTGAAGAAATGTCCAAAAATATACAAAGTTCAAACAGGCAGAAGTTTTGATAAATAATAAAGGAACCCAAAAGAAGTTACATAAAAGATAAAATGGATCTTATCTTATTTATTAGAAAAAGGTCACTTTAATGACAGTTTCAACATTTTACACATAAGAAAACAAATCTTAATTATATTGAAAATATGGAAATCAATAAACAAAACTCTACAGGTACATTCTTAAACAATTAGGAGGATTTCAGTAGTTATCGGTTATGTAAACGTGAAAACAGTAATAAAATATTGTAATTAAGTCAAGGTCGAATATTGAACATAAGTGTAGTGCATTTGTATAAGATTACATCTGAAGAAAGCACTGTATATCGAAACAATTGTTATGGGGTCGTTGATAAAAAAAGAGTGGAAATCTAAACATTTTCTGTTGTTTTAATCTGAAAATAAGCAAGCAAACTAATACCGAATTAGCGCTTATCGAATTAATACCCATGACTGTGACTCATACCTGAACTCAGATTATGCAATAATCATTTCAATAAAGAAAACATTAACGATTAGCTATTATTTTACTTTTGTTCTACAATTATGTTGCAAAAGGTTAATGAATCATTCAGAAATATTCAAAAAAATTTTCCACGTTGCAACATATACGAGTTTTTTGGTCACACGTTTGAAATCGGAGTAGTTTAGAAGTGGAAATTATCGATTACCGCTAGTAAGAAAATCAATCTTGGCGCTTGACACCTAACAAGAGAAACTTGTTACATTTCGGCTGAATATAATTAATCTTTTATCTCGTTCACAGAAAAAATATTAGACCTGAACCTGTTTCTATTTATAAATAGAAAAATCATGTACGCATAGAACTGTCGAAATGGTGCATGTATTTTTAGAGTTGATTTTCGATTATTTATATATATATATATATATATATATATATATATATATATATATATATATATATATATATATATATATATATATATATATATATATATATATATATATATATATATATGTATATATATATATATATATATATAATATATAAACTAAAAGAGTTACAGATTCGGTGAAATGGGTAAAGAAAGTTGTGGGGCATCATTAAGCTAACTCAAAACTGTTTTGAATAGAACTCTAGCTCTTTTAGTTTTTGAGATATCGCGTTTTTGATTTTCGCAGCAATTTTTGTCAGAAAAATACAAGGGTGCCATTACATTTTTGATTCGGCGTTTCGATATTTGTTAACCATCATCAAGTTCGTTTTTCTTATGGACGGCATATTGGATTTTTACGTAGTTTAGAACGATGGACCACTTTTGTGCAAAAAATTAGGACCAAGTCAAAAACGAAATATTTTTATTTTTTTCGAGGAATATGGCATCAAGGTAAGATTATTTTACCGCTGTGTAAGTACACTATTAGATACTAATATTTTACTAAAATCTACTAATAAATTAAAAATCACGCTCTCTAATAGAGTTTTAAAGTTCAAAATGAAATCCATTTCCACTAACACATTGGCGATATTCCTGCAAACAGAACTAGTTACTAACGAATTTGTGTTGCTGTTTGATTTCAATCAACGTTGGTACTAAAATGTTAACTACCTCAGAAGGATTAAACTCGTAGTCTTTATCTAAATAAATAAAAATACAGCGGAGTAAATCTCCTCGACCTGATGGAAGTGAAAAAATATGGAAAAAATCAAACAGGCCTTAAAAACAATTGATACTCTGTCAAACTAAATTCGCCCATTTACCTTTTCTAAGGATTTAGTTAGGTGTTTTATAACTTTTAAGAGTTATTAATTGAGTAAACATGGCGTTAAATTACAGGAGTGAAGAAAACTTTGATATTTGGGAGTGTGACATAAAAAATAATAGAAATGCTGCATCGGCACTAAATCAATATTTTGTACAAGGTAAACGACAATTTAAGGATTCGATTTTTGCAGCTGGTACATTAATAAGGGCCAAGGAAATCCAAATTTCTATAAAAACATTTTTTGGGCCGGCGAAAAATGCAGCTTTTCATATGTTTAAAAATATCTCAAAAACTAAAAGACCTATAGTTCTATTCAAAACAGTTTTGAGTTAGCCTAATGACGCCCTACAACTTTCCCTATTTTACCGAATCTGTAACTCTTATAGTTTCTAAGATCCCAATACATGGAAGACTAAAAGGGGCCACACTATATATATATATATATATATATATATATATATATATATATATATATATATATATATATATATATATATTTATGCTGGCCTCTTCAAACTTGAAAGCTGGTTTTTAATATGCTAAAAACCACATTGGATGGATTATCTTTCCTTTTATTGAGATGTGTAACTTTAAAATTAGACCTAACGTTTCCAATATGCGTTTCAGTGGTCCAGCACTATATAGTCTGCAGTAGACAACATTAAATATGGTTACCATTAAAAGATTTTATAAGAAAGTCGTCAAGTATTTATAATCCACAGTTTGAAGTATATATATATATGTATACATATATACTTCAAATATGTTTTCTTGGGAATAAGGTTCCGAAATCAAAGTTTGCTTTAATAGCCATTTCATTTTAGTCATTTAGTCATTTTAATAATAAAAGGATAAAACGTTTCGGTCTGAATGTGACCTTCATCAGTTATCTAAAACGTTATATTATTAATTTTGATTTAAGATTAATTGGATTTAAACAATTTTTTAAACTATATTATTATATAACAACAAACGAACATAGATCTAAAAATTAAAATAAAATAGAACAAAAATGATTTCTTCTCCACTCACCATAGTTATTTTCTAATTCTAACATCCAATAATGGTACAACCACTCATTATTAAAAATCGGAACAAACATTAGCGCATCGAAGACAATTCACAATTAAATTATGCATTATACCTCAAGCTTAAAACATTATATACATTTAGGACGGTACTGCAAATAATGATTTGGGCGACGATTTTATCTGTGGTATTTCATATGTTTTTTTTTCCGTTTAATTTGGCAGTAGGATGCCTGAAACAGACGTATGTTTTTAAAAATCAATTTTTTCCCCTCTTTGTTCTTATTTACATTTTAGTGTAATAATAAATTAATTTAGAAAGTTATAATAAATTTGATTTGGGTTTTCAATATCAGCCCTATTGTTGATGGCATTCGGAGATTTTTTAATAAAAATCATCTCTAAAAATTCTCGCTTTTTTTGGTTTTGTTCAGACCTCAAAATTTTTGTTTCTGATTTGTACATATTTTTCAATTAATACAGGGTGTTAAAAAAGTACGCTGCCAAACTTCAAGGGACGATTCCTCGCATTATTCTAAGACAAAAAGTTTATATAAACATAGTTCTGAAAACGAATAGTTTTCAAGATACAGGGTGTTAAAGTTCTAAGAAAAAACTTGTTTTTCTATTATAGCTTTTATAACACTCTAGGTATGTTTATCAAATTTGGTGTGCATCTTTTACCCATTAAAGGACAGTGTTTGATGCAAAAGGTTTTTTCTTATTTCTTCCAGTGGCGCGTTAAGAAAAAAAAGATACGCCACTGCTTCTTTTGAAAACAAAAATTATTTTTGAAATCTCCGTTTAATTCAAAGAAAATTTGGTCTCCAGACTTACTTTTGTACGACACACGGTTTTCGCGTAAAAAAAATAAAAATCATTGCAATCCAAATGCAATTTTGCAATGGTAATTTTATGTAAAATCCGTTTCTGTTTATTTTTATTAAACATATTATTTGAAAGTTGGCACGCGTAATGCTGTTAGTAGTACCCATAAAAAGAAATAATTATAAATTTGAAATAATCTACTGAGTGACTCTGGGTCATGTCCCCTTTTATCTCCCAAACTTTTTTGCGCCAACACTTGTGATTTGTATTTGCCATTCGCGAGCTTAATTTTCCTTTTTTTAATTTATTACAATTCACTATTAAACCCTCATTTCTAAATGTATTTTTTTTAATAGAACTAACAATTTGGTAGGAAAATTTAAGAAACAAACTGCAATTTAATTCAGTAGTCAAAGAAACCTAAATTGTCAAGGTGGGCTTTGCTTTGCTAAACGACAGTTCTTCGTTTGTTTATAACAATAACATGACAGTTGTCAAAACTATTAATAAAAGTGCACTTGTTTAATTTTTAAAAGTTTATTTAATTTTCTTTCGGTAAAAATGGTTCAGTTTACAAACCGTGAAATGGCAGACATGCATTTCGTGTATGGAATGGCGCTCGCGCCGCTAGACGGATGTATCAAAAAAGATATCCTGACCGTCCACTACCTAACAGACAATTTTTTGCAAATATTCACTCCAAACTTTGTGAAACGGGTAGTTTTAAGAAGTCTGCTGCCCTTATAGGGAGACCAAGAACAGTAAGAACGGTTCAGATAGAGGAAGCTGTCCTAAATGCAATTGATGAAAACCCAGAAACTAGTACGAGAAAAATTGCGACTGAATTAAACATTACTCACGTATTAGTATGGCAAATTTTAAAGGATCAACAACTTTATCCATATCATTCGCAACGTGTCCAAGCTCTTTTGCCAAGAGATTTTCCGCTAAGAGTGGCTTTTTGTAGATGGGTAGGAAATAAGTTAATGCAAAATCCAAGGTTTTTATCTCAGGTGTTGTTTACGGACGAGGCATGTTTTTCCCGTAACGCAATCATAAACTTTCATAACAATCATGTGTGGGCCGATGAAAATCCTCACGCCATAATTAAAAATCATTTCCAAGAGCAGTTTTCTGTAAATGTTTGGATTGGAGTTGTAAATTTCCTTATCGGGCCTCACTTTCTGCCTAGCAGGCTTACTGGTGAGGAGTATAGACAATTTATTGAACATGTTTTACCTGAACTTTTGGAAGATGTTCCACTAAGGCAAAGGCGTTCTATGTGGTTTATGCATGACGGTGCTCCACCGCACTTCAGTTTGGTGGCACGTCAGTACCTAGATCAAAATTATACCGATCGCTGGATTGGGCGTGCAGGACCACAATTTTGGCCACCCAGGTCACCTGATATTAATCCGATAGATTTCTTTCTCTGGGGACACCTTAAAGCATTAGTTTACACAACACCAGTTCGAAGCGAAGACGATCTACGAAATCGGATAGAAGAGTCCTGTGAAATTATTAGGAACACTCCTGGTATTTTCGAAAGGGTTCGCCAGTCGCTAATAAGGCGTACAAACGCATGTATTGAAGTCGGGGGAGGCCATTTCCAGCAGTTACTTTAAAATTAAATTCTGTGAAATTATTATTTGTAAGGTTGGTTAACAATTATTTTATTAATAAACGTCTTGGTGTTGTTTAGTTTTTTTTTATTTATTTAATGTTTTATTCTAACCACAGCATTACGCGTGCCCACTTCCAAATAGGTATGTTTCATAAAAATTAAACAGTAGCGGATTTTACAAAAAATTATCCTTGCAAATTGGATTCGGATTGCAGTAGATGTATGAAAATTGTTTTTATTTTTTTACATAAAAATTGTGCGTCGTACGAAGGTAAGTCTAGAGACCAAATTTGCTTAAAATTAAATGGGAATTTCAAAAATAATTTTTGTTTTTAGAAAAAGCAGTGGCGTATCATTTTTTTCTTAATAAACATTCTGTCCAAACTCCGTACGAACGCCACTGGTAGAAATTTAAAAAATACTTTTGCATCAAAAACTGCTCTTTAATAGGTAAAAGATGTACACCAAATTTAATAAAAATATCTAGAGTGGTATAAAAGTTATGATAGAAAAACATTTTTTTTTCATAGAAATTTAACACCCTGTATCTTGAAAACTATTCGTTTTCAGAACTATGTTTATATAAACTTTTTGTCTTAGAATAATGCGAGGAATCGTCCCTTGAAGTTTGGCAGCGTACTTTTTTAACACCCTGTATAACTTCTTAGATAACTGATGAAGGTCCCATTCAGACCGAAACGTTTCATCCTTTTATGAATAAAATGAATAGCTATTAAAGCAAACTTTGATTTTGGAATATATATATATATATATATATATATATATATATATATATATATATATATATATATATATATATATATATATATATATATATACAGTGTGGCCCATCGAAAAAGTACCGCAAGGCATAACGGCCAGGGTAATTTTTTTTTCAAAAAATCCAAAAACACGACAATTTTGTTTGTGAGGGGGACAACTTTTGCCCTTAAAATGATCGCAAAATTTTCAACCCTCTAAGCGGGGGTGTCATCCCCCAAACTTTTTCAAACGGGAAGAGGGGTCAAGTGGTACCGCAATGAAAAGGGCTTTCTATTCTCTATACATTCCCGCTTTGGTTTTGAACATCGGTCAAGTCATTTAGAAAATATGAAGGATTGAAATTTGAAAAATATATTTTTCAAAAAACGCATAAATTGAATTAAATAAAAAAAAACTTACCGTATTAATGAAGCAAATGCTGAAAATGTTGCCCGTCGACCTCCATACAGTAATAAAAATTAGCTTCAAATCGTTCTCGAACATTCTGAAGAACTTGAGGGGTCACTTCGCGACAAACGTCAATAATTCGTGTTCGCAGATCTTCTAATGAGGCAAGTGGAGTGCTATACACTTTACTTTTTATGTGTCCTCATAGAAAAAAGTCTAAAGGAGTCAAGTCGGGTGACCGGGGAGGCCACTCAATGGCACCCCTTCGTCCTATCCACCGCCCGGGAAAGTTAGTGTTTAAATAATTACGCATATTTTGAGAGTAATGTGGAGGTGCACCGTCTTGTTGAAATATCAGTTCCGCTTCAACGTATCCGGGATTATTTTCGATGATGTCAGTTAGGGCTGGGTCGATGGTATTTTCCAGTAAATCTAAGTACATATCACCTGTTAGAGTTCCAGGAAGAAAAAAAGGACCCACAATAGAATTTCCAAAAATACCAGCCCACACGTTCAATTTCTGAGGATGTTGTGTGTGCACCTCGTGCCCAGTACCGACAGTTATGCCGATTAACTACACCGTTCAAAAAGAAAGTGCACTCATCCGAAAAACACACATTGAATAGAAAATTATTATTATTGGCCACTCGTTCACTAATAGTTTCACAAAATTGCAAGCGGCGATCAAAATCGTCTTCGTTGAGTTCTTGTACCAACTGAATTTTATACGGGTGGAAATGGTGTTTTTTCAATATTCTTTGGACACTTGTATTCACGCCGGTCTCATTGGCTAATTTTCTTGTACTCAGCGTACTATCCATGGCAACTACCTATATTCATTTATATATCTGCCTCTTTTTATTCATATATCCATAAATTTTGCTATAACTCGCGAACAATTTTGCCGGAAAGGTAAATATCTGCGCAACCCGATTGCCATTCATATTTTTAAAATAAAGTTCGATTATTTCCATTTTTCTGCAAGTGAGTACACCATAATTATTGATAAAAAATTTAATGATATTGAGAAATTTAAACGCACAAGTTACAGAACAGCTATCTAGCAACTACCGCACCTGATCGTTGTGGCATGTCAAATCACTAAAATCAGCAGTAAACATCTAAAATAACAGGACAAAAATAGCGAATTGGTCGAAGGAATTTATCCTTATCATTTACTCTGATAATTTGTAAATAAACATTTTAAATTCAATCCTTCATATTTTCTAAGTGACTTGACCGATTTTCAAAACCAAAGCGGGAATGTATAGAGAATAGAAAGCCCTTTTCATTGCGGTACCACTTGACCCCTCTTCCCATTTGAAAAAGTTTGGGGGATGACACCCCCGCTTAGAGGGTTGAAAATTTTGCAATTATTTTAAGGGCAAAAGGTGTCCCCCTCACAAACAAAATTGACGTGTTTTTGGATTTTTTGAAAAAAAAATTACCCTGGCCGTTATGCCTTGCGGTACGTTTTCGATGGGCCACCCTGTATATATATATATATATATATATATATATATATATATATATATATATATATATGTATATATTGTTTAAAATAGGTAAAAAATTCACAGCAGCATATTACTGATAAACTTATACTTAGCTTAATTAAGAAATCATGGTTCTTGGGATTAGACCGTCTCAAATTAGAATTACTATCTGACGTTTCGCCTTCGATTACACGAGGCATCTTCTGGGATCTTTACTTCACGAGATCTGAACACTGAATGAGCTCGAAGAGATTCAGGCGGGCTTTTTTACCCAACTTGTGCTCGCCGAATCGTGACCCCGTGTTAAGATCGGTTTCCACG
This sequence comes from Kuschelorhynchus macadamiae, assembly GCA_030620095.1. NCBI lineage: Eukaryota > Metazoa > Arthropoda > Insecta > Coleoptera > Curculionidae > Kuschelorhynchus > Kuschelorhynchus macadamiae. The sequence goes on along the minus strand of JAUTXW010002846.1, from coordinate 384,711 downwards.
TGTGATGTAGACCATAATCCGTATCTCTATTGAAATTTTTTGTATGTTTAAATATTTCAATAGATTCTCTAACTTTTCGTTTATAAAAACCTGGAACCGATGCTAGAACCTTGGCTTCCTTTACATTGTCAGTGTTATGCTGGTGTTCAGCTACAGCAGATTGAACAAATTGTTTCTTTTTAATACATCGTTCATGTTCCTTAAGTCTAGTTGATATTGAGCGTCCTGTTTCTCCCACATACACTTCTCCACAGGAGCAAGGAATTTTATATACTCCTTCTGTTTGGAAAGGTACAAGGTCTTTCGGGGATCGCAAGCATTGTCCAATCTTCTTATGTGTATTGAAGATTGTACGTATGTTGGACCGCCGAAGTAATCGTCCTATTGTGTCTGTAGTGCCATGTATGTAGGGAAGAACAACACTACTTAATGGTGGCTCTTTATTATTCTCCTTTGGCGGAGTTGCTTTACTATGTCTTTTAATTGAACGCGTAACATCTTCAGTGCAATAGCCATTCCCTCTGAGAGCTTCGGTCTGTTTCGATGTTTCCGATGTTAAAAAATCTTGATCACAAATCGAAAAAGCTCTGAATACTAGTGAGTTAATAACCGATTTCTTTTGTGCTGGATGGTGATGAGAATTTGCGTTTAAGTATCTGTTTGTATGCGTCGGTTTTCTTTTCTTTGAACACATACATCTAGAAAGGGAATTGTTCCATTAGATTAAATTTCCATCGTGAATTTGATATTGTGATGTTGCTGATTAAGGTGGTCCAGAAATATGAGGAAATTATCCTAGCCATGAGGCCAAACAACAAAAGTATCATCTACATATCTAAACCAGTGCTTCGGTTTTAGTGGAGCGGATGTTAGAGCAATATCCTCAAAGGCTTCCATAAAGATATTCGCGACCACAGGTGATAGAGGAGATCTCATAGCTTTCATAGCTTTTATAAACGAAAGTTAGAGAATCTATTATTTAAACATACAAAAAATTTCAACAAAGATACGGGTTACGGTCTACATCACACGTGGAAACCGATCTTAACACAGGGTCACGGTTCGGCGAGCACAAGTCGGGTACAAAAGCCCGCTTGAATCTCTTCGAGCTCATTCAGTGTTCAGATCTCATGACGTAAAGATCCCTGAAGATGCCTCGTGCAATCGAAGGCGAAACGGATAGTAATTTGTAATCTGACGCGGTCTAATCCCAAGAACCATGATTTCTTAATTGACCAAAGCCGTGAAAGCTTCCGTTCTATGTTATACTAAGCTTATAACTAAAAATTGCCCAAAACTCGTAGATGATCGCTTATGCTTAAAGCTAAAAAGTGGCTAACGCTCTTAAAAAAAAATTATGAAATTTGGGAAGTTCCCACCGTATGATTTGGATTTAGCCCCGTCGGACTATTATTTCTTGCCAAATGTCAAATGAAATTCACTTTTCGTACGAGTGGGAATGGCTCCATGTAAACCACAAGATTTTGAAATATATGTTTTCGCATAACCTTGTTTGTTAGTGGCTACTAAAAACCTGCGGTGAAAAATATTACCAATAAAATTATACTTTGTTCACAACTAAAAACTACACAAAACTCGTTAATGAACGCTTATGTTAAAAGTTGAAAATTGCTGATACACTGCAAACAAAATTAAATTTGTGAAGTTCCCACCGTTTTCTTTAGATTCAACCCCACCATTCTATTATTTCTTACCAAATTTCATATAATATGATAACCTTGCAACGGCTAAAATAGACTTGAGGCGAAACGATTTACGGCTTAGAATAAGAGCTAACAAGACAACTATTTTGTCTAAATATGCTGCGCTATTTCATGGCATACTGGGACAAAAATTAATAAGTTACAATATAATTACAAATTTATTAACTGCAGAAGTATCAAATGATTAGAAAAGAAGACACAAATTCTCGGTCTCTGTCAAAAAGAATATAATACGGTTAAACGTGTTCTACCTTTTCAGGCATCATCAGATCTTGGAAAGAAATAAAATCACAAGAACAAATCAAACAACTGTAACTTCACATGTTAAAATACACACTGCACAAGTATCGATAAATATATCTGGAAAAACTATTTTAAAATTTTTAAATTATATTATTTCAAAGGTCTCTAATACGAGATTTTTTGTCAAACAAATTTAAAAACTCATTTTGGATAATTAGTTCTCTCCTACTGGTAATAAATTATTACTGAAAGCAATAAATTATGATTCATATAAATGATTAATTTAATTATTTTAGAAAAAAGTATTTGGATCCATTTATTGACATCAATAATTCATAATTAACCTCAAATAACAACTAAATGAAAATTCCCACCACCATTCGGCAGAAAAGCAAATGGTTACTTTTTCATTTAACCCGTATTTAAACCCCCCTAGGCTTTTTGATCTAATTTCTTTTTTCATCGAAGACACAGGAACTGACTAAAAATTGTATGAGGAGAAATCATAATTTATTTCAGTAACTTAAAGTATACCATTTTAAGAATTTATTGCATTATCTACCATGAGTCACTCTGTTTCAATATTACATCATGAATGAAACAGTCGGCTGAAGCAGTAAAGGTATAAAAAAATGTACATCATAACTAAGGCAAAAAATACCTTCTGACTACTCTAAGAGATCTAATTTTCTTATATTAATCTATTTCATTTCCCAGGAAGAAAAAAAATCAGCAAAGCGCAAGAGCGGCCATGGGACCTCCCATATTTTCTGTAATAATATGTACATTTAGTTTCATGGAGCCGAAAATTTCCTTGTAATTCTAGGTATTGGGTAATCAAGTGATTACATTAGCTCTGAATTTGGAGAGAGAAAGAATGGACTGTATTTTAATGCGTAATTAAATACTGAATTTAGACGAAGTATAATGTTCACCCTATTTCAATATTACATCATCAATGAAACAGTCGGCTGAAGCAGAAAAGATACAAAAAATGTACATCATAACTAAAGCAAAAAATACCTTGTGACTACTCTAAGAGATCTAATTTTCTTATATTAACCTATTTCATTTCCGGAGCCGAAAACGTCCTTGTAGTTCTAGGTGTTGGGTAATCAAGTGATTACATTAGCTCTGGATTTGGAGAGAGAAATAATGGACAGTATTCTAATGCGTAATTAAATAATGTATTTAGACGAAGTATAATGGTCTTGAGCTACAGTGAGTAACTTACTTGGAAATAATCTGGGGACGTTGATGGAACTACAACATGCAATTCAATTACGTACGTAAGTTGGAGTACCTGATTAGGGAGCCCGCAGTCGGCTAGCTCGACGGTCTAAGAAGGGCTAAGGCTCTGTTGGCTTCGACAAGTTCTTAAAAACCGACTTAAGCTTCCACTGGCAGTTCTATATGGTGAGCAAAGAAGATATTTTAACAAATACGGAACTCTAGGCCAACATCAACACCAAAAAAATCTTAATAGAAAATTTAATCAAATGGAAAGTTTTTCTAAACATACTTCTTCTTGAATTCCAACAACTATCAGCGTGCAGCTTATTAAATAAAGTATTTACAACCCTTTCTAGATTATTTCTTCATCGGAAACAGACAAACTGACTAACAGCTATAAAAGTATGGCATATACTGAATAAATTAGAAAATATAATAAAATTCAAATCGGCGACAGGAGGATAATTAGAAGTTACCAATAGAAAGTGTTGTTTCTATCTTATACATAGAACCACAGACAACATAGCGTAATAACTTTGGTATCTAACAAAGAGTGGCATTCGATAGTGAGATCCATCAAAATCAACCTGATACATCTCGAGACGAATTTTCTAGACTTAAAAGAAAAAATAACCTTGAACATGCCTTCTTTATGCAAAATAAAGTATCTGTTACGGCAAATAAGGAACTTCGTGAATTTTTAAATTAAAATTAAATCAAAAAACGAATATATAATTAAATATATTATAACAAAAAACAGAATATTAATTTTTTAATTCAGAATTAAAGAGAATCATGATACTCAGCCCAACTTCTCAGACTAGTGGAGAAGACATAGTCCAACTAAAAAGACTCGCCTTAATTGATATTTTAATTCTAGACATGGCAAAAGCCTTCGACACAAGTTTTCCCTAATCCCTAATAAAACTCTAAAAAACAATATAAAAAACCTTGTAAGCGAATATCGAAAAATGTTCTTTTAAATAAAAAATAAACCAAGGGTTCCTACTAGCACCCGCCCTGTATAGTTTCTCCATACTTATTATCCCACAAACATAAAATACAATAATATTTTATTTCACATTGAAAATTTGTGTTTATAAATGGCATTAAAATAATCAGCGTATTAATATTATAAACATTGTCAAAATTTAAAAAGATGTGCCGTGCCAACAAAAACTTCGAAAATTGCTTGAAAATATCATCCAAATTGGCCACACCAGCGCGAAGTAATAGACGTACAGGGTGTATTACAGTAATATTTAGGATTGAGGTTTCCGCGACACCGTGCCACTTTTTTGTCAAACTCAAGCTGCCGTAATCAGATTTTCCATAGCCCGCCTCCTTTCGGAGATACAGGGCCAAATTGAAGAAATTGCATTTTGGGACACCCCTCGTATCTCGGTTATCTTTTAACGTATCGAAAAGGTAAAAACTGACTCTTATAGAGGTTTTTACGTAGAATCCAGTGGCGTGGACAGATTTTTACTCGGGGCCGTCGTTTTTGATACATGACCCAAAATCACGTTTTTTAAATGGGACACCCTGTATATTTTTACGGAGTCCTATTCGTCTTATTATGGGCTTTTCAAAAATATATGGTTATCTATACTTATTTTAAAAAGTAAGGCTGCAATTTAGGTTTGTAATAATATCTATCTATATTTTTCATAGTAAGCCATGGACTGATTGTCAAAAATGGCTTTGTCACTGCTTTGTCATAAAGTAAATGAAGTTTTGATGTTAATACTAATAGACGTGTTAAATTAGTCGCTCTGATTATTACTTTTTAACAAATGGCTACAAATCAATTATTTGAAAACTTTGAGCAATATGATATGCTGACCTGTTTCATAGAGAGTCATGAAAATATAAACGCTGCTTCTGAGTTTTATTTCAATAGGTAATGTTTTATTTTCATAACTATTATTGCAATCTTTATAAAACTTAAACTTTTATTATATAGATATTTGGAAAGGAGGCAGCCAAATAAATTAAAATTCTATAGGCTGAAATCGAATTTAATAAATTTTGGCTCTTTAAAAACGCCCAAATCAAAGAATCATAACAAAGAGAATCAATCGCGAGGCTGATGAAATTAACGTCTTAGCAAGTGTAAATGTAACGTCCTGTAGAAAAATAGAGAATGAAGTGGGTGTAATCAAGTCTCGGGTTCAAACGATTTTAAAGAAACATAAGTATAAACCTTATAAAGTCAGAGTTGTGCAACATCCTGGAGATGCAGAACGACGTATTGATTTTTGCCAGTGGTATTTACAAAAAATTAATACTAACCAAAATTTTGGAAGGGCGGTTATATGGTCCGACGAATCGTATATAAGTAGTGCTGGAATATTTAATAGGCACAATACGAGACACTGGTCACCTGAAAATCAACATTTGATATTTCCACGCTAGCAACAAGGAAGATTTAGCTTTAATGTTGCTTGTTTCGTACTAGGAACGAAAATAAAATATCATATTTTTGAAGGAGGTCTCACTGCTAATCGCTACCTTGAAATATTGCAAAATATATTGCCAGAAATCATAGAAGATGTCCTTTTAGCACATGCGAATCTCCGAATTTCCAACAAGACGGAGCACCAGCACATAACTCCCAAATAGTGAGGCGGTATTTAGAAGAGAACTTCCCCGAACGCTGGATTGGAACGCACGGACCTGTCCGATGGCCTCCTAGGTCGCCTGACCTGTCCATATTGGACTTCTTTTTATGGGGTCACCTAAAAAATTTAATTTTTCGTACCCGACATAACACAGTTCAAGACCTGCGTAACACCACTGAGCAGGCATTTTTGCAAATACAAGCACGCAATGTAGGCATTTCAAATGAACTGGGTAAAATTGCAAGAGTGTGTGAGAGATGTCTAAGAGTAAATGGAAACCAGTTTGAACAGTTCTTTTGAACATGTCTAATTACGAAAAATAGATATACTTAACATATGGGGATAACCTTTGTTGCACGTTTTATTGCTATTTTCAATATTTTAAATTGTCTACACTATAGAATAGATCAATATAGCTACGCAGTAGATCTCAACAAGACACGGCAATGTTCAGGACTCCCATGCAGCTTTGAAAAGCTGCATCCGTCCGAGAAATTAAAGGCAATGTCGCCTTGTGTGCTGAGGAAGCCGGCAGATGAGAGTAGCGACCGCAGACTTTTGCCAAAGATAATTTGCGGTTATCCCCCGATGTATATATTTTTCTGTGGCGGCTGGTTAATAAATAACTACGTAGGTGAATGTCATAATATAATAACTCACCCCGTACATACAAATATCTTAAAACGCAAAAAATGTTCCTCTTCCTGTATAAGTTAAGGTTTAAAACTGCTTTTTGATTAAAATAATATTTTGCGTGGTTTTTTTTATTTAGTTAATCAGGTTTTTGTAGGAATAAGTTTGTTTTCTATTAAAACTTATGCTTACTAATAGAAACTTTATTTCCAGCTAACCTGTATCAAATTTCAACCCCAAAGAATAATCAACCAAATTCAATATTTCTCTTTTAACTAAAAGATCTCATCTAATATTTAGTGATTGGCAACGGCGCGTCTCGTTCCCGTTCGCGAGTCGAGGGTTACCGCACGAAATAAATATAATTTCAGCGAGCATTGATGTCTCTGAACCGATTCAAGGCAACCCATTTAAACGAGTTATCCACTGCGTAAGTTATAATGGACCTTTGACTATAGTAAATAGAAATATGTGCTTTAAAAATGAACAAAAAGCAAGCATGTTTCTCAAGCCACAGATTTTATAAAAAGCGTAACGCTATTTGACTATTGAAGAGTTTGACGAAGTTTAACCGCAAGAACCATGATTTGTTAACGAAAAGAATGATTAAAATATCCAAACAACTTATTTTAATAATTTAATATAGACCATTTTAAGTATTTGTTGCATTATCCGACATGAATCGCTTTGCATCAATATTACATCATGAAAGCAACAGACTGGTGAAGCAATCGGAATACAAAAAAAAAACGTACATCTATATCCTTAACGCTAAGAATAAACACCGTTTAGCCACTATCAACCTCTGCTACGTCTTTCAATCGGTAATAAAACAATTATCGCGATATCGTAATTATAGTGTTTCTCTTACACTGGAATCAATAAAGCGCAAAATATTAAATTAACAGCAAAGCGTAAAACCGATCTCCTCAGGACGAAGAACGGAAAAAATGTTCTGCTCGTGCCATGTGCTATATGAATCTTTGTGGACTTAAGCACCAAGGAAATACGTAACGGGTTTTTAAATCAGATTTTGTTTAAACTATGTTACGGCTATAAAGCTGAGAAGTGGACTTTTGTTGCTTGTCGAAGTCGTTATTGAACGAAATGTGGTCTTTTTGTATTTATATTGCTTTAAAAAGTTTTGGCTGGTTTGGTTTTCAAGTCGAAACAATAGTTAAGGTTATGTTTTTTAAGTTAATGGTAAATAATGACTTGATTAAGAGCTTGGTGGTTAGAGAATTCAACTTCATGTCCTATATTAGTTGAATCTTTTTTGGGACTTAAGATTTCGTAATTTTTCTTTACAAAAGTTGCGTAAGACAATTGTTTACGATATAATGTTGGAGCTTTTAAGAACTTTCTGTAATAAATTGCGACAAATGAATCTCGGACCGCGACGTAAGGGGGAGAATTACTAAAACAGTCCGTTTCCATGAATATTTAGCGTTTTAGCTTCTTAAGTCAAACATCAATTATGTTGAGATTAATTCTTCATCAAGCACAATTCTATCCATTTGTCTATTTTTTAGAATAGTTTAACAAGACCATGAAAAGTCTACCAATACATGCAAACGGCAGCCATTCTTCATTTTGGAGAGCTATGTTGGTTGCAAGTTCTCGGGTACATCTTTAGAAATTAAAAGGGGCGCCACCTAATTGACTGTGACTCAATTAGGAAGAAATCTATATTGATATTTAAATTCTAAAAAAATAAAGATTTGGAGGGCTTTTCAATAAAACACTGTATAAAGTGCAGATTTTCAAATTTTAATGATCTCGTTTTCGTGTTTTATTAACAGTTAAATTAACAGTCAATTTTAGTTTACATTTTACAATTTAAGTGATATTAATAAATAAAAAGAAATACGTCAATAAAATACTATGTAATACATTCCGTTCTGCTGCCTTGTGTAAAATTTATAAATATAATCTTAAGAATTAAATCCTCGTAGTCTTATAGGAAGAAACTCCAAAACCAATTGTAGAACTCTTGGTTCATGTACCCCAAAAATTATACCATAAACTTGAAACTATATCTTGAAACTATAGAAACGAATGTTTGTCTTAAAATAAAATCGACACTGAATGTGGAAAAACAAGTTATTTACAGCAAAACTATTCATTGCCTTACCTCTAGTCATCTAGAGAACTCTTTCGACGTGACCGGTCACCGACAAAAGGAATTTTCAGTCAAAAAATGTTCAAGACGTCATTCTGTTTATAAAAGTCAATTACGAATTAGCCCACAGCAAGAACCTAATTAGAAAATTGACTTACCACGTTGTTGACCAAACGTCGAACTAAACAAAGACGGGACCAAACTTTAGGGCAATATATAGGCCTTAGGTTCTTAACGGCACTGCACTTTAAAAAAATAGGACATATTTTGAATACTTTTAAAAAGATCGGCTTTATAAAAGAAGACACTTTTGTAAATGCAGATACATGTTGCACCTTCAAGAAGAGCCAAGAAAATGGGGTCATTTTGACATTCTCCCTCTACCATTCTTCCTCACTTCAGAAGGAATTTATGCCAGCCTAACGCCATAAAATAAAGTTATAATTACTGTGGTGTTCAGTGATCGCGCCACTAGTAGAAGAGATTCAGAACCCGATAATGTTAAAGGGAAAGAATTTAAACTACAGAAGTTTTACAATGTCTAGCATATTCAGATGGAGGTGGGTATGTTATATGGCTAGAAAAAGTCATACCAAATAAACGACTCTGGTTAGCTTAATCCTGCATCTCTGACATGATAGCATGACTAAACCGTTGAACTACGCATAGTCAAATTATCTGTATCCGAAAATAGCACTTACTAAAATATCTGATGACTTAAACTTCTAGTATATGCAATTTACTATTCCTAATCATCTAAAAATGTGTATACATAAAACCAAATACGGAAAAATCAATTGTTTGCAAATATTTGATACCGGTATGCCTTTAATGGTTTCCTTAAATTGCTGCAAGTCTTTATTACAGGGAGTCTAGATAAGGGAGTTCACTATCCATATCTTAAAAGTCCTTTATGCTAGAATCTCGAAAATTATAATAAAAGTGGCCAAGAGCAATAGACTGAAACTCCCAAAATTGGGTATAACGTTATGAATATGGATTTACTCTAGTCAGGCGATATTGCAGAATTTTGCAATTCACGGTTTAATGATGTGAGAATCTGCAGTCTGAATAGAATGTGTTATATAAGTCTCTATACCTAATTGGATTAAGGAAATTTCGAAAGTATCGCTAGAAGAGAAACAAACATCTTTTCAAGGGAAAAAACAGTTTAATCTGACTATGAGTAATATACTCAGCACGGCAGTATATAGAACAGCACCACTGAAATCTCTTCTTAAAGTTTTGCGCAACAATTCGCAGTAAATGTTAGATAATTTCGTTTATGTTTATCCTTTCTCTCATTCGGTCTTTTATTTTTTAGTTATTTGGGACGTACTTCTCTCTAAGACACTTTCAGAAAATTAAATTCGATATTGTCAAATCCGGTGATCTTGACGGTTAACACTGAGAAATCAGACATTGCCAAATATAACATAAATGGTGTTCTCATCGTAAGCATTTCAAAATAGGTCGATTCTGGTGCAGAAACAAACAGCTTTAATCATTCCTTAAATATATAAATGTCTTTCAGCAAAACTGGGTAACATACAAATATTATAAATTCAATGTTTTATCTTAGCTAATAGGTATATACAGTGAAACCTCCCTTAACGGACACCTCCGAACAATGGACACCTCTGCTGAACGGACAATTTTGAAGTCACCGACCGTCAGTATATGTATTCCTGTGTATTAAATTCTCTTGACAACGGACACTCAACAACGGACACGGACAGTAAAGTTTGGAACATTTTTAATAAAAACAGTAAACCTGAACCTCCCCAGAACGGACTATTGCTAATAGCACTAGTTTAACAATAGGCTGGCTTAAGCTGTCTGGCTTGTAGGTAAATTGCGGTGAATTGCATAATAAATAGATCACCTTATTTTTATAAAATATACCCTTCATCAATAGAATACCTTAGTTTTGATGTTACTCTGGTGCGATCAATATGTCTTTAAACAAAAGAAAGTTTTTGAGTCTTCAAGAAAAAGTTGAATAATCTAGTATGCGAAAAAAGACAAACTTAGGGTTAGAGTATTAGCCGAAAAATTCTGTGTAGGAAAATCTCAAACTAGTGATATTTTGAGAAACAAGAGCGATTTTAACAAGTGATTCGCCGAGACCAAGAACATAAAAGAGAAAAAGAAATTTGCGAAAACTGAGGGTGCTGCCATAGACCAAATTGTCTACGACTGGTTTTGTAAAGTACTCTCCAAAAACATTTCAAAATCCGGTACAATAATAAAGGAAAAAGCACAAGAAATTGCGAAGAATCTAGAAGTTGATGGTTTTAAAGGATCAAATGGATGGTTGGAGAAGTTCTGTCAACCTCATAATATCTCTTTCAAATCTATCTGTGGCGAAGCAGCTGCTGTAGACTTGATTCAGGTAACTGATTGGTGGACGAAATTATGTACTATTATCAAAAACTAAGCACCGAGAGACATTTATAACGCCGATGAAACGGAACTCTTTTTCTGCGCCTTGCCAAATAAAATGTTTTCTTTAAAAGGCGAAACATGTGCTGGCGGGAAAGCGTCCGAGGAGAGACTCACTTTCATTCATGCTCCGCTATGAACGGAGAAAAATAAAATGCACTGGTGATTGGAAAAAAATAAAAAACCCCGTTGTTTTAAAGGATCAAGCGTGAAAAAATTGCCACTTGAATGGTACTATAACAAGAAAGCATGGATAACAAGGAATGTAATTATAACGTAAACTCCGGTGTTATAAAAGCCACGTTATAAAGAGTTCTTACGTAAGTGCAATAATAAAAGTTTGCACTTACGACCCGTTGGCTAGCTTATACGGTAGTTCGACTTTAGGGGAGTTCAAAATTTTCAATCCTTTTCTTTGGTGTATGAAGGAGGCAAGTGAAAATTATAAATATGAAAGAAGGGCGCCAACACACGTAAAACAGAACTTACTGCACTGCCTTCATACATCCCTTACCCGTGTGTTCGTAAAGGTACTGAAACAACCAGTAAAACACTATTTAATATTATGATTTGCTTTATTTAAAAAAAATACTTGTTAACGAGAGAATGTAGTTTAAATTGTTTTTAAATAGAAATATGTGTGGTAATTTGAAAAAGATAAATTGATCAATAAAAGGTACTACTGTAATATAAAGCTTTTTTAAAAATCTCACCAACTGGCAGGAAAACTGGAGTTACTGGGGCCTGGTTGTTGGGCTAGAGGTAAAATTCCAACACCTCTTCGGTAAAAAGGGGGCTCTTTCTTAATGTAGAATTACTGCTTCAACTTCAAAGGTAACCCCAACCTTTAGGGTTATTTGCTTCCACCAATTGTTTCTCGTGAAAAGTACCTCACAATCATGTGGGTTCAAAATGCTTTAAAGGCTATAAAAAGCAAACGTGCACTAAGATGCAAGGTTTTAATAGCAATGTGCTATGTGCTAATAAGTTCAATGTGCACTAAAATGTGCTATTTGCTATGTGGCCGTTGAGCTGGCTGTTATTTGACCACTGTTTAACACAAAATTTAAAATAACTATCAAACAGGACCAGCCTTTTTAAAGGTAGTTTTACGGCCACAGTCAAAACGAAATAGAACGAACTCGTTCCGAGACGATTTTCAGCTAAGGTTTAGTAAGGAAAAAAAATGTTTAAAAAAACGTAGGTATTTGGCCAAAAAACTAAACTGTTGAAAGTGCTCCATGCAAAACTTGATTTTAATGTCCCTATATTTTGTCTCTTTCCCCCTTATTTATTTGACCAAAATAAAAGATTTTTAAAAAGATAGGCAACTCAGAATACATTATTTATTACAATAAATCTTAACATACATTAAATTTAAATATTAATTTTTGAATAATTTATGCTGTTATTTTTTAATATTTTCCTCTAATCTTTACGTAAGCCTCGTCCTAAATAATTAAATCTTTAAAATGTTATGTTTTTATAAAAATGAAAGTAAAGTGGTCGGACGGAATCGTATGGCTTTTAGTCATTCATGGAAAAGGCCAAAGCAAGAATTTTAGCGTCGCCGCACACAGTAAAACGTCAAACTTTGTTGTCACTTAACCCAATTTATAAAACGAAAATAAACAAGGCTTTTTAAACCAACCATTTGGAGAACTACTTAAATAAATAACACAAACCCTTGCTTAATGAACCCCTGGCATGTGTTTACCGGACATTTAACAATATAGGTGACATCTTAAACTACATTTTATCAAAAGGACAAATCATTTAATGAACTGAACGAGATTTTAAAAGGCGACAAACGAAATTGGAGGTATATACCAAATGTTTCTAATTTATTTAGCGTTACCAGGCTACAATGGAAATATTGGAAATATCTTGTTTAGTTTGTATCACAACAGCTCATACCCAACTAGGTTTTTTATAACGGATTTGTTTCTGATCAAAATTATGTGAAGGTAAGATAATAGAAAACTATAGGTGAATGAACATTTAATAATGAAATTCTTATAAAAACATGGCCCTTTTATATGTGGGCATTAAAGAAAGCTTCAACAATCAGACCCTCAGCATCTGCAAATATAAAACATAAAATGTATATAATATACCAAGCTGTCAGTTATACAATATTAAGTACTTATAATAATGAAAATAGACAAAGAATCTAAATAACTTCCAAAAACTTAGTTCCTGACATCTTGGTGAATGACAAAATATAATTAGCAAAATCATAATTAGTTACTGTAAAAGTGTAACGTTACATAATGTCGGATTGGTTGATGAAATTTGACTGAAAAATGTAAAGGCAAAACCGAAATGTACTTTTATTTTTGGATAATGCTGCATCTCCCCCAAAACTGGAGTTAAATGTTAAAATATTTTTTTTACAACCAAATACATCTCATTACCAGTCATTAGACCAGGGCGTGATTCAAAATTTTAAAAACCACTACAGAAAGTTTTTAACCAAGCGACTTTTTTCCTCCATGGAGTAATCTGAATCTACCGAATAATTGGAATCCCATAAATGTTGTAAGTGCCTTGATTTTGATTAGTGCTACATGGAAAAGAGTCGAATTTAACACCATCAATAACTGCTTCCGCAAAGCTGGATTCGACAAAATTCTCCAGGAAAACGTTGACTACGATAGTGAAGATGATGTGCCATTATTGGAATTATGTAAAAACATCAATGTATTCTCTTCCGACTTGACTTCATATTCAGAAATTGATGAAAGTATATTCACGGAAAATTCTAACCTAAGTGTACAGGGTTGTCCAACGAAGGGTAAACACCTTTATAATTTCTTTATTTTACAAGATATTGAAAAATGATAAAAACAAAAGTTGTAGGGATTTTAGAGAGGAATAAGGATAATTTATGATAAAAACAATTGAACATCAAATAAAAAAATTACGCGAAAAAATTATGGTTATTTGCTTATTTTAAATGGAACACCCTGTATATTATTGCATTTTTGGATTCTCCCGAAAATTCTAAACACTTTTTATATAAGATATTACACCTTTAAACCTAATAGTTTCGGAGCTATGAACAGTTGAAAATCAGTATTTTGGCTAATTTGCATTATTGTAAAACCTATCTAATGAAATAGGTACCATGAGTATACGAAAGTTGGTACTTCAGCTTGTACCATAGTAAGCACCACTATTAATTAAAGTGGCCAAGAGGCCGATTTTTACTTGTTTTTAGCTTAAAAACATATGAATTTAGGAATAACGAAGTGGCAACATATCTGCAATAACTAAACGTGTAGATATTAAATAACGACGGAACAATATTTATTATAAACCAAATCTATAATAACTTAACGAATATGTATTAAATAACGACGGAACAATATGTATTATAAACAAAATCTATAATAACTAAACAAATAGGTATCAAAGAACAAGGAAACAAAACTTATGAGAAAAAAATCTAGTTTTCAAAAATGCCTCCTTCAGCGGCTAAGCATATTTGCATGCGTTCTATAAAGTTTTCTTGAGTGTTACGTAACATTTCGTTGTTAACGGCTCTAAAGGCCTCTTGTATTCTCTCCTTCATTTCATTTGGACCTTCACAAGGCGTAGCATTTACAAAATTGTCGACGAATTCCCATAAAAAGTAATCCAAAGGACTGAGGTCCGGAGACCTAGGGGGCCATAGAATCGGTCCTTCGGCTTCATTATTTACGTACCATGGATTCCCCCTATAACCTATCCAATTCGATCCATGACGTTCAGTTAAAAAGCATGTGACATCACGTGTGCCATGCGGTGGGGCCCCATCATGTTGAAACCACATATTGTTTCTAACTTGGATGTTCACATTTTCTAATAAAATCGGCAGTGACTCCCTTAAAAGGTTTAAATATATGTTACCAGTTAAATTACCCTGGAAAAAATATGGTCCAATAACATAATCGTTTACAATGCCACCCCACACGTTCACGGACCATCTTCCTTGTTTCATAATTTTCCCTCTCCAATTAGGATTTTGTTGACTGTAGTACCTTATATTATGTCGGTTCATAGTACGGTCACTCCTAAACGTAGACTCATCTGTGAATAACACATTTCCAAAAAAGTCAGGGTTTTGGTAAGTTTTCTCTATAGCCCAAGAACAAAAATCTACTCTTTTTTCTATATCTCCAGGTAGTAACTTTTGGTGATATGAAATACGATAGGGATGGACTTTGTGATTTTGTAAAATTCTCTTCACAGATGTGTAAGACATACCAAGTGCTTCGCTCCGAGAATTGGTACTTTGAATTGGATTTTCATAAATGGAAAGCAGAACTCTTAGCTGATTTTCCTCATTGAGAACAGGCTTGTTAACAACGACTCTCTTCTTATAATCCACGTTTCCGGTCTCGCGGAATCTAACTCCTAATTTTTTTAATGTTCCTAAACTTGGTTGTCGTCTATCGGGATATCTGTCCAGATACTCTCGTTTGGACGGTCTTAACTGATAACCATTCCTCGCCGATATATTTAACAAATCTATCATTTCGGCTTTGGAATAACGTGACGTTTCTGTTCATCTTTAACAACTAACAACTTCACTAAAATAATATTCTTTAAAAAGTAAACTACCGAAAGTTTGACAAATCTTTGATTAACTTGTTGCCCGGCAACCAAACGACAGTATTTGCACAGGTATCTCGATAGACGATAAGCAAGTTTAACAAACACGTTAAAGAAATTAGGAGTTAGATTCTGCAGCGAGCCCGGGAATGCGGTTTATAAGAAGAGAGTTGTTAACAAGCTTTTTTTTAATGAGGAAAATCAGCCACGAGTTTTTTTTTTTGAAACATATATTCTGTTTATAACAAATATTGTTCCGTCGTTATTTAATATCTACTCGTTTAGTTATTGCAGATATGTTGCCACTTCGTTATTCCTAAATTCATATGTTTTTAAGCTAAAAACAAGTAAAAATCGGCCTCTTGGCCAGTTTAATTAATAGTGGTGCTTACTATGGTACAAGCTGAAGTACCAACTTTCGTATACTCATGGTACCTATTTCATTAGATAGGTTTTACAATAATGCAAATTAGCCAAAATACTGATTTTCAACTGTTCATAGCTCCGAAACTATTAGGTTTAAAGGTGTAATATCTTATATAAAAAGTGTTTAGAATTTTCGGGAGAATCCAAAAATGCAATAATATACAGGGTGTTCCATTTAAAATAAGCAAAATAACCATAATTTTTTCGCGTAATTTTTTTATTTGATGTTCAATTGTTTTTATCATAAATTAACCTTATTCCTCTCTAAAATCCCTACAACTTTTGTTTTTACCATTTTTCAATATCTTGTAAAATAAAGAAATTATAAAGGTGTTTACCCTTCGTTGGACAACCTTGAATTTCAAAAAAGTGAGAACGGTCAGATTTCGTCTGACAGTGATGATGAAGAAATTATTTCTTCAAATATTAAGAACATTAAGAAAGCATATAAAATGTTAAGGGATATTGAAAACTTTTGTATGTTATCTGGAGATTCTGTTTTAGGGTAAAAAAAGTAGTTGCGTGTAAAATGGAATCTCAAATTATTAAAAAGAAATTAACTAGTTTAAGACAAACAACACTCGATAATTTTTTTTAACAGAAACTTTTTATAAAGTAGAACTGTATCAAACTGTATATGTAGGTAGTATATTTTTATTGTATGCATATATGTTTGCAAAAGATGTTGGTGTATACGTAGTAACAATTGTATTAATAATTTGTACTAAACATATTATCTTTTTACTTAAAAATAAAATATTTTTTTAAATAAAATTACATTGGTATTTTATTTGTTTACTCCCCACAACGGACACCTCTACACAACGGACAGTTTCTGTGGCACTGTCCGTTGTTGAGAAGTTTCACTGTAATAGGTTTTTTTTCGGACAAAAACATGAGTACAAAATTCAGTTTTAATGTTAGTTATAAACGTTTTATTTACGAAAAGGTTAATTTTTTCATCTTTTTTGAATCCTAACACTGGAACCTGTGGTGGAAGATAGATCAAAATACAAGAGTTCTAACCACATTACGTCACAACTTGTTACGTTCTGGACGCGCGTTTCGCTAACCCAGTTAGCATCATCAGCAGATGATATAAACTAATGTAACTTATCCTAACCTAGACTATTCATAGGTAAATGTGGTCAAACCCGACTGCACCGTTGTCAAGTAAACAATAGAGGGGACTATAGGGAATAGGCCCTCTGTCTTTATTTAGTGCTTTCTTACCACATTTAACTATTTCTATACTCTCAAATGCATCCAATAATCTATTATTAGATACATTTTTAATCAACTTAAGATTATTTATTCCTCTTCGGTGATTATTTTCCAAAGCATGTTGGGCAACGCTTGACTTTTCTGTTCTTCCGTATCTTAAATGTGCCATGTGTTCTTTAAAACGAATGTTTATGGAGCGTTTAGTTTGCCCAACATATTTTAGATCACAGTCATTACAGCTAATTTCATAGATGCCACTCCTCTCCCTCAAGTCGACTTTGTCTTTGGGGTTTCCAAGGAGATTTTTCAAACTATTCTCTGTTTTGTAGGCTACTCTAAAACCTACGTTTTTAAGTACTTTTTCTAGACCTCTCGTATATCTGGGATCATATGGGATTACTATGAATTTATTGGAAGCCTCAGGTATTTGAAGAGTAGTGGCATCTTTTAACATTTTCTTATGCTTATGTCTATTTACTAGTTTATGTACAAAATTATCATTATATCCATTACTTTTAGCTATATTTTTAATCCGATTCATTTCATTGTTAAAACGTTCTTTACTTAGTGGAAAATTGACTAACCTATGAGTTAAGAAATGGAATGCTGCCATTTTGTGTTGACGGCAATGAAATGAGTCGGATGTTATATATATATCAGTATTAGTAAATTTCCTATAAATATCAAATTCTAATTTATCGTTATTTCTAATAACTAACGTGTCGAGAAAAGGTATTTGCCCATTGTTCTCCTTTTCGTACGTAAAATTAATGGAAGGATATTTATTGTTTAATGTTTTTAAGAAAGTGTCCAAATTTTCTGTTTTAGTATCAAAAATAGCAAATATATCATCTACGTATCTATACCACACCCTTGGGAAATACTTGAGTTCTTTTTTGAATTGGGTTTCTAATCTGCCCATAAACAAATTTGCAAGGAACGGAGATAAGCAATTGCCCATCGCAGTTCCCTCTAGTTGTTTATAATATTTATTGTTGTACTGAAAAAAATTTTGATTCATACATAATTTTGTGAGAAGTAAATACTCATCAATAATTTCTTTCTTCAAATTATTGATTTCAAGTAGTTCCTTTAGGTACTCTAAAGCTAGTGGTATGGGTACACTAAGAAACAATGAGCTTACATCAAAAGATATTAAAATTTCACCTTCTTTTAAGTGAACATTCTTAATTTTATCTAAGAATTCTAACGAGTTAGTAACCTCAAAGTTATCATACGAGATATTTAATTTGCCGAATTCTTCTACTAACCATTTTGAAATATTGTACGTTGGTGATCCAACAGCTGAAACAATAGGTCTCATGGACTTCCCAGTTTTATGAATTTTGGGAAGGCAATACAGTTTAGATAACTGTGGGTTACTATGTGTTAGTTTGAATTTTAGTTTATCGGACACAAGGTTTTTACACTCTTTTAAAGTACTTTTTACTTCTGTTATCATTTTTGATAACGGGTTTTTCTCAATTAAATCATAAGGACCAGATTGAATCAAATTGTCTACTCTTTCAAAATAATCTGTTTGGTCTAGTATAACAACCTTATTTCCTTTGTCAGCTTTTAAATAAAAACATTCCTTTTTCTTCAGTCCCTGGATAACTTCAGTGTTCTTCCGAGAAACATATTTTGACTTGTTGTTAACAACGTTTTTTGAGATTTGATTTCTTCAAGCCTCTCTAATGAATCCCTTAGTTGACTCTGGCACGTATTGAATGGAACTTTCGATATTCCCTATAATAGTTGGTAAACTATTTTTTACTGGAGGCTCTGCAAAATTCAAACCTTTATTCAAAAGGGCGATTTCTCTATTATCAAAAGACTGAGAAGAAAGATTTTCTACAATGTTCTCGACTTCCGAAGAAATTTGTTTTTGTGGTTTTAACTTTCTCAGTTTGTTTTTAAGTGAACACATTTTCTTCAAAAATTTGGCATCGATAACTACGAACATTTTTCTTTGGAAATCTAACCACTGTTCAAATTCTAAATTACTAAGCTTATAAGTGAGTTTTTTAAATAATCCGTATGCTTCAATTTCAAGCATACTTCGTTTGCTATACAGATTTTTAATTTCTAAATCTAGCCACTTTTGTTTGGCAAAAGATCCAACCTTCCCAGTAACGGGTGATTGTTTAGGGATCTTGACTGAAATGAATTTAGGGAAAACTGAAAAAGGCTTGCATGATTTTAGAAACCAAATATCTGCTGCTATTAACCTAATCTTAGTACAGTACTTACAATAAAGGTTTTGTTCCGTTGACCGTGAAGCCATGTTAAGTCCTAACACTGGAACCTGTGGTGGAAGATAGATCAAAATACAAGAGTTTTAACCACACTACACCACAACTTGTTACGTTCTGGACGCGCGTTTCGCTAACCAAGTTAGCATCATCAGCAGATGATATAAACTAAAGTAACTTATCCTAACCGAGACTATTTATAGGTAAATGTGGTCACACTTGGTTGCACCCGACTGCACCGTTCCATATGATCCCAGATATACGAGAGGTCTAGAAAAAGTACTTAAAAACGTAGGTTTTAGAGTAGCCTACAAAACAGAGAATAGTTTGAAAAATCTCCTTGGAAACCCCAAAGACAAAGTCGACTTGAGGGAGAGGAGTGGCATTTATGAAATTAGCTGTAATGACTGTGATCTAAAATATGTTGGGCAAACTAAACGCTCCATAAACATTCGTTTTAAAGAACACATGGCACATTTAAGATACGGAAGAACAGAAAAGTCAAGCGTTGCCCAACATGCTTTGGAAAACAATCACCGAATAGGAATAAATAATCTTAAGTTGATTAAAAATGTATCTAATAATAGATTATTGGATGCATTTGAGAGTATAGAAATAGTTAAATGTGGTAAGAAAGCACTAAATAAAGACAGAGGGCCTATTCCCTATAGTCCCCTCTATTGTTTACTTGACAACGGTGCAGTCGGGTGCAACCAAGTGTGACCACATTTACCTATAAATAGTCTCGGTTAGGAAAAGTTACTTTAGTTTATATCATCTGCTGATGATGCTAACTTGGTTAGCGAAACGCGCGTCCAGAACGTAACAAGTTGTGGTGTAGTGTGGTTAGAACTCTTGTATTTTGATCTTTTTTGAAAATTAACAACGAATTTAAAAACTGCTTGCAAAATGAAATTTTCCGGTCATGGCAAGCTTCAACTAATTAATTGAATAATTTTAACACAAAAGGAATAAGAAGTTACAGCCGTAAAACCAAACGACAAAACGGCTTTTAGGTGTCTTATTGCTGTAATCACGATTTGACTGAAATAGGTTGGAATAATAGAAATGCCATTTCTGTGTTAATGAGTGGAATATATAATTTTTTTTTTAATTCACGCGGAAATTATCATGACGGGGCCACATAACTTTAAAATGGCAAAATACTATGTTACACTTGAATGTTGCGTGCAAAACGCACCTAAAGTTCGCGGCGCTCACCAACGGCGTCTTGCCGGTTCGAACAACCAAGGGGAAGAAATAATTCAGAAGCCCGGCTGAAAGGACTTCCTTTCGATACTGAGGCCTCGGACTGAAAAGTGTTGTTTATGATCTGAAATAATGAGCTTGTTGGGATCGTCGCCGATGAAAAGAGAGAGAATTTCCTTATATTATTAATCGGGCAGCAGCTGCACTAACGCGGTTGTCAAACAGAATTAATTAAGCTTCTTCTTTTCAATTGCAACATAATTAGTAATTAATTTTTTTAATATTTACAGTTATTTATAAATTAAGACTGCGAAACCAAATTTTGTATACGAGTTTAAATGTACAGGGTTGTCCAACGAAGGGTAAACACCTTTATAATTTCTTTATTTTACAAGATATTGAAAAATGGTAAAAACAAAAGCTGTAGGGATTTTAGAGAGGAATAAGGATAATTTATGATAAAAACAATTGAACATCAAATAAAAAAATTACGCGAAAAAATTATGGTTATTTTACTTATTTTAAATGGAACACCCTGTATATTATTGCATTTTTGGATTCTCCCGAAAATTCTAAACACTTTTTATATAAGATATTACACCTTTAAACCTAATAGTTTCGGAGCTATGAACAGTTGAAAATCAGTATTTTGGCTAATTTGCATTATTGTAAAACCTATCTAATGAAATAGGTAGCATGAGTATACGAAAGTTGGTACTTCAGCTTGTACCATAGTAAGCACCACTATTAATTAAAGTGGCCAAGAGGCCGATTTTTACTTGTTTTTAGCTTAAAAACATATGAATTTAGGAATAACGAAGTGGCAACATATCTGCAATAACTAAACGAGTAGATATTAAATAACGACGGAACAATATTTGTTATAAACAAAATATATGTTTCAAAAAAAAAACTCGTGGCTGATTTTCCTCGTTAAAAAAAGGCTTGTTAACAACTCTCTTCTTATAATCCGCATTCCCGGGCTCGCTGCAGAATCTAACTCCTAATTTCTTTAACGTGTTTAAACTTGCTTATCGTCTATCGAGATACCTGTGCAAATACTGTCGTTTGGTTGCCGGGCAACAAGTTAATCAAAGATTTGTCAAACTTTCGGTAGTTTACTTTTTAAAGAATATTATTTTAGTGAAGTTGTTAGTTGTTAAAGATGAACAGAAACGTCACACGTTATTCCAAAGCCGAAATGATAGATTTGTTAAATATATTGGCGAGGAATGGTTATCAGTTAAGACCGTCCAAACGAGAGTATCTGGACAGATATCCCGATAGACGACAACCAAGTTTAGGAACATTAAAAAAATTAGGAGTTAGATTCCGCGAGACCGGAAACGTGGATTATAAGAAGAGAGTCGTTGTTAACAAGCTTGTTCTCAATGAGGAAAATCAGCTAAGAGTTCTGCTTTCCATTTATGAAAATCCAATTCAAAGTACCAATTCTCGGAGCGAAGCACTTGGTATGTCTTACACATCTGTGAAGAGAATTTTACAAAATCACAAAGTCCATCCCTATCGTATTTCATATCACCAAAAGTTACTACCTGGAGATATAGAAAAAAGAGTAGATTTTTGTTCTTGGGCTATAGAGAAAACTTACCAAAACCCTGACTTTTTTAGAAATGTGTTATTCACAGATGAGTCTACGTTTAGGAGTGACCGTACTATGAACCGACATAATATAAGGTACTACAGTCAACAAAATCCTAATTGGAGAGGGGAAATTATGAAACAAGGAAGATGGTCCGTGAACGTGTGGGGTGGCATTGTAAACGATTATGTTATTGGACCATATTTTTTCCAGGGTAATTTAACTGGTAACATATATTTAAACTTTTTAAGGGAGTCACTGCCGATTTTATTAGAAAATGTGAACATTCAAGTTAGAAACAATATGTGGTTTCAACATGATGGGGCCCCACCGCATGGCACACGTGATGTCACATACTTTTTAACTGAACGTCATGGATCGAATTGGATAGGTAATAGGGGGAATCCATGGTACGTAAATAATGAAGCCGAAGGACCGATTCTATGGCCCCCTAGGTCTCCGGACCTCAGTCCTTTGGATTACTTTTTATGGGGATTCGTCGACAATTTTGTAAATGCTACGCCTTGTGAAGGTCCAAACGAAATGAAGGAGAGAATACAAGAGGCCTTTAGAGCCCTTAACAACGAAATGTTACGTAACACTCAAGAAAACTTTATAGAACGCATGCAAATGTGCTTAGCCGCTGAAGGAGGCATTTTTGAAAACTAGATTTTTTTCTCATAAGTTTTGTTTCCTTGTTCTTTGATACCTATTTGTTTAGTTATTATAGATTTTGTTTATAATACATATTGTTCCGTCGTTATTTAATACATATTCGTTAAGTTATTATAAATTTGGTTTATAATAAATATTGTTCCGTCGTTATTTAATATCTACTCGTTTAGTTATTGCAGATATGTTGCCACTTCGTTATTCCTAAATTCATATGTTTTTAAGCTAAAAACAAGTAAAAATCGGCCTCTTGGCCACTTTAATTAATAGTGGTGCTTACTATGGTACAAGCTGAAGTACCAACTTTCGTATACTCATGGTACCTATTTCATTAGATAGGTTTTACAATAATGCAAATTAGCCAAAATACTGATTTTCAACTGTTCATAGCTCCGAAACTATTAGGTTTAAAGGTGTAATATCTTATATAAAAAGTGTTTAGAATTTTCGGGAGAATCCAAAAATGCAATAATATATAGGGTGTTCCATTTAAAATAAGCAAAATAACCATAATTTTTTCGCGTAATTTTTTTATTTGATGTTCAATTGTTTTTATCATAAATTATCCTTATTCCTCTCTAAAATCCCTACAACTTTTGTTTTTACCATTTTTCAATATCTTGTAAAATAAAGAAATTATAAAGGTGTTTACCCTTCGTTGGACAACCCTGTACAGCGTGGTCGGTTTATCGTCTCCCTATTTTAAAGCTGCATAACTGTTTTACCATTTAATTTATCGAAATTAGCCAAAAAACAAATTGTCGTGTTGCTTTTCAAGTTTCTGTTTGGCATCGCATAACTTAGACGTTTAAAAAAATATTGACTAAACTTTTTTATGGATATAATTTTTTTAAATGGATACTATGTGCCTAAATTCAATTGTTTTTGGACTATTCATAAATAGGCATAATTACCCTTACCGAATTCTTAAATAACATGTTCCATAGAACGTGGATTGGAATGAAAGGACCAACTGAATGACCTGCTAGATCACCCGATTTATCGCCTTTGGACTATTTTCTTTGGGGGTACATGGAAAATAAATCTTTTTGCTAAGAAGTCCGATTCCATAGAAGATCTTCGCCAATAAATTACAGATGAGTGCAGGAGCATCACCTGATATACTACAAAATGTTCAAAATGGATTTGAACCAAATCTATATTATTCTATGAAGGCAAAAGGGTCAAAAATTGTTAAATTAAAAAAACACAATTTATTCGCTTTAACTTCCCTCGTAAAAGGGAAGTATTGTAATCGTAAAAAATCACCATCCGAGATTGTTTCAGATCTTCACGTTTCAGGGTCTCTAGATGCCGAAAAACATGTTTTCTCAATTCTGTCGGTCTGTCTGTCTGTTCGCGGCATAGCTAAAAAACTACTTACCTAATTGACTTCAAAATTTGGTCAACAATTAGGGGTCATATGGGGATGACCTGGTAATATCCAATACAAAATGGCAGCCTAGTGAAATGTTAAAAAAATTATTACGTAAAAACTACTGTTCCAATTTATCTCATATTTTGCACAAGAATCAAGTATTATTTAGCAATCAACTGATACAATTTTGGTCGAAATTCAAGATATCGGAGCAAAATGGCAGTTTGATAAAATTTAGTCTGATTTTAAATTGTGTGCCATAAATAATTGTGGTATAGAGATAGTAAAATTAGAGTACTAAATCAAGATGGCGGACAAAATGGCGGCGAAATAAAATATTTGTTAAAACGAAAAAATCAGCCTATAATGTTTTACATATATTCTCATTTTAACGTCCCTAGATGCCAATTCATATGTTTTATCAATTCCGTCGGTCCGTCTGTCGGTTTGTCTGTCAGTTCGCGCATAACTTAAAAACTATGTATCAGATTAACTTCAAATTTTAGCCAAACAATAAGGGTGATATGAGGATGACCTGATAATATTTTGATAACATTCCAGTATGCCAGAACAAGATGACGCCACAGTGAAACTATAGAAAACTATTTATTACTGAAAAAAAACTAATTAAAGTATTACATAGGAATGAACTGGTAACATTTTGGTATGAGCATAAGATAGCAACCAAAGTAGCTCTCTAATAAAATATTCAAAAAATCAGTCTGAAAAAGTTACCTATTACAATAATTTCAAATTTTGCGCAAGCATCAGCTGTGATACACAATTCTCAATTCTTCTCAATTATTGGATTTGTTCCGATAAACATTGTTTTTCAAGTGGCCCCAATAAAAGAAATCTAAGGGACAAAGATCGGGGGACCGTGAAGTATATTCGATAGGCCCTCTTCTTCCTGTTCATCTATTTGAGAACGTGACATCCAGAAATTTTCTAACTTCACGAGTTAAATGCGGAGGAGCTCCATCTTGTTGATACGAGGTTAAGTTAATATGGGGAGTTAAATTGTTTATAGTTGGATCTATTTCTTGCCGAAAAAGCTGGTGATATTGTTCACCGGTCAAATTTCCCTCGATAAAAAAGGATCCAATTACATGTCCCGCAAACAATCCAGCCCAGACATTGACTTTTTCTGGGAAATGTGTATGCAGTTTTTCATACCAGTTTGGGTTATTCCGCCCCCATAACGGTAATTTTGTTTATTGACCATTCCGTGTAGTGTGAAGGTCGCTTCATCGGAAAAAAAACAATAAAGTTCGGGTCATAGTCATTACAAAGTTCTATGTACAACATAAACTTTCATGGATGCATTTTCTCAGTATGAAGAATGGTTCTTACAGATTTCGGAACTTCATGATTCAAAGCGAGCTGATTGGTGGGTAGTCTGGGATTTTTTTGTATCGAAAGCACAATGTCCAATTTTTTATCATCGGCGGTAGAATTCCAGTCATTCTGTAAAGCTCTACAGTTCGAAAAACTGCATTTCTAAACCCCTTAAAATTAAAATATCAATTCTCTTTCTTTCAGTAAGTAAAAACACCATGCTATTTCCATCTTTGCTTAATTATGGCAAAACCTGACTTCCAGGTGCCAAACTATTATTGCCAAAAGCCATACTTAGTTTATTGCTTAGGTAAACACGACTATTTTCGAATACAGAGTAAGAGAAAAATTGTGTATATCACAACGTCAAAAAAAAGAGCCGTGTCTAAGGTATCCGTATTGAGCCGGCTTGAAACTGATAATTTTAGCAGCAAAAAGTGAAAACAAAAATCTTGGTATTTTTATAAAGTCATTTTTTATTAGAATTTACAAAGCGATTTGTTCGTGCCTAGAATTTTATTTTCGTTTTGTTCATTTTTGTAATTAATGTAATATCCACCGATTGAAGGAGAAACTACAACATGATTACGTAATTAAAATCTAACACGTTTGAGGAAATTAAAAATCAAAACATTCCAGAGGTGACTATAAAATTTTAATGTCACTGTTACTGAATAATTTCGAACATCATTCGTTTTATAAAATGATTAACGATCTAATTGAAAAAGCTAAGACGGTACTAATTTACAACGAATCAAAATCAATAATAGTTTCAAGTAGGAGATTTAGAAATACGTTTCAAAAGCATCCCCTATCCAAAAACACTATTAAAAACTGGTTATAGAAGTTTTCAGAACAGGGCTGCTTGGAGATAAAAAGGTCGAAAAGGTACGTATTTGATCCAGCTTATCTAAATCGACTTTTGGCTACTTATGAGGTAATAACAACCATAGAATATCATTAAGAAAAATTCAAAATATGACAGGTATATCCAAAAGTGAGTGTCAAAGATGCCTCAATGTTTTAAAATTATTTCCGTACAAAATTCAGACTTTTCACAAACTACATCAGCATGACTACGAAAAAAGGCTACTTACATGCGAAATTTTATTGGACCTGTGTAGGACCCACCCGACTACCCATCTGATCATGTCTGATGAGGGTAATTTTCATATAGATGGGCTATGTAATAGGCACAATTGTAGAATTTACCTGTTGATTTCATACACGAACGAAATATTATATACCAAATAGCAATAAACAATGGCTATTCCAAAGCTCTAATTGACAAACTAATTAATAAAAAGTTTTGCAAGTTCATAGGGATTTATGTAACAGTCAAATGGATAAACCAATTTCGCCTTTTCAACTACCAAAATGTCTGAAAATTAGTTACATTGGTCCAGTATCAGTTAGAATTGGAAATATATTTAAAAATGTTTTACAAAATGTACGAATAGTTTATAGTTCTGTATTGAATTTGGGTAGAATTTTGTCACATACCAAAGATAAAATAGACAATCTTAAGAAAAGTGGGACTTATCAGCTTGATTTTAGCAATTGCAGTTCTTCTTACATTGGTAAAACAGGTACGAGCTTCAATCTGAGACTCCAAGAAAATCTCAACACTCAAAAATCTCCAAATGATAATAAATCAGCATTTTGTGTTCACCTTAAACAAACAAAACATTCTTTCGACATCGAAAATAATTTTAAGATGGTACATACTATTTTCAGGGGTTAAAAACAGGATTCTCTTGAGAGCTTGGAAATTGCAAAGATTTCAGTTTGACGAAAAACGAAAAACCTTATAATAAAATTATTTAAATAATAAATAGTAAGCAATTCCCATATTACATTCATATCTTAAACTAAAAGAATGTTTATTTTTATATGCCTGTTTTTATACACTAGACTTTTGAATAGGTTTGACTTTCACAGCTAGGACACATTTACAGTTCATCTTTCAGTAGATAATAATTAGTTTTTAATGTATGTAGGTGTTTTAAACGTTGGTCTTTTACGTTGTGATATAACATTTATCCTGTGTTAACGTGATGTAAATAATTTATTTTATATTATTTTATTCCTGACCCCCGTAAATTTTGACATTTTTTAGATATTTACATGCTATTGAAAATGGTTGTTTAATCGAAACACGTCGAGCCTAAATAAATACATTTTTGTGAAGATTTTGTCTTATTTTTTTAATCATTATTCGAAGAATACCAACGAGATTCTCCTAAAGTATGGTGTACAGTCTCTGCTAATAAAATTTATGGACCTTTTCTTTTTCATGAACCAACTGTACCGGGTGTTATATACGCAGATATGCTAGAAAATTTCTTCTATCCTCAACTTAGAGAGGAAGGGATTATTGATGAAGTTTATTTTCAACAAGACATAGCGCCTCCCCCTACTCTCTTGTAGCAAGGGAGTCTACGGATGTAACGTTTGGAGGAAGGGGGATAGGGAGGGCTGGCTCTATTCCTTACTCCCCAGACCTCACAGTCCCAGATTTTTTTTTGTGGTGTTACGTAAAAGTCAGATGCCATAATCCAATTCCACAAAATCTTGAGGACCTCAAACGGAGTATTCGTAACGTGATTCAAGCAATACCCCAGGGCATAATACAAAACTAGTTAGATAATTTGGCGTTTCGATTTCAAAAGTGTGTTGAACAAAATGGATACCACACTCAGCATTCGTTTTAAGTTGTTATTTGTTTATCAAACATTCATTTAAAAAAAATAAAATTTAGATGTTGAAAAACAGTAATTTTTTTCATTTATAAAAGGGGTCGGCTGGGACACCCTGTATAGTAATCGTAAAAGTTTTAGGCCCGAATAAATTGCTTTGTAAATTCTAATAAAAAATTAGTTTATAAAAATACCAAGATTTTTGTTTTAAATGTTTACTGCTAAAATTGTCAATTATAAGCCCGCTGTAATTGGTATACGGATGCGTTAGACACGTTTCTTTTTTTTTTGAAGTTGTGATGTACAGGGTGTTCTACTAAAAATAGTTGAGAATTTCGATGTTGAAAAACGGCATTTTTTTCTCTCGCTCTGTATTAAAAAAAAAAGTGTCAAAAAAATTGTGAAAAAGGCATTTAAAATGGAACACTGTCGGCTGGGGCACCCTGTATAGTCTAACATGAAAAACATGTTCAGATTTTTACCTAAAACTGTAATTGGAGAGTAATTGTTCGAGAACAAAGCAACTTAAGCAGAGATAACTTGTTTCCTATCATATCCATGTGAAACGTTCAAGAACCAATAAAATATAATTCATAAGTTTTTTCTAGAACCGATTACGATTTATCTGTGGGAAAGCTAATTCTTTACAAATTTAAAATTCTATCCGACTCCTCGCCCGGCTTTTTTTCCCGCTGAAGAACTTGCCCATCATAAAATCGAAAAGTCATCTATGGCTAGGAATTTATTGCGGTTTGCTGCTTGCCATTTTGATATCTCGCTGCATAGTTGTAAATCTTTTTGTTGTGTGGACTTATCTTCCTTTCGTATGCCTCGGAATGCCAGTTACACAAGAAACTTGATATATCAAGATTGTTTTGTAATATGAATTGCTTCAGAACATATAAATGACCAAATTTGGATCAAGGAGCTGTGATTCCTCGTAGCCATATTGAGAGTAATCTTTTTTGCTGTTGAAAGCAGTCCACTATTATTTTATTACACAATAAGTTAAAATTCAAGAGTTAATTTTACCAAAGGGTGCGTATTTCATTCCATGGTCGATCAGACGCATCCAATGATCAATATTCAAATGAATATTATTTACTGGAGTGTCAATAATAATAATGTCGAAATTGCTCTCTACTATTTTCCCAAAAATGCAATGGTTTTCGCGTAAATCGAGTTCTAGGATGTTTAATTTTGGATGGTACGTAGGAAACGCGAAAATTTCATCCGAGTTGCAAAGTGCTCAACAATTGCTCCTCGCCGACAGAAAAATTGACCTACTTTAAAAGTCGTTATTCAGTCAAGCGAAAAGTTTCGACTGCCGGCGTTTAAAAAAAGTGTTTTTTAAATTTAATTTGATTTAGAAAGCTTGCCAATTTTCTATTGGCTTGGCAATTAAACAGGGTTATTAAATAAATGCTGTAAGTAGGTCAAATTTAGATTTCAGGGTTCCTAGATGACGAAAAACATGTTTTCTCGTTTCCGCCGGTCTGTCTGTTCGCCGCAGAGCTAAAAAACTACTCACCCGATTGACATCAAATTCTGGTCAAAAATTAAGGGTCATATGGGGATGGAAAAAATATTACTGTGGAAGTGCTTATGTAATTTATCTCAAATGTTGCACAAAAATCAAATATTATGTAGGAATCAACTGGTAAAATTTTGGTAGGAATCCAATATGGCGGAACAAAATGGCGGCTTAATAAAATATTTAAAAATTCAGCCTAAAAAAACTACATAATGAACTGATTTCATATTGTGTGCAATAACTAATTGTAGCCTAGAGATGAACTAGTAAAAAAAATTACCTCAAATCTTCCAGAAAAATCAAGTGTTATTTAGGAATGAACTAGTAATATTTTTGGCAAAACAAAATGGCGACCAAATCAAAATTAACATAAAAAAATCTTCTTCAAATGACATTAAAATTTTAGAGAAAAATTAAATGAAGGGTACAGAATAAAACAAGGAGAGTCCAAATTTTTGGTTTTGCGGTTTTTCCCTTTATCGGGTGCTACTCTGTGAGCTGTTTCTTATGACAATCATTTGCGGTATAAAACACGATTAATCGCATAGATTTTTCATCAAAAAGATTTGCTATGCAGCTATAAAACTAGGAATGTTCACGCGTTACAGGTATAAAATAAGGAGAGTATTTTATCGTAAAAGAGATAAGGATCTGCTGCCTTTTTTTGCTCAGGAAAATGACTTGGTATTCTGTAACAATATAAAAGGGCTCTTAGAAAAAATGGGTTTGCCTGAATACACTCCAGATGATTGGCGCCTTTTTATTGGCAGTTCAAAACGTAGTTTAAAATGTGTTCTTCTACATAACGGTAACAAATATGGCTTAATCCCTTTTGGTCATTCTACTACCATGAAGGGAGAACATGAAACAATTGCATTAGTTTTGAGAAAAATTAAATACGAAGAACATCAGTGGGCAATTTGTGTTGATTTAAAAATTGTTAACTTCCTCCTTGGACATCAAAGTGGTTATACATAATATCCTTGTTTTTTGTGCCTTGGGGCAGCAGTGCTAAAAATGAGCACTGGGTTAACAAAAATTGGCCTTCAAGAGATGTCATGATTCAAGGAAACAAAACGTGATCAACGAACTTTTGGTTTCAAGAGAAAAAATCTTACTTCCGCCCTTGCATATTAAGCTAGGCCTAATGAAGCAATTTGTGAAGGCTTTAAATCGAGATGGAAATTGTTTTGGGTATTTGTCACGTAAATTTCTTGGCATTAGCACGGAAAAACTAAAAGCTGGTATATTTGATGGTCCTCAAATAAGGCAACTTGTTAAAGATCCACAATTCACCACATCAATGAACGAGACTGAATCTAACGCTTGGTATTCATTTGTTCAAGGAGTACAAAATTTTCTTGGCAATCATAAAGCAGAGAATTACGTAGAATTAGTGGAAACTATGCTTTCAAATTTTAATATTCTCGGCTGTAACACGAGTATAAAAGTTCACTACCTCCACAGCCACCTAGATCGTTTTCCAGAAAACTTAGGTGATTGTAGTGAAGAACATGGGGAAAGGTTCCATCAAGATATTAAAACTATGGAAGATCGTTATCAAGGACGATGGGATAGCCGCATGATGGCGGACTACTGCTGGAGCCTTCAGCGAAACTGCCTTAGTAAACTCCATTCTAGAAAGTCGTATGAAAGAAAATTTTTATGTGATTAGTGACTAATGTAATTATGTAAATTAAGTTTTTGCAATAAATACTTAAATCCATGTGTCTTTGTTTTTTTAACTGACAATAGTAATATTATATATTATAACAGTTATAACGTAAAATATATACACAATTTTTTTTTAAACTAGATCTGATAGACAAAATCTAAGAACTTTTTTACATTCTGCATTCAAAAATTACCCAGGAACAGTTAAAAAATCTCAGGCACCAAAATGTGTGTTGGCCTGTGTTATCGGCCAAGTTATAATGGCAGCTTTAGAAATAATTGTGTTGTCAATGTCAATAAGAAAAAAACTCAAGGAGGTAGATTAGAAGAACACGAGTTCGAGCTTCCTGATGCAAAATATAATGGTAAGCATACACTGAAACCAACATTTTATAAAAGTAACAAAAATATTACCTTTTAACGAGCCTTTTACTAGTTTTTAATTATATAACGAACAACATATTTCAAAAGACGTGCAAAAAATTTTCGTTAAAAAAATAAAAAAACGTATTGTCGATGTGAAATAGATTTTGCAATTTTTTTCTAACTGTGCAGCTTATTTTAATTTATTTTAAAGTCGTATTATACTGTTTTGTAGTTTTTCCTAAATAGATATTAAACGTTGACAGTAAAACGGTATGTGGTATTTTAGACTCTTAGGTCTTCAATTTTTTTTTAGAACCGCTACCCATAAAAAAGGAGAAGTACCTAAATTTGCAGAAACTCAAGTCGTATTGTCAACAACCACAAGCAGCGGAGTTTTACAGCTAACTTACATATACTGAGTGACAAAATGGTAAGAATACAGGAAATGTAAATATGGGTATGTCCAGTTTAGTAATATAATTATTATTTTTTTAGAAATTTTACTCATCACACAGACTTGGAAACGGCGGACCTTTCTTGTATTATTCCTGTATTTTTGTATATTTATGCGGAATTTTGACAACTAGCCCGGATTTTTAAGTTTTTTTAGAACACGTTATTTTCTGTTTCAAAGAATGTATATTTAGTTCTCCCTGTATACTGGCAAAAAAAACTTTGTTTCATTTTCTAAGCTTTTCAACACCGAATTTAATATAAAAAGTTAAATTACTCTAGAATTAGTTTTTGTGACATTCCTGGTTTTATTCCTGTACCCTTCAAACGTGAAATACGTATGAACTGATACGAATTCAATATGACGTAACAAAATGTCGGTGCGTGTTAAAGTAAAAGTTACTTGTTGATTTTTTTTTAAGTTATGCCCAAAAATCAATTAAGGCATAGGTAGAAACTGGTAAAATATTGGTAAGACTCCAAGATGATGGAACACAATGGCGCCCGATAAAAATGTTTGAAAAGACAGTATATATGTGTTACTAATGACTATGTACTGAAATAAATTGGGTCACACTTCACTATTCCTCATAAAGATACGAGGGAAGTTCTGGGCAAAGAAAATATACCGGTTTTTTTATTCGAGAAATTTTCTACCGAATATTATACGGGCACCAAAAATTAACCAAATAATTCGGAAAAAGATGCCTGTTACTTTATAAACTCCGCACTCGCTAATTTTTCGTAGTTGTTTCATAAAGGAGCCCTTCTTTTGCGTAGTCGGGATCTTTGATAAGTTATGAACTTGTCATAGAAGCTGTTAACCGAAGCAGAACATTATGTCCTATCCAAATGCCAAAATGTCGCAATTGCACCAAGTAGCATTCCCGTAGAAGACATAGTATCTTTCGTTGAAGCAGCAAGCAGAAGATTACCTGTTAATCCAGCAGATATGAGACAGCGAAGATCATTAAAAATTCAAAACCACGGAAGTCGAATCTCTCCACAGCCGAATAGATAGCGATAAAGACTTTAAATGAAGACGCAAACATTCTAGTATTTCCAGCAGGTAAAGGCAATGCCACAGTCGTTATGGACAGAACAGAATAAGTAGAAAAGGTAACTCAACTTTTGGACATCAACACCTATAAGGTTATGCAGGCAGACCCCACAAGTAGAACAAAAAGACGCATTACCAATCTGGTTAACACATCCAGTCTACCACCAGCAGAGAAGAAACTATTAAAACCAAGAAACTCCAAGATTTCCGGGTTCTACGATCTTCCGAAGATACACAAGAAAAATTAGATTCTATCAGAAAAACTATGCACATTTCGTGGAAAAACTTAAGGCAATCCAGTTGAACACCGAAGATATTTTGGTAAGTTTCGACGTAGGATCACTATACACAAATGTTTCAGTCAACGACTCAATTTCCATTATATCAGACATATCGGACCATAATCATCTTGATAACAACTGAATAGACCCACTTTCAATGAAAAAACTTTAGGGGTAGCTATGGGATGTCCTCTATCACCTGTGGTAGCGAATATCTTTATGGAAGCCTTTGAGGATATTGCTCTAACATCCGCTCCACTAAAACCGAAGCACTGGTTTAGATATGTAGATGATACTTTTGTAGTTTGGCCTCAGGGACAAGATAATTTCCTCATATTTCTGGACCACCTTATTTAACAACATCATAATATCAAGTTCACAATGGAAATTGAATCTAATGGAACGATTCCCTTTGTAGATGAATTTGTTCAAAGAAAGGAAAATAATACATTAAGACACTCTGTGTATAGACACATACAAATTGATAGGGGAGGAGCACCGGTTGGGGTCACATTGAGCTATTGGTAGGCTTTCCAAAATTGGCATAATCGTGTTTATGTAATAAAAATGCTGGGCAAAAGTTGACGCAGTAGTTTCTTACCTTTGAAGATTTATATTCTTATTGAGGATATGAATTTACTTAATATATATTATTAATTATTTTTTATTAGAAGATGATTTTTCACTATTTGTGGTCACTTTTTGCTAGTTGTGTGTATCCGGTACTCCTGTTGCGGCCACAAGGTTAAGGACGGTAGAACAGTAGGTACTTGGTGGGAAAACTGAAGAAAAATCCGCTTCACTTTTGGCCTTCCTCCTCATTATCAAATAAACGGATAGCGTTTACAACATTGTATAAAAAATTTTCTTGACTTCGTTTAAAAAATTCTAATGTAGATTTTCATTAATAATGTTTTAATTAAAAAAATATATACTTTGGAAGCAAGGTTTAAACACATACAACATGAACACATTGTTTAAAATGAGTCATTTTATTAAACCGTATTTAAACTTGTATGGGATTCCTTTAGGTCTGTCAATTCAGGCACACGAGTAAATTTGCTTAGGCCTAAATTAACATTAAATGCCTTGCAATCAGTTGAAACCACCAAATTTTTTTTCTTGACTGTATGCATAGCAGCATGCAAAGACTTCTCTTAGTATCAGCACAGACTCTTTTATCAGTCATATCTAATTTCGCGAAAAAAAATTCGGCTAGAAACGGAAATTTAAAGAAGAAAACCTCATATTTTAACCAGTTTATGGTATGGTCACAATTGGTTTTTCACTAATCTATTCCCGCCCCTTCATAGCCACAGTAATAGAAAAAAGTTAAGCTGCTGCATTTGTAGCCACCTCTATGTTTATATAAATGACGATCTATAACCCTCAGGATACTCAATTTATACTCTTCTTTTCCAAACGAATTTGTAAAAGATATGTAGTACTAATTAGATTTCTTGTTATAAAATATAAACTTACATCGCAATCCTATGCAAACCTGTTTCGGATTTTAGCAGCATTAAAACACGTGCTTCTAGATGGAGATGACGGTAGGTGTACTGATTTATGAATTTATGCCTAGAAATAAGTGCAATATCTGCTAAATATCTTCAATTAACGAATTTTACAGGAAATGGCTACAAACGTGACAATGGCCTACAACTGGTGCTTCTACCCTACTTAAATGCAAATTCCCATCACCACCCAGCACAAAAAAATCGGTTATTAACTCACTAGTATTTAGAGCTATTTCGATTTTAGAAACATCCAAACTAACCGAAGCTCTTAGAGGGAATGGTTATTTCAGTGAAGATATTACGCGTTCAATTAAAAGACATAGTAATCCAAGTCTGCCAAAGGGGAATGATACAAAGCTACCGTAAGGTAGTGTTGTTCTTCCCTACACGCATGGCACTATAGACAAAATAGGATGATTACTTTGGCGCTCCAACATACGTACAATTTTTAACACATAAGAAGATTGGACAATGCTTGCGATTCCCGAAAGATATTTTTCAAACAGAAGTATATAAAGTTCGCTCTTGTGGAGAAGTGTATGTGGTAGAAACAGGACGTTCAATATCAACTAGACTTAAGAAACATGAACGATATATTAAAAGGAAACATATTGTTCAGTCTGCTGTAGCTGAACACCAAAATACTACTGGCCATTTTATAAATGTAAAAGAAAACATTGGTGCCAGGATTTTATAAACGAGAAACTGAAATAACTGAAATAAATAAACTTGAAATTTGTTAACATACAACAAATTTTAATAGAGATAAGTGTTACGGTCTACATCACACGTGGAAACCGATCTTAAAACGGGGTCACGGCTCGCCTGAATCTCGTCGAGCTCGCCAGGAAGAGGACACAAATGAAGACTGCACGGAGGGATACTCGCAACGGCAGATTGGATCACGGGACAGTAGGACGTAGGCAGAGGCAAACCGGACAGACGAAAGGAAGATAACAGAGAATAACATCAACCTGGTAAGACGACACTAACTTACTAATAAAATTTTTATTTTTAGAGGACAAGCAGTATCGAGAGGTGGCACAAACATCCTGCCAAGTGAGCCCCCCTCCCCACACTACAGTGAGGACTATGTCCTTAATAGCAGTTTCTCCCAAAAAGACGGCATCAACCCCTTCGAAGGATCCTTAGCTTGTCCAGTCATGGTCTATCTAATGGGGCCCGTTCGTGTTTAGTGGGTATTGTGTTCTCTGCCAGGTGAAAATCTGTCAGAGTGATAAGTTCCACACTGTTTTCCCTTCTAATAGTAGGGAATTCGTGCGTAAAAACATTCCCCATCGTCACACAAAAAAAATTCGAGCTCACATTGCATAGATCTGATGGATGAAGATGCCTCGTGCAAGCGTAGGCGAAACGTCGGACAAGAACCATGATTTCTTTATCCGAATAGACAGTCCATCAGATAAAAATAAATTAACCGCGGCAACTGCTCGTGTTTTTATAACATTTATTATATATTTATTTAACGCAGTTAACAATATGTAGTTTGGTATTGCCAGAAGCATCTGCTTGTTTAGAAATATAATACAAAAATAATGCTGAAAGTTGCTGAAAATGAAAAGTTTTGATCCCAACACGTGCGAAAAGACACTTTTTCCGCACTTGACTGTTTACCATGGTAACGGCAATCGCGTGGGGCAAAGTGGCTCTTTTCTCATTTGTTAGGATAATAACTATTTGACTAAACGTACATCTAGATATTCTGCTGAGTTGCGAAAAACCCAAAAATAACTTTCTTTATATACTATATGCAACAAATAAACTTAATACTTAAAAAAAAGAAAGTATATCTAAAAAAGCAATGTGTCTACGTGGTAGTAACCTGTTAATAATCAGTCGTCCGTACGATAATAGCAATTACAGCATGTCTTTGGGGACAAATGGTCTAGTTCTATGAATATGCAACGAAGCAAATGAACTGCGAATTTATTCCAACACATTAACTTTATACGCTTGTTCTAACAAATTTAAATAGCCAATAAAAGAACGTGTTACTGCAGGAATTTATTGCACATATTTATCAATATCATAAATCGGATACGATGTGTGAAATAAACTGAAGCTGAGGGAACTGTCTGAAACCGCTTTTAACTTGGAACTTTTAATTTTAGTACTGATTTCATACAATTTCCTACCGAGTGAGTGTGAAAAACGGTACTTCTAATATAAAGTTAGTATTTATATCTGCACATTGCGTTGCACAATTGTAGTAGTTCAAATACTGACACAAATATCCTATAGTTTAATGCTCTCCTGCCTGAAAATACTTTCTGATGAATTACTGCTCAAAAAGAAAAAAACTTTAATAATGAGCATTTTTGGAAATCTATAATATTTAAATGTTTGCGAACACTTTGTTCAAAGCAGTGATAGCTCCTCGGAGGCGACAGGGTCGTACCAGAAAATATTCGGGAAAAATTCCCTTTTTAAACAACTAGGTAAATATTTTTCAAAAATAATTTTGCAAACATCTTAAAAATGCACAAAACCAAAATGTAGTTTATTATTTCCTGGGCATATATCAAATTAGGTAGGTATCCCTATTATCGTTGCGTGACTAACATACAAATAACGCCATTAACAGCAGTCCGTGCGCCACCATCTATTTCTAATATATTTATTATAGACGGTGGATCGGCCAGCCGATTCCATCATCTTACATGCTAAAGTGCAGGACACGAAAGAAAACCGGGCGGTCCTTAAAATAAAGGTCCATAGTCTTAAGCAAGCGGAAAAGTAAAATTTGTGTAAGCAAATAAATTTTATGTTATTTTATTTGTTGTAATAGTTTGCCGCTTCATCTATAAAAAGGAAAATTAATCGAGTAAATTTCGCACTCGTCCACTTGTAATTGGGATGTGCCTAGAGTCTCCATGCACTTGCCGCTAGAAGGTTCAAACTATTTCCAGTGGCGCCTATACATTTCGAGCATTTGTTTTCATTTCTATATAAATGCGCTGCGTTGAATTTGAATTATCATTTCGAAGTAACGATGGCGAGCAAAAGAGGAAAAACAATTCGAAGGGGTGCACGTGAAGTTATTGCGAGCGTTATAGAGGCCTGTACTAGAGAAGCTGAAAATAATAGTTTCACTATTCCAATTCAAAATCGAACAGATCGCGTTGCATTTTACACTGGTGTTTCGGAAAGCAGTGCAAGAAAAATTCTAAGAGAACATAATGATCGCTCATGTTCTACTTCACCTTTAAAATCTCCTGTTAAAAAAAGACACCGATTATCATACAAAAATAAAATTGACTATGGTGATTTTCAAGTAATTCGACGAACAGTATAGGATTTTTATATAAACTTGAAGAAGGTTCTGACCTGCAAACCCCTACTTCGTGCCGTAAAAAAACAAAATAGATTTTCCGTACGGGTATAAAACCTTAAATCGGCTTTTACGACCAAATGGTCTTGTTTGGGGCAAGTGCCAAAATAAACGAAAATTGCTCATTGGGAGACCAAATATTTTTCACTGGCGGGCGAAATATCTATCAACTGTATGGAAATATAGGCAAGAAGGGCGCAATATTGTGTATGTAGACGAAACCTGGGTAGATAATGATGACAGTGAACAAATGCTGGCAAAGTGAAAGTGTTACAGATGTTGTTCAGGGAATCCGCTCTAGTAGTCGCTTTATTATAGTTCACGCTGGTTCAGAAGCCGGATTTGTTCCAGGTGCTGCTTTAGTTTTTCGCTCGGGACTAACAACTGGAGACTATCATGGACAGATGAATAGAGATAATTTTGAAAAGTGATTGATAGAGAAGCTTCTACCTAACATTCCTCCCAAATCAGTCGTGGTAATGGAAAATGCGTCTTATCATTCTCACGTAGAAGATAAAGTGCCAACTAAATACTTTACAAAAGCTCATATGATATCGTGGCTTAAATCGAACAATCTAGTATGTGATCCAACATGGAAAAAATATCAATTTTATGAAGTAATATCAGCCAACAAGCCTAGAGAAAAAAAATAAAATTGACGGTCTTTTACGTAACCTCGGTCATACACCTTTAAGGCTGCCCCCATACATGTGTGACCTCAACCCTATTGAACTTGCATGGGCAGGAGTAAAAAAATATATTCGAGAGCGCAACACCGGTGAACTTTCAATTAAAGATTTAAATAAAATAACATTAACAATCTTATGTTAAACATGTTCGTTCTATTGAAGATAAATACTGGAAAGTAGATGGCAAAATTGAAACGGTTATTGATGATTTAGTTATCACACTGGGATCTTCAAGTAGTGACGACGAAACCTCATCATTTTCAGAGGAAGACAACGATTTAGAAGGAATCGAACCATTAGAATCACAGCCGTCAACCTCAAAAACGGCTTAGTTTTTTCATATATTTTGTAAAATTTTTCATAAAGTAGCTGTCAATAAACTACTTCAAAATAATTAATTTTCTGTTTAATATCGGGTGTCAAAAAATATCTAATATTATAATTAATATTTGAAAAACTACAGAACTCATATTTTTCCAAAATTAACACATCAATGTAGTTATAGTATGGGAGCCAGCAATGATTCCAGTGAACAAGATTTATCAAAATTTTAACTTATGCAGTTCGACTTTGGGCTATTCGGGTATGCCAAAAATGACCGTTTTTCTCCGTCTGTCATATTACTTTGTACAGGGGGCATCATTGTGAAGTACTATACAGGGCGTTTCCTAATTGCGCGCTAATGTTAAAGGGGGGGGGGGGTGATTCTTTTTAAGAAAAAAGTTTAATATGAACCTAAAAGTTTTAACTTTGGAGATACAGGGTTTTAAAAAAACATTTTTTTTTAATCCTAATTCTGATGCTATTATAGATAAATAACTGTCTGAAATTTGATACACGTCTTTTATGCATAAAAGGGCATTTTTTATTAAGAATCAATGTTTGACATTTCTACCAGTGGCATGCATCAAATTTAATGCAGTTATCTACAATAGCATCAGAATTGAGACGAAAAAAAAAATTTTCTTTTTAAACTTTACCATCCTGTATCTCAAAAGTTTCGACTTTTAGGACATAAAACACCCCCTTTAACATCAGCACGCAATTAGGAAACGCCCTGTACAGTACTTCACAATGACGGCCCCTGTATAAAGTAATACGACAAACGGAGACAGACGGCCACTTTTGGCATACCCGAGTAGCCCAATGTCGAACTGCATAAATTAAAATTTTGATAAATCTCGTTCACTGGATCTGATGCTGGCTGCCCTTGTAAAATCTGGACTTTTAAATCGTGTATCACTATACTGTGTGGTCCAATAATAGTGGACGTAGGCAGTAGACCGGGAACCGTTAACGACAGAACTCAAGAAAAAATATATTTATAGGTAAATCGATTAAGACAAATCAAAATTAAATCATTTTAATATTCGAAAGTTCGCCGTTCTAGCAACACAAAAGAGATATAGAAGTGCGGTACACGAAAAAAACAGACAAATATAGAAAAAGGTTTATTAAGCATAGTTACATTTTTTAATTGTCTGAAGTGCGTATAGTCAAAAAGGAGTGCCATATTATTTAAAGAACGACGGGACACCACTGGTTTAAAAAGATTTCTTGGCCAACCCTCCTAAACCGATTGACTCCGCCCGGTTTCCTTTCGTGTCCCGTACTATAGACTTCAGCTACTAATTGACGCGGTACGTAGTACGTTCGCATGGAGAATCATGCTATAACGTTCGTCGTAGCTTATATCACCCAACACCAGCCCGTCTCGATGTGGCCGTATCCCCGGAATTTTTCCCAATTGAATAATACCATTTTTCAGGTGTTAATTTTAATTAATATAAAATGATACTACTTATTTTTAAATTAATTGGTTAGCTCTTTACATTAGTCATTACTAACGATGGTTAATATATAATATTAGTAATTTTCACTCCATGTTACATGTTTAAATGTGGTGACCAAAAGTAAATATTTTAAAATATCATTTGCAATTTGTTGATAATATACTTTTTGGTTGTGTATGTAGCTTTAACTTTGGCATCTGTTTTATTTTCCTTTTGAGGTAAGATACATTAAAATATCAAACAATTAAATTGACTGACTAGAGCGTTTTACTAAATTTTTTTTCTTTAATTAAGTTAATTTATACTCTAGCCTAGGTCTACCATATGCAGGGTGTCCCAAACTGATTTAGCCAGGCTCTAGTTCCCAAACCGTTTCAGATATTTAGTTGGAATAAAAACCAGAATTTGTAGCTATGAGGATACTTTAAAATGACTTCGAAGAAAAATGTTTGAAAAAAAATAGTTCCAAAAAATTCGACCCTAACCTTAAAATTTTAAACGACACCCTGTATATTTTTTTACACAATTTTGTAGGATTGAAAATTCCCTATTCAGCACTTTTTTCCGACTAAATATCGGTTAAGAAATAGTTTAGAAAATTAACATTTTATCTTCCAATCAAGTTAGCCATGGAGTAAATTAAAAATCCGCCTAAAACATTTATTATTTATTCATTATCTACGGTAATAAATGTTCAAATTGTAAACCTTCAGTGGCAACGCAAGCTTCAAATCTTGTCAAAAGGTTTCGCGTACATGTAGCAATTATCATTTGTGGAGTTATTCTGCGACAGGCATTTCTAATTTTATTCTTCAGGTCCTCTACGTCATTATATTTACTTAAATAAACCATATCTTTTAAGGTTTCCCACAAGAAAAAATCTAAGGAGGAACGATCAGGCGAACGTGCAGGCCACCTTATTACGGGAGAAGCATTTGCGATGAAATTAGCCTCAAACCTATTCTGGAGAAATTCAGTAACTATGAGAGCATTTTGAGCAGGTGCTCCATCTTGCTGCCACCACATTTGTTGTCTTGGAGTAAGGTAAAACGTGTTGTAGAAAGTGCAGGTACCTTTCTCCCGTTAAAATCTCTTCATAAAAATAGGGTACAATGATCCTTCCGTTAAATAATCCACACCAAACATTGACATTCCAAATGCGTTGAAATCTAGTCTCCATTACCCAATGTGGATTAACTGGAGACCAATAATTGGAATTATGCCTGTTAGAGAGACCATTATTGTGGAACTTGGCTTCATCACCCCACAATATTTTAGCTAAAAAGGCCGGATCTTCTTCAGTTTTAACTAATATGCTTGCAATTAATTGCAGGCGTCTGTCAGTGTCACCTGGATAGAGTCCTTGCACCAGATGAACTTTATAAGGATGATACTTAAAGTCTTGTAAAATACGCTAAACAGAACTTCTTGTTATATTAAGTTCTTCAGAGAGTTTCCGAATTGACACATGAGGATTGAAATGTACATATGCTAAAACATTTATAATATTTCCTTCATTACGTACCGATCTTCTAGAATTATAGCGATTCCCAGTCGGGAAATGTCCTTGCCTCAGGATTATATACATTTTTTAAGCACTCACCGTAAATTAGAATCATATCAACGTATTCTTCTGCAGTAAACAAACTTGGCATTTTAACACGAAATTGACAGGAATAATAAAGAACCACACTTGCACTCTCATTTAGTTTAATTTGACAAGTGTCAAAAATGTTTTGTTTTTGTTTTATCGAATCATGGCTAACTTGATGTTGTTTTCTTTTCTTTTAAGCGGATTTTTAATTTACCTCATGGCTAACTTGATAGGAAGATAAAATGTTAATTTTCTAAGCTGTTTCTTAACCGACTTTCAATCGGAAAAAAGTACTGAATAGGGAATTTACAATCCTACACAACATTTTAAGGTTAGAGTCGAATTTTTTGGACTATTTTTTTTCAAACATTTTTCTTCGAAGTCATTTTAAAGTATCCTTATAGCTACACATTTTAGTTTTTATTCCAGTTAAATATCTCAAACGGTTTGGGAACTAGAGCTTGGCTAAATCAGTTTGGGACACCCTGTATAAGTTGGTGTCTACCTAATTAACATTGAAGAACTAAACGGAAAATAGTAAGACTAGTATTTGACAATATTTGGAAGCGGCACCAATTAACACCACATTGGTCTCAAGGGCGATTTTAGAGTTTTTTTAAAAGAAATAATATATTTTATTGTAAATGGTATGAGAACAACATAAATACCCATATTTTTTTGTCATACTTGTTATGGCATCAATGAAAAAAAAACCTTTAATAAATAGTTCCAGAATAACGTCCAAATGTTTTCCTGTAGCAAATGCATTAATTACATTGTTTATATTTACATCAATACTCTTATCTATGGATATGCAAGAGATCCAATTCAACAGGTCGCTCTTGTGCTATATTGTTTCCTAGCCAAGTTTTAATAGTAATTTTCACGTAAAAATATGTAAATTGCACATATTTAACAGGTCTAGGGAGAGGGGGAGGGGGGTAAGTACCTCAGTACCCCCTCACCGTAAAACCGCCCTTGATTGTCCTTGAGCCTCGGCCGACCCTAAATTTTAGAGTACGAGCCGTCACTGGTTCCAAGGAAGGAAAATCGTACATTAGGACACAGGGGTATAGAAAACCGACGTATACAAATAGATACTTAAATGCAAATTCCCCCTACCATCCAGCACAAAAAAAATCGTTTATTAACTCACTGTACACGTATGTACTATACGTAACAAAACAAACATTCATAATACTTAACTATTGAACAATTAATTAATTAAAATATTTCGTAGTTTCCAAGGTAAGGTACATATAAAATTTATTTTAATAATTTTAGGCTATAGTTGTTTTATTAAATGTTGTGAATACAAAAATATTTTAATTAATTAATTGTTCAATAGTTAAGTATTATGAATGTTTGTTTTGTTACGTATAGTACATGTTAAATATTTGCGTATGTTTGTTGAAAGGTACTAATTCATGTGTTTCTAGACATGCAATAAAATGCTCTCGAAAATACTTCAAACAAAAAGCGAAATGTCGAGCTAGTGGCAGAAAAATTAGTTTCATTAATCAAACCTATACCCAAGAAAAATAAAAACTTTCAATATAAAGTATGGTTTAATAACAGTGTAAATAAACTATGTCTTTTTTCCAAGGAATCCAGGATTTATATGGAGATACACCAATGAGAATAGTGAAGGCAATATCAACAACTTATGATAAACTAGCAAAACAGAAAAATCGGAGATTTTTTTATTACAATGTAAACATGCAAATGTTATACCAAAATTTTTAGACTTCTGTGTTCCACATAT
Organism: Kuschelorhynchus macadamiae; assembly: GCA_030620095.1. NCBI lineage: Eukaryota > Metazoa > Arthropoda > Insecta > Coleoptera > Curculionidae > Kuschelorhynchus > Kuschelorhynchus macadamiae. The sequence continues at coordinate 340,203 of JAUTXW010002846.1, read as the reverse complement.
TAGGTTCTCAGGTACGTACCTTGGAAATAAATTTAATGATATTTTAAATGACACAAAATTAAAAATTTTAAACTTAATTTTAACCGAAACTGTTAGAAACATAAATTCATTAGACATATTTCTAAATGAAAAAATTAGTTAAGCGAATACTTATATAGCCCAAAATATTCTAAATGACTTTCTAAGATTAGAAAACAATAAATATGAAAAAACATTCGAATATGTAAAAAATAAAAACATCTCTAAGTTCTCTAATTTAAATTCCAACGGTAATAATAAAATTAAGATAAATACATCTGAATGGTTAGAAAACATTTCTGAAACAGATATTCCAAGTAACATTGCCGAAGTTTCGGCGTTAGGAAAAACATTTTCACTTCCTATAATAAAAGAACAACATTTACCTTACTCTGAATACATTGAGTCAATAAAACAAGTAATTTATGACAAACCTGATCAAATAAAAGACAGTATTCGAGCCGATGTTGTAAACTTTATTTTAAACCACAAATCAAAAGTTGGCCAAAACAAAATAAAATCTGATAAAATGCAAAAAAATATTCAAAAAAAATTAAGCAAAGTCAAACATTTTATTAAAGCTAATCCACAAATAACAATCTTACAACCAGAAAAAAGTAATAAAACTGTAGTCACGAATTCGACAGACTATGATAAAAAAATAAATCAACTTTTAAATGACTCAAAAACCTATAAAAAATTAAGAACTGATTCCACAAACACATTTCAATTAAAAAATAATAACTTTGTAAAAAAACTAGTAAACAATCATTCGCTTAGTGACCTAGAAGCCAAAAAATTAATGATTTACAATGCAACAGCTTCAAAATTATACGGACTACCAAAATTACATAAGCCGGAAATACCTCTTCGACCAATAGTTTCTTGCATTCAGTCTCCGTTTTACAACTTATCTAGATATCTGTCAAAATGTTTATCAAATGTTACAGGTAAAAACGATTATCATATAAAAGATTCTTTTTCTTTCAAAAAGTTTATTGACTCTGTAAATATTCCAGACAATCATAAGCTACTTTCATTGGATGTAATTTCATTATACACAAACATTCCAAATGATTTATTAACAGAAATTATCAAACATAAGTGGAATTTAATTAAAGAACATACTACTCTTCCTTGCAACGAATTTATAGAAGCAATAAACTTAACATTAAAAAATAACTATTTTCAATACAAAAATAATTTTTATCAGCAACTTGACGGCTGCTCCATGGGTTTTCCAATATCGTCAACCATTGCAGTGTTAGTAATGGAACACTTGGAAGAACATGTCATAAAAAACTTAGATTTTCAAATTGTTTTTTTCAAACGTTTCGTGGATGATTGCCTAACTATAGTTCCATCAAAGATTCAAGATATCATTAATACATTTAACAGCTTTCATCCAAAACTACAATTTACTTTTGAATTAGAAGAACATAATGAAATTAATTTTCTTGATTTAACATTGATTAGGGACAAAAATAACATTAAAACAAAATGGTACACAAATTTTAATTCCCACCACCCAAACAGCCAAAAAAACAGCGTTATAATTGGGCTTACTGATCGGACTATTGCTCTCACTTCTTCAGAATTTAGACCAGATATTCTAAAAAAAGTTCAAGACATCCTAGAAAAACCATTTTCCTATAAAACAAATTAAACGAATTTTTAAACAACGGACATATAAATTTCATAATAGCCAGAAACAGAATAACAAACACAGCATCACAAACAAGACTAAATACATATCAATGCCATACACAGATGGTTTGTCAGAAAAATTAAAACACAGTTTATCCAAATATGACATAATTATATGTCATAAATCACATAAGTTTTTAACAAATTTATACACTCCTCTAAAAAGTGAAGTTCCAAAAAAGAAAAAATCAAATGTAATTTATTTTGTGCCTTGCATAAATTGTCCTAAAAAGTATATAGGTATGACCACACAATACTTAGAAAATCGGTTAAACGGCCATAAATATATAAAAAACGATTCCACGGCCTTACATAAACACGAAAAAAGTGAAAAACATGAATTCAACTTTTCCGAAACAAAAAGTCGTGACAGCAATTGTCATAAATTGGCAATTAAAGAAAAGGCATATAAAGAAAGATCAGAATGCAGTAAGTGACAAAAAGGACATACAAAATCTACGTCAAATTTATCACAACCTAATCAAATAATAATTAAATTTAATAACCTAAAATAATATAATAATTTTCAAAACACTAAAATTCAATTTAGATAACACCTGTAAATAAACAATTATACATGTTTTCAGCCATCCACTGTATACCAAAATTAATAGGTTTTTAATAAAATAAAAAAAATCAAGACAATAGTTTTTATAATTACGGAATTTATATAGATCTCACCCATCGGTTAAAGCATTCAGAACATCAAAATTATTACTGTTAATAATAGTGTCGTTTCCAAGGTAAGGTACATATAAAATTTATTTTAATAATTTTAGGCCATAGTTGTTTTATTAAATGTTGTGAGTACAAAAATATTTTAATTAATTAATTGTTCAATAGTTAAGAATTATGAATGTTTGTTTTGTTACGTATAGTACATGTTAAATATTTGCGTATGTTTGTTGAAAAGCACTTAATCCATGAATTATGTATATTTTTTTAGACATGCAATAAAATGCTCTTGAAAATGCTTCAAACAAAAAGCGAAACGTCGAGCTAGTCGCAGAAAAAAGTTTCACTAATCAAACCTATACCCAAGAAAAATAAAAACTTTTAGTATATATATATATATATATATATATATATATATATATATATATACGTTATATATATATTCTTATATATTTATATATATACAAATTTTTATATTCAACGTTTATATTGTGTTGATTTATATATATATATATTGTTGTTGTTGCGTTTCCTTTATATCTAAAAATATATATTTTTTTCAATAAAATTATAGGACATTACATACATATAAATAAAAATTAAGCATCAAATACATAAAAGGTCCTAGTTCTATTTTTTTTTCGTTTAAAATATCCTATATACTATTGGTGACAACTAGCATAAAATACTTGTGATTTGGTAAAATAAATTATCTGGATTTGACTAGAAAACATATTTGGGTACAACGATTTAAATAAAATTTTATCTATAATACCCCTTAGTTTTTAATTTATTTACGGGTACGTACCTTATAGAAATGATCTTCATATTAGAGTGATTGGTTTTAAATACTGTACAATTTTTTGTTTAGAAAAACTTCTGGTGGTGATGAATAAGAATGAATACATCATAAAAACCAAAACGTTATTAAATGACGCCAATACGTACAGGTTGCTTACTGGGGATCCTACCCCAAAAGTACAACGTGATTTAAATAGTTTAATTAAAATATTGAAAAATAATAAAGAAATCAATGATAGTACAGCAAAAAACTTAACCACTTATAACTCCATCGCCCCAAAACTGTATTGCTTACCTAAGATTCACAAGCCAAATGTTCCTTTAAGACCTATAGTGAGCTGCATAGGCTCGGCTACTTACAACTTATCAAAGTGGCTGACAAACATCTTAACCACTTCACTTGCGAATAGAACAGATTATAACGTCAGTGATATTTTTGTTTTTGTAAATGCTGTTAATGGTGTGATTTTGCCCCAGGGCTATATTTTGATTTCATTAGATATATATATATATGTTTACAAATATATTTCATATATATAACGAAATTTTGCAAGCCCAATGGCAAAAAATTGAAAATAACACGACCTTATCAAAGGACAGCTTTTTTAGAATTTTGAACTTTTTATGTAATAACTGTTATTTTTCATTTGATAACAACTCCTATCAACAAATCTTTGGTACTCCTATGGGTTCTCCCATTAGCCCCATTTTGGCACAGATTGTCATGGACTTCATTTTAGATAAAATTATAGAAAAACTTCCGTTTAGGCTTCCATTTTTGTTTTCAAGTTTATCAAATTGATAATATTCTAGAAATATTTAATTGTTATAATAAACATATACAATTTACTTTGGAAAGTGAAACAAATAATAGTGTTCCTTTTCTGGACACGTTGGTAATTAGATCAGATCATAATAATGCTGTTATTCTAGATTGGTATCAAAAACCTACATCATCGGGAGGTATATAAACTATTTTTTGAATCACCCAAAAAATCAAAAGTGGAACACATTGATAGCCATGAAAAACAGAATCACTCATATATCAGACCCACAATTTTTAAAGAAAAATTTAAGGATCCTTTTAAACTTGTTTTTAAATAACGGGTACCCGAGAGATGTAACGCTAAAGCTGATTTATAACTCCAACATATTTGACGGACCAACGGAGGATTATATACAGACAAATTTTAAATATTAAAAGCTACCTTATGTTGTTGGACTTACCGACAACGTAATTAAGCATTTTAGTTCATGTGCCAATATAAAAGTGGCTAAACATAATACATTAAAAATTGGTCAATTATTGACAAAAACTAAAGACAAAACACCGTATATGCAAAATTACAATGTTGTATATAAAATCCCGTGTCTGGACTGTCAAAAATTCTACATTAGTCAAACTAGTCAAAGCTTAAAAAACAGTATTATTCAACACAAAAGCGATAGTAGAATAGATAAAAGGTCGTGTGCTTTAGTACATCACTTTCAAAATCTGGGCCATAGATTTGACTTTAACAACACAAAAATTTTAGAACGTGAAGGTAATTATAAAAAAAGAAAATTTTTGGAAATGATACCTATAAACAAGGATAAAGATAATTCTACAAATTTCAGATCAGATGTTGATTAGCTTAGTACCATTTATTGTAACATTCTTGTTTAGCACCACTGTATTTCTATGTACTTTGGTACTGTGGCCTTGTATTTTTGTTGAACCCGTTAGTGTGGTTGCAGGTTTATTGTTTGAAACTGTATATTTTTACGTATATATATATATATATATATATAATATATATATATTTACGAACACCTGAATGCATTTCGTTTTAAGCATCTACGATGTGAGTTAGCCAGGGGACCTTCAACACGTTTGTTTTTTTTTACCAATGTTTTTTAAAAAAAAATTTGTTTAACGTTCTGTATCTGTAAACTGTAAACACACCATATATATTACCCGATATATATATATATATATATATATATATATATATATATATATATATATATTGTTATGTTGGATTTTTACCAAAATATTACCAGGACATCCCCATCTAACACTTATTTTTTTATCATTTGAAATATAAAGTCGATCGGGTAAGTAGTTTTTAAGCCATGACGCAAACTGACCGACAGACGGACCCACGAAATTGATAAAACATGCTAAAATTTGAAGATATGTAAAACCTAAAGGGGCGACTTTTTCCACGATTACAAACATTTTATTTCGCCGCCATTTTGTTTCGTCATCTCGAATTGTTCCGCCGTCTTTGATTCGTACCAAAATTTTACCAGTTAATTCCAATATAATACTTGACGTTTGTGCAAAATTTGAAGTAAATTGGATAAGTAGTTTTTTAATAATAATTTTTTAAACATTTTACTAGGTCGCCATTTTGTTTCGCCATATTGGATTTTTATCACAATATTTACCAGGTCATCCCCATGTGACCATTAATTTTTGACCAAAATTTGAAGTCAATCGAATAAGTAGGTTTTTAGTTATGCCGCGAACAGGCAGACAGACCGACGGACTTGAGAAAACATGTTTTCAACATTTAGGGACCCTGAAACGTGAAGACCTGAAAAAATCTTGGAGGGTGATTATTTCACGATTGCAATACTTCCCTTTTACGAGGGAAGTAAAAAACGTTTATGGGAAAAGGAAGCCAACGTACCTACGAACATTTCCTTTCTCTTTTCTGACGGTATATATTTTTATACTTGCGTAGTGAGGCCGTTCCCAACCGCATATAGCCGTCCGTATATGGCCAGTTTTTATATGGGTGACATGCATCGTCGTATTGGTATTGTGATGCCATAACTTTTCTTCCTGATTCATAATTCATCGTGTGTGCCGATGCCATTTCTTGATCTGCTTGTTTTTTAGGTTGTAACAGTTTGATGAAAATGGCGTCGTTATCGTTATGGAGACCTGGCAATTTTTTTCGCCTACCATCTGTCGCGTTGAATATTTGCTGTTATAAATGTGTTGGCGAGATATATTTTATATCTTGGCATTTAACGTATTATATGAAAAATATGTTATGCCGTGCTACTGTCTGTGGGTCTTGTTTTCTTTTTGGGTTATGGACAATGTAAATAACAACAATTTTTAAAATAGTTATTATTATTCTTCGTCTCTAAAAGTTTCCGTGGCTTTTTTAACGAATACTTTCACAACTAATTATTTTAAATTTAACGCCACTAAGACACAATTTGATTGTTATCTCACAAATTATCCCCCAGTAGAGGAGACCCGGCAGTGGCGTGCGGTGAAATTATAAGAAAGGGAAGCAATTTTTAGAAACTTACCTATTAGTAGTGTAATTCCATTCTTCGATCATTTTTTGCAAATTCTTCAATGACGTCATCATAATTACGTATATTTTTACGACATATTTTGGAGAAGCTTATCTTCAATGGACAACAGCGACATATGCGAAAGTCTGTCCTGCCCCGAAATTTTTTATAGGCTTAAGTGTTGAAAAATTGCGTTCTACTGATGAACTTGTGGCAGGTATTGTCAATACTAATTCACACAATTTCGACACTTCGGTGTAGGCATCTTCCAGCTCCTTGTCTTTTAAAAATTGCATTAGTTCCTTAGCGTTATTTTTTGCGCTAATATCATCAGTTTCGTAAATCACTTTTAGTTCAGATCGCAGTGACACTCGGTCGAAGAACTGGCCAAAATGAAGAAGAAGAGATTTAAACGCATCTTCTGGAAAAATTTTTCCTTTAAACGCATCAAAATTGCAGAGCCCCAGGAATTTAAAATCATTTAAACCGTTAAATCTATAGTTTATTTGTTGCTGAATTTGATCGATTATTTCCTAAAAGAGGCGTCTGTATGATGTTTGAACATCTCCCACCTTGTCTGTTCGAAGACGCTTGGCTTGTGGCTCTAACATTTAACATCATCGTTTTCTCCCAAAATAGGTCAGTCATCTCTTTTTTGGCTTAACATGGACTGAAAGTCATCCACTTTTTTTAGGCAAAAAGCAATATCATTTGTTTTAGTTTGTAATATATTAAAAACATTGTCCGAGAATGGAACTATTCCTGAAAATATGTTTAAAAAATAATTAAAATTAAAATCTCGTTTCAAACAGTCCAAAAACCCCCTCGAACTATTTATTGCTTCTGAGTCTCACGTTTCATTATTTTCTATTATATTCTCAAATAGTTCAATCAGTGATTCACAATTATCAGGTACTATAAACACAAGTCTTCCATTATAGTTCCACCTAGTTGGAGCTACTTTGGGTAATCGTTTGTGTACAATGGAGTCCAAAGCCTGTGTACGTTTTGTTGACTTGGAAAAAAAAAGCAGTCATGCCACTTAAAGTAACGAAAAATACTTTACACTCTTTAATGTGATTGATGGACTGGGATAAAACTAAAGTTAATTTATCAGCAAAACAATGGACAAACACAGCACTTGGGAAAGTTTCTCGAACTTTAGCTTGCAACCCCCCTAATAGTCCTGCCATCACTGCAGCTCCATCATAGCTCTGAGCAACTAATTTTTTCTCTCCACTAATTTCTTTAGTAACGTTATAAACTACGGTATATAATGGTATAATTTTGATTCGATTCGACGTTCCGCGAAAAACGCTAGACTGCTCTAAATGATTTTTTGTGTTGGGAGTGACTAGTTTCCAACTGTTTATTAAGAGCGTGTTCAATTCTGGTTTTGCCGAAGACTTTTCCTTTTATGACGGCATGTAAATGCGCTTTGGACATAATGTGAATTTTTACAGCTTTATGGAAATTGTTTAAATCGGAAAAACCAGTTTTATTCCAGAAACCTTTTTCATTTTCAAAAAGTAAACATGGCCAACAAAATAATTTACTTATATTTTCACACCCTGTAAGCCATTTAAATTGTTCGTATTGTTTTTCCGGATAAAAATGTCTAATACAGTTTTTCATTTTGTGGTCAAATTTTTCATAGGCGGTTTTGCCTTTCCTTTGGAAATTATTTTTTATTAGTTTATCAGCGAAGTTTAATCCCTTTATTATTAAGACACACACCACACATTCACACACACTCTTCTTACTAAATTCTCCAACATTTTCAACGTTATTACCGACAGCCGAAGTTGACGGTATTTGCATATCCACGTCCGTATTATTGTCTTCCATATCGCACTATGCTCGACGCGACGTACGTATCACACAAGACAGGGATAACCGTTCAAACAAAGAACCTACTTCAAAGATAGCTTCCGCCACCACTTAAAGCACGTGACCGAGATGCAAAAATTGCGAACAGCCGGTGGAAAGTTCAATAACTTTTGGCTCGATTCACAGGAAATGAAGCATACAGGACTTGGTTGCAGAGAAGCTAGCGGCCCGCATAGGTTCTATTCGATATTCTATTGTGGCTGGGTCGGAGTCAAGGCCGCATTTATCTTGATAATTAAGATAATATTTTAGCATTTTTAATTTAAACTAAATTAATGGTTTTCCTATTTTGCAAATAACTAACGCCAGATTTTCTTCAATAGGCAATAAAATGAGAACTTACAAAAGGAAAACAGACAGGGGAAATTCTTCAGTAGAGACCTTTCGCGCTGCGGCAAATGAAGTGTTGGCAAATGGAAGATCTCTTAGGACAGTTGCAGATCAATATTCCATAAATTTTATGACATTACTAAGATTTTGCATAAAACTCTAAAATAAGGGTAAGTGTTTTTTGTTTTTCTATACAGGGTATGTCAAGAGTTTGGAATATAAAATAGGTCTTTTCCTTTGCTGGTTTTGGAAAACAAAAATGTTGTTTGTTAATTTGCCTAAAAATTTTTGTCTTAGAAATCTGTCATAAAAAAACCAAACCTGAAATGCACCTATTATTCCAAATCGTTTTTCGTTTCCAAGGCCTAATGAACCAGATACTACGGTTGGTTATATAAGGAATCGACAAATTCTATCACATGCTATGGAAGCTGAACTGGTAATTTATTTAGTGGAATGTTTCAAAATGTATTTTGGCCTTTCAACTAAAGAAGTCCGTTCATCAAACATGGCAAGAAAATTCAATGGCCTCAGCCGACTGGTTATATGCGTTTCTTAAGCGTCATCCAGAGCTATCTCTAAGAACACCAGAGGCAACCAGCCTAAGCAGAGCGAAGTTTTAATCGAGAAAATGTAAACAAGCTTTTTAATCTTCTGGAAGAAGTCATGGATCGGTATAAGTTTGATTGTCAAGACATTTACAACATAGATGAGACTGGGATCACTACAAGTCAAAAGCCAGATAGGGTCATAGCCAAGAAGGGAGTAAAGCAAGTCGGTTCTGTGACTTCAGCCGAAAGAGGAACTTTGGTTACTTTAGCTCTAGCTGTAAGTGCTAGCGGACACATAGTACCTCTAATATTTGTATTCCCTAAGAAAAATTATAGCGCTATTATAGAGCTATTTTGTTGCAAACGGCCCACCCGGGTGTATTGGAAGTGCAAATAAGTAAGGTTGGATGGTACAGGAAGACTTTGTAATATTTCTGGCATATTTTATAAAACATACAAGGTGCACAAAAGAGAGACCCGTGTTACAAATTTAGATAACCCATCTGTCTATGAAAGGCATAGATATGAGCAAAAATTACGGTGTTGTAGTTTTATATCTGCCCCCACACTGCTCCCATAAGCTCCAGTCTCTTGACAGATCAGTTTTCGGTCCACTAAAAAAGTAAGTGAATAGTCTGTGCGATTCATGGTTAAGAAATAATCCAGGCAAGACTATGTCAATCTATGACATTCCCGGAATTGTGCGAGACGCTTTACCGCCGGCTGCTACTCCAAAAACGATCCAGTCTGGATTTCGAGTTGTAGGAATATATCCTTTGAATAGATACATCTTTAATGACGATGATTTTTTTACAAGTACCGTAACAGACTGTCCTAATCCGGATAACGAACAAGCTCCTGACAATTCAATTGAACACGAAGAATCTGCTAATGTGATTACAAAAATGTAGAAGAAATAATACATCCTAACACAAAAACACCACGTAATTCTCTTGAGGCTCTGAATATTAAAACTTCCATTGCTTCTAGTTCACCAAAACCTGGTTGTTCACGTGATCCACTTTACTATAACCCTTGCTCCTTGCCGACATCTAATTTAGTTGAAAATAGTAAAGGACAATCTAATTCTGCCTCGCCAAAACCTGATTCGTCTCATGATAAATTATATTACAGCCCTTCAGATATACGTCCATTTCCAAAATCGTAACCGCGTAAAAGAAATATTAAAGGTCGTAAACGTCGCAAAACCGCTATCCTAACGGACACTCCTAATAAAAAGCTAAAAGATGGATCATCTGATGAAGTTGATGTCTTTTGTTCAGTTCAGGAGGCCAGGTGAACAATGGATTAAACGTACCAAATGCCCCGGATGGGCTCATTATAGGTGTGTTATTCCAGTTTTGTTCTTTGTATGTTCTAACTGTGACTCTGATGATGATGTTTAAATATGTAACAATTAACCCCGTAGTGGGGTAAGTTGTGACAATTTGCATTACTTTATTAAACATGTTATAAATTATTCTATGTTTAATATGAAAAGACTTTATTTTCTTTATTAGTCAGATGTAGGTCAATGCTATGCTGTAAAAAATATTTATGTTTAAATTGTAACAACCAACCCCGGCCTCCTCTACCCTCAAATGAATAATCAAATGCTTGAAGCCAAAGATTCCTTTAGCCACTTCAACTGCCACAGTCGCCGCGAAGAAATGGATTTTCTTTTCCGAGATTTTACTTTTAGCCCTAAAACCTAAAATAAGCTAAAATATTACGTCAAGCATTTTTAGCCATCAATTAAATAACATCCTGTATAACTATTTTGGAATTAAAAACAAATACCTTATATCAAGACTCATAAAACGGCTAGAGTAAAAATTTATCTTACGTCTGATATAACCCCAAAACCTAATTATAGTAAAAATCTATAGAATATATTAAGATAGTGTTTGGCAAATCTTAGCTAACTTTTCCCACACTCTATATCCATACTTCTAATACTAATGACAACGGTATAAAAACTTACAAATTGTGCGATAAAGATTTGTTTTGTATGCAGGTTGTTAAGTTACCTCTCCGCTAAAAACCTTGAATTGAGTGGCAGCTCGCGGGTAAAAAAGTAAGTGAAGTGCAAATGCAGCAAGAAAATATCGCAATAATTTTTTTTCCAGAATTTTTTTTACATGTGGAAGGGGTAGAGTATTTTTTACGACTTACCTAAATTTTGTATACTAAATTAATTCTCCTATCCTTCATAGCAGCAAATTTATTTATATCATCTTCATAAAACGGACGAGTTGCCCTAATCTCCTCCAGACATTCCTTTTGAATTGAAATATTGCCTGAAGGAGTTTTTTTAAGATATTGTATTTCTTAAATAAGTTTTTACACGTTTGAGGCAAAAAAAACTTCTTTCCACTGAAGCACTTTTCGACGGTATTGTCAAAATAAGGGAAAACACTTTATATGCTTTGGTTCAAATATCTTTATTTTCATTAATTTTTTTCACTTGCTCTTGCAGCGATATATTCCAATTACTGTCATTGGCAAAAATAAGAGCAAGCTCATTTTTAAGCTGTTGACTTTTTGAAAATATTTCCCCATATACCTGTAACAAATTTTCAAACGGGCCAGTTGGAAAATTTAAACTATATTCAGAAAATTTAGCAGAATCTGCCAAACATAAAAATGTAAGTTTTTCAGAGTTTGAAAGCTTAGTGTCATTTCCATTAAAATATGATCCAATATTTAGTTTTATATTTGATATGCAAAAATGAATGTCAAACGATTTTTTTTTGAAGCACGCAACTTGAACAATCACATTTACTAACTTCGAATTTGAAGACCAACAAGTTTCTGTAATTGTTGGTATACGCCTCGTAGTAGAGATGTAAGAGCATATGTTCGTTTGGCTGAGTGATGAAAAAATGAGGGAATACCACTAAGGCTTACAAAAAAATTCGATATTTAGAAATATTTTTAAACTTTGCTGTATCAGGACAAATACAGCCTGCAGTGCTTTTTCTTTTTTTTTTTTTGAAGGCCATTTAGATGGCCAGACATCACACTTGCGCCAACGTTGCCCTATTAATTTATGTTTATAGTCAAAATTTGATCCAATAGAGAATATAAATTCTCCGACGTTCTATCGGAGCTGACATTATAAAATCCTAAGAATCTCTCGACTACTGAACCTTCTGAATTAACGTATCTTAAAATTATGGAGCACTGGGAGGTTTGCGTAATATCAGTGTTGTCATCCACTTGCACAGAAAAAAAAACTGTGGGTTCATTATTTCATTTTTTATATGATCTTTTAAATAATCAGAAATGCCTTCAATTAATAATTAATTATTTGGTTTTGAATAGTTTTCGAGTCACCAGTAAAAACATTTTTAATTTTTTCATGATCTTTTAGTTCTTGGGAACTTCTCGATATTAATAAATCTAAAAGCTTTTTAAAATTCCCTCTATTTATTGACTCGCTGCTCTCATCATGGCCGCGAAAGACTAACTCTTGTTTTGCAAGGTACAAAATTGCGTCAATTAGCAAGCACATAGATAGTCTATTTAATCGGACGTTTTCGTTAAAATGTATTTTATATAGTTTAGCATTTTCTTTTAAAGTGTCAGCTATAGTGCTTTGATTTTTTACAAATGTTTTTAGCATTAATTCGAATTTTAAATGCTCCGCTGAGTCTTCATGTTTACGTAAAGACCTTCATATATTCAACATACCTGCAAATCCTTCCTTATTTCACACTAAATATTTATTGGAAACTAGTAAACAAGGCCAGCAAAACAATTTTTGTAATATTTGGATATTACGACGTTTGTATGACGATAAAACTCTGATCTTGTTCCTTCCATCGATTAAATGGATTTTCCAATAAAATGGAAACCACATCCGTGATCGCATTCATCAATAATGTAAATTAATAAACCCGACGACAAATAAAGTTGTAACAACACCATAAATAAATATAACACAAATCAGTCTAACAAACTGCAAAGGAACTAACCGGTTGCAGCGAAATCCGCGAAAATAAAGGTAATCAACCACCCCAAACTGAACGACACGTGGGTGTAGTGTACTGCGTTAGCAATTCACCGAAAGCGTTGTATGGCGCTGGTTAACATTAATCTTCCATGCGGTCGACGTCATCGCGTTCGCTTTGTTATGGCAACATAGTAGGAAAATCGTAAACTAAACATAGCACCTCCAGCAAAGTCGAAGCGGTTTGCGCCACTGTTATAGTTGTTATAATAAAGCCAACGGTCAAGTAAAATATTTTTTCGAGATGTACAGTTTATTTTTTGCCAATTAGGTGAATAAACGAATGTAAAAACTTAAATTTTGAGAGATATATAATAAATATAGTTAGATGTTTGCTTGTTTATTTTTCCTGGTGAAGTAACACTTCACCTACTTCACCTGAATAGCCGCCACTGCCGAAATTACAATATACAATACAAACGAAAATATCAAAAATCGGTAGAAAGTCAAAGATCATTTTCGTCAGAAGCAAAAACAAACAAAAAAAATATTTGAGAATTTTAGGCGTTAACAAATGTTTGCAAAAATGCAGGGATTTCACTTCACGCCCTGTATGTACTATTTTTTATGGATTTATGCAGTATGCAGTGATGTAAGTAAAAGCACCTAACCAATAGATAGGCCAAACGAAGAACTAAAAACCATGTCGATATCGCATTCGTAATTGAAATATCCATCTTTAAACTAAAAAATTATGGTCAGCAGTTTATTTGCACATATCCTTTTAACACAAGATCTATGAATTCAAACCTTGTGTATGCAATGTATATAAAAGGTCCAGATTTCGTCTTATTTGTTTTAATACGTCATTTAGAAAATTCCTTTGCGAAAAGACTCTGAACAATGCACCGCGTTTCTCGTGCGAATAATTTCGCTTTAACAGGAGTGAAGTTTAAAGTTCTTTGCGGCGTTTGAAAACAAATATAAATTTCAGGCATCCGCCGGTGGCATAGCGTGCAGAATGGGCGGATGTAAATAAATATATAAATGAATTTAGAAACAACGGGTTTGATGCGATCTACAACATTGTGAGTGAATTCTTCTGCATAATGCCGCAATTCTTTAGGTTTACTTCCTGTAGACAATGTCGTGTGCAGTATACTCACTCAGGTGCACAAAAACGGGATCACTTAATTTTTTCTACAAGCGTTTGTTTCACATTATTTATCAGTCTGAATCAATATTACTAACTATTTCCACTTCAACGATATATAGAAATGCGACTGAAGTTTTCACCTATAATCTCCCTAGTGCTTGAATTATTACCCGTCATTTTTCGAGTACATTCGATTTTTCCAAAGTTTTTCAAAAAAAATTGATTCCAGCAGAATTCTAGAGACTTGTCAGTTTGTGGTGTCAGTAGTCATTTTCATTATCATCGAGTTTTGGAAAGATAATTTAAAAAGTATTAGAGATAAAGTAAATAATTCAGTTCCGGATAATACGAAAATATCTTAAAGTAGTGTGGTTTCGTTTAGTGTCCAACCGTTGCGAAATAAATGTGATGCATTGTATTTACTTTCAGAATCTAGGGACTTTCCTGACATTGTTCTTATGTCTGAACATTGGCTGATTATTCGTTGCATGGTGGATCCCTAATCTTGAGTAAGAGCACTTCGTTCTTTAAAGAATGTTTTTAAATGTTGATAAATTTAATAATTTTTTGGAAGCAAATGTCTTTGAATTTTCTATGCGTTTTAGCAAGCATTTAAGTTTGTATATTCTGATCAGCTCAAATTAACACATTCTTTGTAAATCTAGATCTCAGTTGCTATCAGCTGCTAGAATAAGTATCACGGAGGATTTTTACTTTTAAATCTGCTCACATCATATGCCTTGATAATGCATGTAGACTCTTCTGTGGCATTTATATGACTGGGTCATTTTCTTTTCTCAATACAGAATCGGACTAAGTTCGAGCTTGCTTGCGAGATTTTAGGAATGGGAAGCCTTGTGGAGAGGATGGAATGTCTGCTGAGGTACTTCTCAAGTTGCCTGACTGAGCCCTGGAGGCTTTGGTTGGAGCGATTAATAACACTTGGATGTATGGAGTTTTTCCTTCTTGTCTGAAATCGGCGTTAGTTATCCCACTACATAAGGGTGGAGAATCAAGCGAGCTCTCGAACTTCCGCCCTATTTCCCTACTTTTTTATTTAACAGAAATGGTTGAAAAAGTTGTCAAAAGGAGAGTCTGTAATTATCTAGATTCCTTTAACCTTAAGTCAAGTCAATACGGCTTCCAAACTCCTAAAGCGGGGAATCGATAGCAGCAGTGTTTTGTGATCTATCTAAAGCATTTGATTGTGTGGATCATGAAATACTGCTGTTGAAGCTCTCACATTAGGGGTTTAGAGTAATTCAATAGACTAGTTTAGGTCATACTTTTCTGGATGCATGCAATCTGTGGTCTTTGCTGGTAAACGTTATTCTCCTGGAGACATTATATGTGGAGTCCCTCAAGGTTCAGTGCTTGGCCCTATTCTATTCTTAATTTATATAAACGATCTGATGCATATAAAAATTTCTGATCATTTCACCCTTTTTACCGATGATACTTCTATTGTGTGGCACCGTAGCAATCCGGATCAAATGAGGAATAATATTTCCACTGATATTGCTAGCATTAAGAGATGATGTGGCTCGAACCGTCTGTCATTTAATGCTAGCAAAACCTACTTTGTGGTAAATTGTATTAGATGTGATGTGCATGGCTTATATCTGGATGGAATTGCTCTTCGGGAGGAAAGAACTTGTACATTTTTGGGGGTATTTATTGACGCCGATCTACGTTTTGAGGACCGTATCCTGAATCTGAATCAGAGACCCTCTTCTGCAGTGAGAATTGCAAAAAGTGAACTTGGCCCTTCCTTGGCACGATCAGTATATTTTGCGCTTTTTGAATCACATCTTAGATATGCGAGGATTGTTTTATATGTGTGGATGTCAATGTCCCAATAGAGCTGTAGTCTTTGTTTTAAAATATGGATGTTGGTGTATAATGGTAGTAAGGGTATGTGTTCTCCGTTAGTTTGTATGTTGTGGCTAATGCTTGATGAACGACCTTCGCTGCTGAGTTGTGTCTCGCGGTATATTCGGTTCCGGCCATTATTCTACATCCACTCGTTATGTGATAGATCGTTTCTTTCTGCTGGTGACATCTTCTGTCCCTATCGTCTTCAATGGTTGTGTCCTTGATGATGTGCTTTTGGTAGTTTCTGGTTGCTATGACTTTGTCCTGGATGGCAAGCAGGAAGCTTGCCATCCAGGAAGAACAGCTGCCCTTCTTATAACCACGTATATGAAAGCTTTTTATGTATGTGGTATCTGTGTATTCTGTAGAGTGTTATTTCAGACCAGGTGTTCATTTTTTCTAGTGGTAATTAGATGTGACTGTGTACGTCTGCTGCGTGGCTCGTTTGAGACCGGTCGAGCGGTATATAATTCTTGTCTGCCTTCACTATTGCCTTGTGGAGGTTAGTTTGTTTGCTATTATTATTATTATTATTATTATTATTATTATTATTATTATTATTACAGATTTTTCTAAAATATATTATAGCCATTTCGAAGGCACTGCTCACAGCATACAGTGTATTAAATTTGTTTGATTTATCTCTAGAAATATATGAGGTCATTGAAAAAAAATAAAAAAATAAAACTTTAAAACCGTGTATCTTAAAAACGAAGGTTTTACGAACAAATGTTCAAATGAACTTTTAGCCCTAAAATAAGCTAAGAAACTACGCCCTGCATTTTTATCCATCGAATAAATGACACCCTGTACAACTTTTTTGGGCTCGTTTCGACAAAAAAATCCATTATAAATTGGGTGATAAAGATCTGTTTTTTAAACAGGTTGTTAAGTTAACGCTGGACTTGTATAAATATGTCAAAATTTTTGTAAAAACGCGGTATACTGCAAACCAACGAAAATATGAAAGAAATTGTTTTTTCGAGTTTTGTCAAAGATTATTTTGGTCAAAAACAAAAACAATTAAAAGTATTCTTCACAAATGTAGGGGGTTTTATTTCACGTCCTGCAGGTACTACTTTTTATGCGCATATGCATCATGCAAGTAGAGAGATACCTAACAGAAACCAAACGAACACCAAAATTCGCATCTCGATATCGCGTTTTGCAAATGAAATATCTATTTTTAAACTTCGATAAAAAAATCTTGCTACACTATTGATAGCCAGCAGCTTACTTTAAGGATATTTGAAAATAAATGTCAACGTAGACCGAGTTTATACTCCTAGTTTCCACCTATATAAGAATTATTAATATATTTAGATTAATCTTAGTTTATCCTCTTTCAACAAATTTATGCGGGCTTTTTTCTTACTTTTAGGCGTAAAATTGTATTTTACTCCCGGTCGTACAAACATTTTGTTATAACGCCACTATTGCATATACAGACAAATAACATTTTTCAAATAAAAAAGGCACCTGCACATTAAGCCTTTAACTACATCGGACCTCAGTACATCAGTGTTCGGATGACACTTCTTTGAACTATTTTTAAACGTCGTAATTCTCGGGGTTCATTCATAACTCGAGACTTTTATTTGGAGGAGCTCTTTTTTATGGGCCTATTTCGGGTGGGGTTATAAATTACGCCGACAGTCATTTGTCTGCGGACGAGTCGACAACAGCGACACAGTGACAGTGGCGGTGGGCTCTGTAATTAACGATCTCAAAAGCACATTTTTCAAAAACGAATCGTCCTCATAATTCATGCCGTGAATTTGGGAAACGTCAGAGCTTTAAAAGTTGCGTATTTATAAACGGGACGGTGTTGCCAAATTTTGCATATGTGCTGTTTTAGTATAAAGTAAGTGTTTTACATGTTAAAGGAATAAGCTAAGACAGCAGCGTAGGTTGGCGATAGAAGGCTCGATCTAAGCTATTGGCAGGAAAGTACCCTTGCTTCCCTTCTTTGTGCCTATTTTGCCAACTTCTTGACTTAATTTAATTTTCGATTTCAATTAAATACGGGCTCGAAGCTACAAAATCAGCAGACAACGGCAGCCAAGTCATAGTTCTTGGAACAGACGATGAAAATTTAGATATTATTTCCATTAGAGATTCAGTGTTTATAAAACCATGAAGCTTTCTGTTTTATGTTTTGATTGTTGTGAATGAACTAAGGCAAATTTCCGAAAACTAGCAAGCTTTTATAGTAAGTAAGAGAACCTCTAATAGGCCAAGAAAATAGTACATGCGTTTGCTGCCAGCGAGACTCATATCTTCTCTAGTCCGGCGGTCTGCCTGTCTGTATGTTTGAAGGTCTGTTTGTTCGCGGCATAGCTAAAAGTCTACTTAAGCAATTGACTTTCTTCATAGAATTGAGTGCCGCTTTGAGAATAAGTATACGGGTGAAGTCAAAAAGTTATCGAACTCTACTTATTTTTTTAAATGGGACACCCTGTATATTATTCTTTATATTTATTAGGAATAATGCGGGCTTTCCAAAAATATACATGTTTGCAGTTATTTGGAAAAACAAGCTCCATATTTGAGATTTTCTAAAATTTTCTTTTGTGTCCAATTACTAGGTCGTGGGCTATGGATAATTTGTTTCAAACAAAAAGAAAAATATCAAAAACGAAAATGTTTGCCTTCGTCGCGGATTATCGGTACCACCTGGGACAAAAAATGGATTATCTAGATGAAAAGCGTTACCTTTTGCTACTAGATATATATTTACATTCTTTTTTCTGCGGGGTGCAAAAATTATGTAAATCAGGTTTAGAAAAAAAAGTGTCCAGCTTTTTATTAAAATTATCACTTTTCGAAGTGTGTCGTGCCAGATGATGTTTTGGCTAACGTCAGAAAGTACTTCGACAGGACAGACTTTTCAACCCGATATCGATCCAGAAAGTTACAAATATTTTCTCGAATGTTTTGTGGGGTAGTAAAAATGGATATTTATCGAAAAATAAAACGCATTTCACCGATGATGTCCGCGTTTTGTAAAATTATTCCATGCCGATTTTGAATACTAAATAAATGTAACTTCGATATTAAATAATGAAAAGTCCTGAAAAATATGACATTAGCGTCTCATATTTTACCTTATATGAGGGTATATAAAGCATTTCAATACACAAACGGTTTTTTGTGCTATATTAATACACGCGGGTTAAAGCAATACGGTAGTTTCAATTTAATTTTTTGCGTAATATATAAAAAACGTTAAAGATGTTAATATTAGTTACATACCGTTGAAATTATAAACAAAATAAAATGTTTTTATTTTTACTTTGTTTTACTTTGCAAATTTCCACACTGAAAATAATTGTATATTTTAGAGTCAGTCAGGTCCAACAAAATTAACTTTCATAGAGGTCTCTAGCTGCTTTCGTTTTTAGCAGATTTGTTTAAGCAATGCGTCCTGGGATAAACAAAAACCAAAACTCGTTAACAAATAAAGTCACAGGGTTAATTTGTACAAAGGTTCAGATTTATATCTTGCAAATTGCATAAGTTATTAACATTTGCAGAAAAGCTCATTTTGCAGTGTTTTTTTTTTGTGATTTGTTCGGAAACTAATTAACGCTCTTTCACCACGACCCATCTTATAAAAGAGAGTTTTAAAATATCTATAATTGAAAGCATTTTTTTTTAATAGGAACTGCCCATTTCAATCTGAAAGGGAAAAGTCAATTTCCGGCACTTTAAGCAATCGTTTATATATTTTCTCCGATTATTTTTTGGATTTTTGAAAAATAACGTTATTTAGATGCATTTTCTTTTTAGCATGTCATAAATAATTTGTATACTGTTGTGGTAGTCTGTAAGTATAGTATAGAAAAAATAAAATACAACAAGTTTAAAGAACTGTCACTAAATTAATCACTCATAATACTTACATACAAATAATTAACGATATATAAAAATTAATACCACAAACATCATAAACAAATACTGCATTTATCATATAAATCAACAGGAATTGATACAAACCCTGACGAAACTCGAGTTAATGCCACAGCAATTAATGTCTGGGGTGAAGATAAGTTGAATGACGCTCCAAATTTCCCGAACGTTTTAACTAAAGTCTCGCTAAACCGGTAAAACCGCATTGATCGGTCTTCCTATTGATTAAGTTGTCATTTCGCCTAGTATAAACATGTTTCGGTAACTTTTTCCCTGCAGACCTCGCTGCACAGATAAGATTCTGCGTTTGCAATGGTTCCAATCCCGGATTAAGCCAGGACTTTTTTAAGTGTTTTTGTTATAAAACTTATTCTTTTGCATGTAGTTGTGTTTTAAAAATCGGTGAGCGTTTTGGTTAGGCCTTTTTTACGAAGTGACGTAGAAAATGATTATTATTGTTAGTTTGTAAAGTTAGGTTAGAATTGGTTAGATTTGCTGTAAAAGAAGCGCGCCAAAAAAAATCCGACTCTATATTAAAACAACGATTTTTTTAACCAAACCTATACTGTTAGGTGGCTTAGGTTAGCATCAGGTCCGTCGATAAAACTACCATTAAAATTTTATTCTCAATAAAACTAAAACACGAGCACCCTTACTACAAGGGCAAGATCGCCCTTTTTGGGAGCTTCCTCTTATACATTCCTCAGACTCTTGTGCCACACGCACTACAAAAACCACAAACATTTATAAAAACTTTCACTTCTAGAAAAAAATATTCTGGTGACAATAGCCATGTTAGATTTGATTGCACTCACTTATACTCACCATACACTTTGTCACAACACTTACTGGTCCTTTCTACAGTTAATAATAATAACTAAATAAATAAAAGCTTATCTATACTACTAATAGAATAATTAAATTGGTGTTATTCAGGAAAGCTTCCAGTTCAACGGTTCGCTTCGACGAGGTAAAACTGGCAACGTTCTAACTACATTTTTGGATACACACGCTTACACAATGTCAGTATGGGATAATAAATTAGTTAAAGTTATTTGTATCAGACTACAAAACAACATTTCTTTAATATTTTAGATACGAAAGCAGTGTTCGGCCTTAAATCACTAGAAAAATGTGGGAAACCAATAAATAGTTTAAGAAATAGGTTATTAGTAAAGCGGAATAAGTTTTACGAAAGCGCCTGTGTCTATGAATTAAGTTAATATTATGATAGAACCATATATTTATGGGAGGGGATAAAGCTTGTTTGTCATAAACGTTGTATAAAAATAGTGAAGCTATTTTACAAAAAAGATACCCAAAATGTATCAAACAGAGTATGTGCAAGAACAGAAATGAAAATTACATATTTGATAAATTATTTTGCAATAGACAATACTCGAAGTAAACAAAGCATCTTTTTTCATTTTTGTGTTATTTCAAAAACTATACCTTTTGGTATGTACAATAGAACCATATGATATAAATGAATATTTCCTAGGTCTATAAATTTAAACGCTTAACCATTAACTTAAGTAGGTATAATTTTATATATATATATATATATATATATATATATATATATATATATATATATATATATATATATATATATATATATATATATATATATATATATATATATATATATATATGGATATACTGGCCAAAAACGAAATCCGCCATTTTCGGTTTTTCCCCGATATTTCCAAAAACAAAACATATATATATATATATATATATATATATATATATATATATATATATATATATATATTGTTTTTGGAAATATCGGGGAAAAACCGAAAATGGCGGATTTCGTTTTTGGCCAGTATATCCAGAACCATAAATTTGACAGCTGCCAAAATGTGACATTATTCGGACACATTCTTAAGACAAATAAGATGGCGTATACGACACGTCTTCATTGTTTTTTGTTAACCCGCAACCCGCCTCAACTTTCATTTTTCTTATGGCTGCCATATAGGATTTTTCGATTTTTGGAAAGAGCCTAAAATTTCCAGTCTAGTGATATCTCACAAGTGCATTAAAGATTTTAGTATCATCGAAATATTACACTTCGTAAAGTTAGGTTTCAGTTTTTTCTAAAGAGGCCATGGTTTAAAGTAATTTTAGCTCTCAATGCTTTTCTAAGGAGGCCATGATTTATCTGTAACAAAATTGGATTTTGACTTTGACGTTAAGTTAAATAGTTGAAAGTATCAAAGCTGTGTTTTAATAAGTAATAGGTACGCTTTTATCACAATAAAATCATAAATCTGACACATAAATTGTCAAAATCTATAGAAAATGGCCGGCATTCCTTATTCAAATGAAGAATAGGTTGGCATGTTAGCTCTGTACTTTCAATCATACAGAAACGCCGACGTTACCTCAGCAAGGTATTTGGAGATGTACCCCGAACGACGGCAGCCTCATAAAACCCAATTCAGGAAAATCGTAGTTAATTTAATTAACCATGGTGCCTTCCAACAACCTAGAAGCGGATACAATAATAACAACGAAAATCGAGACAGAAACATTTTACAAGCTATCAACGAAAACCCTAGTTCATCGGTAAGAACTGTAGAACAGGAAACTAATGTGCCAAAATCAACAGTACAGAGAGTTTTAAAAAAGAATAAGTACCATCCATACAAACCCATAATAGTAAAAGGACTTAAGGAAACTGATTTTCCAAGACGACTACAGTTCTGTGAGTGGTATACTAGGAGATGTAATGAAAATCCTAATTTTGTAAATCATGTCTTGTGGTCCAATGAAAGCAGGTTCACGAATTGTGGAGTCACTATATAAATAGGCACCAAATGATGGTCAAATTAGAATCTCTTTTTTTTCGTTTAGTTCTTAAATGATACTAAAAGAGTATAATCTAATAAAAAAAAAGTAAAACGTTCTACTCTAGTCAGTCAACTTACTTTTTTGATATTGTATTGTACATTTTTATTCAATCATTTTGTATTGCAGTTTCGAAGATCCTATAAAAATAGTATTGGGTTCTATAAATTTATTAACACTTTATCTGAATTTTCTGCAGATTTAGCTAATTCTCTAAAATTATTTTGATTGTCTGAATTTAATGATTTATTATTACCCGGGAAGCCTAGTTCTTGCGTTATGAAAAAAATACCATATTAATCAAATGTCGAATTATTTTCCGATTTTCATTATGATTTATAGAAAGGGGTTCAGCTGTATTTCCGAATAATTGAAATTTTAAAGCGCAAGGGGTTTGTTCTTTTGATATTTTATGTTTTATTAAGGCACGGTGTACTTCTTCAAGATTATTATATCACTGAAATAAATTGATTTAATATTTCCGAAATTAACATGCAATACCAACAAAATAATTTATTACGGCTATTACTTCCCGCTAACCAAATATGTTTTTCTTTTTCAGAATAAAGCTGAATAGGTTTCAACTGTATACAAGCTCATTCATTGCGGGATGTTTTGATAATTATTTTTGGAAAGAAAATATCTACTTTTTAATAAAGATAATTTTGACTGTTGGGCACCTATTTATAAATTATTAATCATTTCAGGAAATCGACTTATTGGACCATTTTTGTTTGACTACAACCTAAACGGGAAGAGGTACCTAGAGCTTTTGCGAAACCAGGTTGTACCAGCCTTATGAGCTATTCTAACGGAAGATGAACTAAGAAGAACTTGGTTTCAACAAGATGGATGTCCGGCTCACAATACCATTCAAGTCAGGAACTTCTGAAGAGAGCAGTTTGACGAAAGAATAATTTCTTTAAATGGTCCAATATCTTGGCCTCCTAAATCCCCTGACCTGTCGCCCTTGGATTTCTACCTCTGGGATCACACGAAGAATGAAATCTATGAATTTGATCCCCCCGTGACCATAGAAATCTTGAGACAAGGAGTTCTGGACACATTTAGAAATATTAACCGAAATACACTTACCAGGGTTTTAAGAAAAAAATTCAACAATTGTCAAAAATGTCTCGATGCAAATGGACGTCATTTTGCAGATTTGTAAATTAATGTTACCCACTTACAAAGTAGTTCAAGCTCATTTAGATATTTTAAGTCGTTAATTACGTTCATGTTGTACTGAAAATTCAATGCGTTCAATACATTACTTACTTATTAATGTAATCTTGTGACAAATAAATCATGGCCTCCTTTTAAAAACATTGAAACCTAATTTACGAAGTGTGATAATGCACTTGTGATATTTTAGGCTATTTCCAAAAATCCAAAAATCCAGTGTGGCGGTCATAAGAAAAATGAAAGTCGAGGCGGGTTGCGGGTTGACAAAAAACAATGAAGACGTGTCGTATACGCCATCTTATTTGTCTTAAAATTGTGTCCGAATAATGTCACATTTTGGCAGCTGTCAAATTTACCGTTCTGGAGATACTAACGAAAAACGAAATCCGCCATTTTCGGTTTTTCGCGGATATTTACTTATTGATCGATCGTAAATCTGAAGCCAGATATCGAATGCTAAGTTTTCTCTAAAACATTCCCCATTTAACCTTTGCTGTAGGTATAATAGGAGCCGAGATCTCTATATAGAGAAGCTAATCTGGGACACACTGTATATATATATATATATATATCGGATGACACAAAACATAGGGTAAACCCATTAATTTTTTTACCTTTTCAGATATCGCTTGGAAACTTACGTACGTTTAGTAACGGATTAGAATGCATATTTTGACAATTAATTGGATTATCTGTCAAAATGTAGATGGTTGCTTACTATCGTTTAACGTAAATGCAGGTTAAATCGCATGCTACAACTGCCAATATCCAGATAGTCATGGCCATGTTATGCTATTTTGTTTTTCATATCCTACTACTTTTTCTCAATGTATGAGATTTAAGCTACATTTACGTTGAACGATCGTAATCAAGCATCTAGAAACAATTAAACTTAAAATTAATATAAGGGAAAATTATTTTAAAATGCTTATATTAATCAACTGTCACGTTTTTATAAAAATAAAATGGCCAGCTTACCAATTTCTATAAACTGGATAAAAAAGCTCGGAGGAAAAATCGGAATATTGTTATAATCTAACGACAAAAGGATTAAATTGTGGCGCATTATTGGAAACGTAATTTAACGTGATATTAAACGGATAAATGAAATATACAAGGTCCAATTTAAATTTTGGCAGAAAATTTACATTAAAAGCAGACATTTTTATTTTTTTTTTGAAGAGGCGCAATATTTTGAAAAAATACAATAATATGCTTTCATGATTTTTCTAACCTAAAAAGTTTCATTTTAATTAGGTCATCTCAGATGTTTGACACTGTCTTTTATATGTTAAATGGAAAATTTTTCAGAAAACCGGTTTTAGTGCTGCCATTTTGGAAGAAAAATATAACTTGTGAAACATCATTGGAAAGGGAATTTTACACAGAATACGACTATGAAAAAAAATATACATTTAATTTATTAAGGCCACCTAGGTCACTTTCGGTTAAACGGGAAGTGATGTATAATTCAATTATCTGCCAAAATAAGCATCTTAATAAGTTACTAACCATATCTAAGTTTCAAAGCGATATCGGAAAAGGTATAAAGATTAGAGCGTGTACCCTATGTTCTGTGTCACTCGATATATATATATATATATATATATATATATATATATATATATATATATATATATATATTATATTATATATATATATATATATATATATATATATATATATATATATATATATATATATATATATATATATATATATATATATATATATATATATATATATATATATATATATATATATATATATGTATGTGTATTCCGGGTGTACATCCGTTCACTACTGTCGTTCTGAAAAGAACAGTTTTGCTGACGTTTCGCCAAAATCACATTTGGCATTTTCGAAGCTTTCTTTCTCGCGTCCGAATAGAGACTGAAGTGTTGGTGACTGCGACGCTTCCTTTTATACCCCCACTCGGGGCCGAAGGTTATATTTGCCCAGGCGTTGGTCGTTATTTTTGTTTTCCGGATGGTACTGTTGTTGTTGCGCTAATTGCGCTTAAGTTTTTGCGATTTTAGATTTGTCTATTATTGTCTTCCATACTGTTGGTAGTTTTAATGATTCGTCCCTTTTATTTAAATCACCTTGCTTTTCAATTTCTATGGCTTCTCGGATTATTCTGGTCTTATAATGTTCTATATTGGCAATCTCCCAACACCCATCGAAATTTATTTTATGGCCAGTTTCCTGATGATGTAGGAATAAAGCTGAGGTTGTTTGTTTATTTCTGATGCTGAGTTTATGCCCTTCCACTCTTGCTGATATTCGCCTATTAGTTTGCCCTACGTACAACTTTTCACAGTCCTGGCACGGAATACTGTACACTCCGTGGTTTTCCAGTTTGATTATATCTTTTGGGTTTCCGAGTAGTTTACCTATAGTTGTTTGTGGCTTGTGTATTGTTTGTATGTTGTGTTTCCTCAGAATTCTTCCGATTCTGTCTGTTGTGCCTTTTACGTATGGTAAGACTACTCGTTGCTTTCCCGGTTCATATTTTTTATTGTTTGTTGTTCGGGAAACTTGTGCATTAATAGCTTTCTCTATGGAGCGATTTGTGTAGCCATTTTTTTTTAAAGCACTAGATATTACCTTAAGTTCGTTTTGTCTGGTCTGTGTTTCAGTTAGTCGCACGGATCTAGATATTAGAGTATTTGCCACAGCTTGAATTTGTGCTGGGTGATGATGTGATTTTGCATTTAAATATCTGTCTGTATGTGTTGGTTTTCTATACACGGTGTATTCGAAATGTCCGTTTTGTAGTTTTGTGACAAAAACATCTAAAAATAGTAGTTTTTCGGACATTTCGAATACACCGTGTATAGAAAACCAACACATACAGACAGATATTTAAATGTAAAATCACATCATCACCCAGCACAAATTCAAGCTGTGGCAAATACTCTAATATCTAGATCCGTGCAACTAACTGAAACACAGACGAGACAAAACGAACTTAAGGTAATATCTAGTGCTTTAAAGAAAAATGGCTACACAAATCGCATCATAGAGAAAGCTATTAATGCACAAGATTCCCGAACAACAAACAATAAAAAATATGAACCGGGAAAGCAACGAGTAGTCTTACCATACGTAAAAGGCACAACAGACAGAATTGGAAGAATTCTGAGGAAACACAACATACAAACAATACACAAGCCACAAACAACTATAGGTAAACTACTCGGAAACCCAAAAGATAAAATCAAACTGGAAAACCACGGAGTGTACAGTATTCCGTGCCAGGACTGTGAAAAGTTGTACGTAGGGCAAACTAACAGGCGAATATCAGCAAGAGTGGAAGAGCATAAACTCAGCATCAGAAATAAACAACCTCAGCTTTATTCCTACATCATCAGGAAACCGGCCATAAAATAAATTTCGATGGGTGTAGGGAGATTGCCAATATAGAACATTATAAGACCAGAATAATCCGAGAAGCCATAGAAATTGAAAAGCAAGGTGATTTAAATAAAAGGGACGAATCATTAAAACTACCAACAGTATGGAAGACAATAATAGACAAATCTAAAATCGCAAAAACTCAAGCGCAATTAGCGCAACAACAACAGCACCATCCGGAAAACATAAATAACGACCAACGCCTGCGCAAATATAACCTTCGGCCCCGAGTGGGGGTATAAAAGGAAGCGTCGCAGTCACCAACACTTCAGTCTCTATTCGGACGCGAGAAAGAAAGCTTCGAAAATGCCAAATGTGATTTTGGCGAAACGTCAGCAAAACTGTTCTTTTCAGAACGACAGTAGTGAACGGATGTACACCCGGAATGAAAACACATTGTATTTTTCCATCCGTTAAGGAGTAAAAATCAACACATATATATATATATATATATATATATATATATATATATATATATATATATATATATATATATATATATATATATATATATATATATATATATATATACACTTATATGTATATATATTGTGATTATACATTCCACTTTGATATATTTTAAACATAATTGCAATATTGTAATTATTTGTTTTGAAATAAAGATCTATCTATCCAAAGTTTTAATTCTAAACAAAACTGGAATTGTTTAGTTATTACTGATACATGAACCTATGCGAATGGTCTCAATTTTAGGCACAAATTCCGAAACCGAAAGTTAGAAATAAAAAACATTTATAAGTAAACCATGTCAGTTGTTTGGGAATTATGAAGTAAAGCGTCACCTGGCCGATTTGCAGTGGCGTATCCAGAGCAAACAAGAAAATGACTTCACAAGCAGCGCTTGAAATGGGTATAGTAATATCAATTAATAGAGATAATTTGTATATTTCGCAAAAAGAAATTTTGATTTGTTTTAAGAACATAACCAACTAAAATATGTAGTCAATATTAGTTTCACTGTATTTTCAAAATTTAAGATACTTTTTGGCAATTTTTGGATCTCGGAGTGTATTACAGGAATATACAAATAAATAGATATTTTATGTAATAATATCCAAGCATAACGAAGAGAGTTTTAAACTGTATTTATTTTGTTTGTCTAAAGAAACTTTTTTATTGGTTTGTGTTAACAGATACTTTATTTCGCAATTATAACCGCTACCTGATATTATAAGTAAAACATAGAAACGAGAAAATAAATACCTTTGAAAAATTGACAAAATTGAGTTAGGCATTAATAATATATTTTCAACAGTCCTCTACACGACAAACCTAATTTGGAACGTCAAATCGCATTATTTCTCTATGTATAGCAGGGGAATTCTTTTCGTGTTCTGCAAAGCGCAGTCTTTTGTTTTAATCAGGAAAAACAAAACGCAGTTTATTACTCCATGCTTGGAAAATCATAATGCAACTTTGCAAATATCTATGTTTGTGTCTAAAATTACGCTTGCGCCACAAAACGCAGTATTTGTTGGAATAAGTGGGAGGTTATTAAGATCAGCTGTAAATAATTCAGTTGTTTACCGGGAGTTGCATGGTATTCATATTGTACTTTTTTGTTCTATTTCTGTTAAATTACGTATTATTTAAAAAGTAAAAATGGATGATAGTAGTCTGGTGTTCGTTAGCGAATGATCTGGTGGTTCGAGAAAAAGAAAAAAAAACTATGAATAAAAGAGAAAGGGCAAAACGAATGCGGTGAGTTTGGACATAGTGTTAGTCTGTGAGCAGCAAATTTGGATCTTTTTTTCATTTAATTTAGGTACATGAATCACATGCCTAAGGCGGAAGATTTTGAAGTGCAGTGCCATGAAATTTCTATAGAATATGTTAAAAGTATTAGAGAGTTTGTGTATAGACAACCTGTACATGCAACTAAACAGGAGAAAATATCCCACATGATTGAAGTAAAGCAGCCTAAAAGAAGAAAAAGTAAGGAAACATTGAAAAATATAGGCCAATCAATTAGACTAGATTATTTTTTTAAAAATAGAGACTCTGAGAGACTACTGGTATGCCGAAAAACTTTTTTGGCTGCCTTGAAGATTTCGCAACGGAATATCCTTACTATAGGAAAGAAAAAGGCAGAAGGGCAGATAATTGAGAAAAAGGGCGGTGATCGAAAAAGTAAACAATATAAGAAGCGGGAAGATAGCGTAAAAAAAGTCTTTGGGAATTTATATGCACGTGAAAGTCATTAGAATTGTCAGAAATCAAAGAGACTTTATCTCTGATCAAATTTAAACATCTCGGAACTATCAAGAATTTATAAAGATGTATGGAGTCTATGTACACGTTTGAAAAATACAATTAAATCCACAAAGGATGCAGCTTTGAAAGTAAATTCTATTACTGAACTGAGAGTTCATAAATTGAGGGCCAAACAATTACACGGTTTTTTGAAAGAAAGTCCGGAGAACAACTTCACAGTACGTTTTGACTTGCAGCAAGTTCATGCTCTGCCTAAATTGAATATAGGGGAAGCATTTTACTTGCGTCAACTTGCATTATACAACTTTTGTATAACAGGGCCTAGTACAAGAGGTCCTTACTTTTATACATGGACAGAGAATCGAGCGAAAAAGGGGACCGAATGAGATAAGGTCAGCCCTATATGGATAACAAAATAAAAATTCTTTTGTTATTCATATGTTGATGTTTTGGCTTTCCAACAAGGCACCTAAACATATTCAAGAGTTTGTGCTGTATTTTCCGGTGAGAGAGCACTCTTATCTACCTGCAGACAGAGTATTTGGTCGCATAGAGAAGGTCTGTAGAAAACGTTCTGAAATCACCACAAAGGAAGAATACTGGAATATCTTTAGAGATGTTGACAATGTTCGAGTGCTGGGACAAGATTGATACTTGTTGGATTGGAAGGATCTTTCTGGTTCAAAATTTAAGAGAAAGTCGATGGTATACAAGAAATTAAGCGAGTCCATTTAAAAAGGTATGGTAACAAGTGTTTGACGAAATTAGAAATTTTTTACAGAACAGACAGCGACAAAAAATATCAGAGCTACCTGAAACGGGGTGCGAAATTGGAAAACTACCAACCTAAGCAAATAGCATTAAAAGGGTCAAGCTAGAAAACGTTGAAACCATATTGAAACATTACCAAGAAAAATGGGAATATAACGAAACCTTTGCCTGGTACAAAAACCTACTAGATGAAGGTCTAAGACATCAGACACCGGACAAGAAAGACGCAGAAAAGGAATCTGACAGTGTAGATCCAGAGCTATGTGATTGTGCTGAAGAACACACTGGCTTGAAAATATAAGAACTATAATATAGTATTATTATATACAACATGTTCATATTTTAAGACATTCCGTTTTAATAAAACTTTCTGTTCCAGTTATTTTTTGAATAAAAAGCTTAATTGGTTTTTCAAAACGCGGTTTTAATGGCTGTGGAAAATCAAAATGCAGTTTTTTATTGTTTTCTTTGTATGTATATTGTATAATTCAGCAACGATAAGGGATAGATTTCTAAAGATAAGTGTAGTTATTTGGATGTAGTGTTGATTGGTGCCGCGGCCAAATACTTGCCTTATTATTTTCCGTTTATTTCTTCAATGTTAATTAGGTAGGCACCAACCTATATATAGCAGATCTAGGCTAGATTATAAATTTAATAAATAAGAAAAAAATGTTCGCAAAACGCTCTAGACAGTCAATTTAATTTTTTGATCGTTTAATGTATCTTGCCTCAAGAGGAAAATAAAATAGATGCCAAAGTGAAAGCTATATACAAAACCAAAAAACTATATTGTCTAGCAAGAACCACGATGCGGCCGGCACTTATAAAACAAATTGCAAATGATATTTTAAAATATTCACTTCACATTTCGTCACCACATTTAAACATGTAACATGGAGCCGCAGTTACTAATATAATATATCAACTATCATTAGTCGTGACTAATGTAAAGAACTAACAAATTAATTTAAAAATAAGTAGTATCATTTTATAATAATTACAATAAATACCTGAAAAATGATAATATTCAATTTGGAAAAATTCCGGGGATACGGCCACATTGAGATGAGCCGGTGTTGGATGATATAAGCTGCAACGAACGTTATAGCATGGGGATGTATGCGAACGTACTACGTACCGCGTGAATTAGTAGCTGAAGTCTAGCATCTAAGATGATGGAATCGGCCGGAAAAGCCACCGCCAATAATAAATATATTAGAATATCTGTGGACGGTGGCCCACGGACTGCTGTTAATGGCGTTGTTTGTATGTTAGTCAAGCAACAATAGTAGGGATACCTACCTATTTTGCTATGCTCCCAGGAAATATTAAACTACATTTTGGTTTCGTGCGTTTTTAGGATGTTTGCAAAATTATTTTTGAAAAATATTTACCTACTTTAAAAAGAGAATCTTCCCTGTATATTTTCTGGTACGACCTTGCCGCCCCTGAGGAGCCATCACTGATGTCAGTAGCTAAATTATTACATATCCTAAATATGTTCATATTTTGTTACTAAAATTCGGCAACACCTTTTCTTATTTTCATAAACAAAATAAAAGAAAAGGGCAATAAATACTAGTTTTTATTTATATCTCAGGGATTTGAAATAATTCCTTCGACTGTGGTAAAGGTATCAACGGAACTAAGCTTTTTATGTAATCTTTACTGACTTTTTAATTTGTGAAATTATTTTTATCGTTGTTTTAAGGTTGAAAATTTAGCAAAATTCCGGTAAGTATCATATATGATTAAATTACTTTATTGGAGAATATTTTATAGAAATATTGAAAACTTTTCCATCGCAAAAATTAGTTTTTATTAACCCTTCATACCCATGTTGCCACAAGTGGCAACAAATGAATATCGGAGTGCCATCCCAGATTGTCACTTGTGGCAACAAATTTAAAATTGTAGTTCTAAGCTGGAATAATATTGCAGTTACGTGGATATACCCTGGAATGGCACATATTTATTCACTAAGACGATTTTGATTGGCTCGCTCAAGGTCGAACGATCATACCGGTAGCTAACGTGTTTCATGTTTCGCTCCCTTGTTGCAGTATTAATTACGGCTTTATTGAGTACGTAGGCGTCGCGTCCGGGCGGTTATTATTTTGTTTTTATAAGTAAAATGTCCGATTCAAGCGCTTCCGAGCCATTTCAAGATTCCGGGTCTGAATTTGTCCCATCAGTAATTCCGATACGGATAGTGACGACAGTTTGAGTAGTATTCCAGATATAGACGCCGATGGTGATAATCAACAATATATGGGTGATCTTGCTGTATTAACAGATCCATTTGCGGGAAGAATTCTTTTCTACATTTTATGAACGGTTTTTATTTGTTTGTTTTAACTCTTTTAGCACACAAGAACAAATGCAGTGGTATCTTGTTTGAATATGTTCGAAGGTATTCATCCCGGTGTCGACTTAGACGAAATGAAACTGCCTGAAAACAGTTTTAAAGCATTTTTGTCTCAAAGAATAGTTCAACATGTATGTGACTGGACAAATGAGCGGGCAGGGAGGTATCTTATTGAAAATGGTACTCTAAAAGTCTACGGTGTAATATGGAAAGATGTCACAATCGCTGAAATGTACACATTCTTCTCCGTTCATTTATATATGGGCATTGTTCATTATCCAGAGATAAGGGATTATTGGCAGCGAGACTTTTTGTTTAGCGGACCGAATGTATTTAGTGCAGAGATAATGAGCAGAAACTAGTTTCTTAGATTTAATGATCCAAATGCCTTTGTTCCAGGAAGGCCTATTACTCGGCTAGCTATGTTTTTCTCATATGTTAGAGATAATTGCATGAATATTATTGATCCAGGCGGAACAGTGGCAATTGATGAGTGTTTAGTGCTATATAAAGGACTGCTATATAAAGACTTCATTTCAAACAATTTATAAAGTCTAAGCGTGCACGATTTGGCATAAAAATGTTTTGCATGTGCCCCAGTCATCCAAGTTTACGTGGGTACACTTTTAATTTTACTATGTATTTTGGTAAAGATATTTATAATACCGATCATATTCCTGGATCAGAACAGCTCACGACATCTGAAAGAATTGTAGTGATTTTGTTTCAGCAATTTTTAGAACAGGGACGAGAGATAATTCTCGATAACTAGTATATGTCCTTGAGACTAGCTGAGTTTCTACTTACAAAAAAAACTCCTATGTGACTGGTACCATTCGACCTGGTAGAGGTGTACCTAGGGAACTGAAAGAAATATCTCTCAATGCCTCTCCAACGTGCTTTATACGAAAGGATGAGGTATTGATTCTTCGGTACAAAGACAAAACAGACGTTTTCCTTTTGACTTCTAAACACACTGCTGGATTTATAGAACGAGAACGTTATCAACCATCAGTGTCTACTGTCGTTATGTATCAAAAACCATCTCCTATTGAGTACTACAATGTGAATATGGGCAGTGTAGATGTAGTTGACCAAGACCTTGAACCCCATGACTGCACCAGAAAGAGTTATACCTGGTTCAAAAAAATTGGTTTGCATGTAATTCAACGCATGGTTCTGAATGCGAAGGTGTTGTACCAACACTCCAAAAGAAATGACATAAGTGTTTTAGAAATCACCAAACTTTTGATTGGAGGTCTCCTAACAAAATATTCTCCGGGATTCAGAAAACTGAAAAAGAAGTACAAAGAAGAAAATGAGAATGGTAAAGCGAAATGCAGGGAGAAACCTTTCTTCGTTTCTACTGTCAAGGAAAATGGATGCCGTCGTAAGCGAGAAACTTGTAGAGTATGTTATCAATATGGGAAGAAAAGAACATACACAGTCAATTTATGTGATAATTGCCCAAATGCGCCAATTTATTTGTGCTCAAAGCCGCATTTCGACGAATATCATGGTTATAACCAACATTGACCTGGGTATCCCATTTTTGCTGAACGCCACTGTACTTTTATTATTACTACGCCACTGTTTTTTTGTATGATATTGATATTATAATATTTATGTTTATGTTTTATAAATTATTAGAATAAGTTTCAGTTATTTGCTAAAAAATTAGCATTATTTATCAACTGCTTGGATATAATCTTTTTTTTTACCCTAATGTTACGCCAATGAGTTAAATATTAAATTTTCAAAGTCACTTTTATTAAAAAAAGCATCTATAAATTAATAATAAGTAGAAAAAAAATTTTTTTTATAACATTATTTTTTTACAAAATCTGGGATATGACTACGTCCTTAGAAAATCGGCCTGGAGCTGAAGGGGTTAACAAAGCTTTAATATAAAAACTTGATTCAAAATATTGAAATTTATTTCTTGATTACAGAAAAGAAATATATTTAATATCATTAAGTAGGCGTTGGCAATTTCGAAGCACTCGCCTTGAATTGAAGATTTGAACAATTGAACAATTTTTATGCAACAGTATTTGTACAAACAAGCAATCAGGCATTTCTTCTTTTTCCTCATATTCCAGCATGGTCTACTATAAACGAGAAATCGATGCTTTAAATAATATTAATTCAATTGATTATATCTTAAAATATGTACGTAATCCCCTTTAAATAAAAAGTTGATATGAAAATAATATACTATATGAGGGTATATAATTAACAGTAAAAATATTACTAGCTATATTCAGAAAAATATGTTTTACTTACGATGGTGGTTCTTGTCAATAATGAAGCGGGTTATTACATTGACGGTACATAGCATTTTCCTGTCGTCTTCCATGCTTACTTACCTGTAATAGAAAAATAAATCATTTAGTAAGAGAAGAACAAAATTTTCACTGAAGACTGATATTTTACTAACATTTCTTTCTGTAGTATATCGTTCTGTTTTGTCAACGGAAAAATGAAATCATTATACATAAAAAAATTATGCAAGCCACCTCTTTAAACATGTTCTTTGGAATACTGTTATTGAAACTTAGTTTTATTTTTAAAACTAAAAAAAAAACACTATTTGGGATTGGTGCATATCCTATAAACTAATCATTTATTAATTCACATCTTTTCTGCAGTTGTTTGATTTAACATATAGTAACCGAATTTAACGTCTTACTTATTTTGTTTCACATTGGCCCTATACGCTTAGCATATTTAATGGAAATGATCCTGATCTGAATTTGGGTTTAACATGCAAAAAGCTCTATCTGGAAAACGTTCCTGGTAAATTTCTTTACTTTCAAAAATTAAATATATTAATTCTTCCTGGGCATTATATCAATGAGGTTTTAATATTTGCTTTTCACAATGCCAGTGAATTTGATAGGGTGGGGAAAGGTATGGGTATAACACAAGAGCGCAGGATGATGAGGACAACTACTTATACATATTTGATGGACATTGTCCATCAAATATGTATAAGTAGTTGTTTGTTTTGTTGTGCTTTAGTGTGTTTTATTCTATTTATCTGATGATGCTCGAAAGGGCGAAACACGTGTCATGTTTGTTGTGAATTGTAAAATTATAATTTAATGAGACCGAGACTTGGAGTCTTTTTCTATGTTTGTTATTAAAGCTAGGTCTCTTTGAGCAATATGGACAATTTCTTCGATTTTTAATAATGTCTCTGACACAGATTTTGGTTAGTGACCTGCATAATATGATATCCTTTTGTGTTTTATTTTATTTAGTAGTTAAGTAAGTCCATTATAATTTTATATACATACTTTCTATTGTGTATAAATTGACGATTTTAGGAACTGATGGTTTACCAAAAATAAATTCTATTCTAGGTACGGTCATCGCGTTCCAGTATTTTATATTTGGGCTTGGATCGTGGGTATAGAAACACCTTTTTATTTAAAATATCTTTATTCAAAAAGCGACGTTTCGACACTTGATTGTGTCTTTTTCAAGCTAAAAACATTAAATTATGAGATAAATCTAGGACAATTACACATTATATAGGACAAGCAAGTACAAAAGAATACCTAAAAAACCAATATCACGATATATAAATGAGGTACTAGGCCTCCAATCACCTACCTTATGAACTGGTTGATATTTTATTCATTAGATGTAACAAACATATTAGAATATCTATAATGAAGACTAAACAGGGCATTTTCATTTTGTTTATAATAGAATCAATGTCGGTGGTCAAAAGTTGAATATTATATTCATAAAAATATAATTGGCATTATTTTTTAGATAAATTAGGTTTCCAAATATGCGGAGTAAAATTCACAATAACAACATAAGAGCAATTTCTATCACCAAATTCAGACAATTGTTTGGGTACTGGTGCTGATACGGCTTGACAAACCTCCGCGCTGACACCGCTGCCAAATTGTCTGAATTTGGTGATAAAAATTGGTCTTCTGGTGTTATTGTGAATTTCACTCCGCATATTTGGCAACCTAAGTTATCTAAAACATAATGACAATCATATTTTTAGGAATATAATATTCAACTTTTGACCACCGACATTGATTCTAATATAAACAAAAAGAAAATGTCCTGTTTAGTCCTCAGTCCTCGTTAAAGATATTCTAATATGTTTGTCACATTTAATGAATACAATATTAACCAGTTCATAAGGTAGGTGATTGGAGGCCTCATTTATATATCGTGATTGATATTAGTTTTTTAGGCGTTCTTTTGTACTATGTTGCTTGTCTTATATAATGTGTAATTGTCCTATATTTATCTCATAATTTAATGTTATAAGCTTCAAAAAGACACAATCAAGTAACGAAACGTCGCTTTTTGAATAAAGATATTTCAAATAAAAAGGTGTTCCTATACCCACCTATACATACCTATATAGTCAAATGAATAGATACTAAAGGTCCTTTTCAGTAACCGGCGCGTTTCACTGACTGCTAGTCGTTCACTTTTTTCTTTGAGCATATTTAACAAATTTACAAAACCGGAAGATCCGTTCGACCGGAGAACTCAATAATTTTTTTTCAGTATTTGTGTTTATAGTTTATAATGACATGAAGGTAACGAGTTAATTTCATTTGTTTTTTTTTTGAAACTTTCAGGAGTAAGATTCTTTATACTAATAAGCAAATCATTTTACATTTTGATAGCTACGAATGTAAAAGAACGTTGAAAGTGAGTTGTTTTATGTACAACGTGGTCATTTTAACTTGTCCACATTTTGATGTGCCATAACTTTCTTATTTTTCAAGATATCAAAATGACCCGAAAGACCGTATTTATAGCTACTAAAATAAACGAGAAATTAAAGAAGAAATTTGCCATAAGACAACTAATGTAACTAGTAGTAGTATTAGAGTCATCTAAGTATTACCAGCACCAATATTAGAGTCATAATAACGGACCGAGCTGTCGACCATAACAGACCGGACATCGTAATTATCGATAACAAATGTAAAAGTGGTATCATTATCGATAGTCCCTCTGTCACATAATATATGGAAAGTGGAAGGTAAAGACACCTTATAAATATCATAATATTACCACTTGCAATGCCGTTTGAAGGAATTCTGAGCGAAAAGTTCAATAACAACCTAAACAAACTTCGCTTGCGCGATGAAAGGGAAACAGGACAAAGTGCTGTCTTATTACAGACATGTCACATTGTCAGAAAGCTCCTACACTGAGTGGGATGAACTGAAATGTTCATTCACTAAAGGCCGCTAACCCGGACCTTCCCTCATCCCTCAGTACATAGTTGTTTAGGAACACATATATACTGCCTTTTCGAACATTTTTATTGGATGCCATTTTGTTCCAATATATTGGATCTCTACTAACATTCTACCACTTTCTACCTACGCACATTTGATTTTTGGGCATAATTTAAAATGAATTCAATAAGTAGTTTTTACATTGACACCCAACGCAATTTTATTCGTACCAGTTTATCCTTATATAATATTTAATTTTTCTCCAAAATTTATAGTCAATTGAATAAGATTTTTTTGCGTTAATTTTTTTTAACATGTTATTTGGCCGCCATTTCGCTCCGCTATCCTAGATTCCTAACACAACTTTACCAGCTTATCTCTATTAATGCTTGCCCAAAATGAAATTAATCATATAGGTAGTTTTTTTCGGACTGATTTTTTAAATATTTTATTAGATCTAAATTTTGTTATGCTATTTTATATTCATACCAAAATGTTACCAGTTTATTCTTATGTAACACTTTGCAAAATTTGAGGTAAATTGGATAATTAGTTTTTTTAGTAATAATTTTTTAACGTTTCACTAGGCTGCCATCTTGTTCCCACATTTGATTTTTACCAAAATATTACCAGGTCATGTCCAAATGAGCCTTAATTTTTGTCCAACATTCGAAGTCAATCTGATAAGTAGTTTTTAGGCTATAACGCGAACTGACAGACAGACAGACAGACAAGACAGACAGACAAACCAACAACAAAATTGTATTTGGCCGCCATTTGGTTCCACCATCTCGAATTGATACCACAGCTGTACTAGTTCATTTCTGTACTACAATTAGTTATGGCACAAATTGAAATCAATTCATTAAGTAGTTTTTTCAGGCCGAATTTCTAAATATTTTATGAAGCAATTTTCTTCTTATATCCGTACCAAAATTTTACCAGTTGATTCCTACATAATACTTGATTTTTGTGCAAATTGGATAAATAGTTTTTTAAGTAATAATTTTTTTAACGTTTTATTAGGCCGGCATCTTTTTCCGGCATATTGGATTTTTATCAAAGTATTACCAAGCCATCCCCATGTGGGCCTTAATTTTTGACTAAAATTTGAAATCAATCAGCAGTTTTTTATCTATGCCTTGAACTGACAGACAGACGTAAACGAGCAGACGGACGCGCAGATATGTAAGACCTGAAAGGGTGATTTTTTCAGATTACAAAACTTTTATTTGGCTGCCATTTTGTTCCGCCATCTTTAATTAATACCAGAGTTTTACTAGCTCATCTCTTTACAATTAGTTATGGCACACTATTTGAAATCACTTCATTAAGTAGTCATCTTGGATTCGTACCAAAATTTTACCTGTTGATTCCTACGTAATACTTGATTTTTATAGAAAATTTGAGATAAATTTTTTCAGGCATACTGGATTTTAACGAAAATATTACCAGATCGTCCCCACATGAATTAGCACCAACACAATTTGAAATCAGTTCATTTAAATAGTTTTTCAGGCTGAATTTTTAAATATTTTATTAAGTCGCCATTTTGTTCAGTCATCTTGGATTGGTACCAAAGTTTTATCAGTTGATTCCTACATAATGCTTTATTTTTGTGCACTGTCTTAGTAATCATTTTTCAAACCTTTCACTAGGCCGCCATTTTGTTTTGCCTTAATGGACTTTTACCAAAATGTTACCAGGTCATCCCCATTTAACCCTTAATTTTTGAAATTTGAAGTCAATCGGGTAAGTAGTTTTTCAGCTATGCCACGAACGGACAAACCGACCGAGAGACAGACTGACGGAATCGAGAAACATGTTTTTCGTCATCT
Organism: Kuschelorhynchus macadamiae; assembly: GCA_030620095.1. Lineage (NCBI taxonomy): Eukaryota > Metazoa > Arthropoda > Insecta > Coleoptera > Curculionidae > Kuschelorhynchus > Kuschelorhynchus macadamiae. Next base: position 300,114 of record JAUTXW010002846.1, on the reverse strand, counting down.
AGGTTCCCTGAAACGTAAAGATCTAAAAAAATCTCTGAGGGTAATTTTTTCACGATTACAATACTTGCCTTTTATGAGGGAAGTAAAAATAAACTTTGTATTTTCGAATAAATTAAGCACGTACAATTGTGTAAATAAACAACATCCTTAACTGTGGAAGGTGGTGAAGGTGAAATGTGGTGAAGAGAGACAGAGAATCCTTGTCATACATACTGATCTTATGACGCAGCTTTTCTACATTTTCTCATTTGTTTTTAAAGGCAAATGTAACTAACCCGATATATTTGGAATAAAAAAAGGAATTAACCCACCAAAATTTAAATTTACAGGTTGTCTCATTTGGAAAAACAAAATTAACCTTTGGATATAGAAACTTTTTTATATTCATCTTAAGTTGCAAAAAACTTGATAACTAGACATAATTTATAATATAATAATAATAATTTATTTTTGAATCATTTTGATATCTTGAAAAATAAAAGTTAATAGAAGATTAGCACTAAAGTATATTGCTTTTTCTGAAAATCTGTAACTAATGGTGTAGTTTAGCTAATAGCATTTTGTGATTCAAGCTGTTAAAGGACTTATTAACATCTAATAACGCCATGGAGGTGCAGTTTTTTGCTCTTTATTTAGAAGATTTTTAACGATGTATACTCAGTTGCTATAATTTTTTCCAAAACCGGATTAGCATAAAGTTATTATTCTATGTTCTTCTGAAAATGACGATAATTGAGAAAAAACTAGTTTGGAGACTGTCGGTAGAGAATTTTAAATTCGATCGAATCGGTAAGGATGGATTTTATTATAGCTTTTTCCATGAAGAAGCATGTGGTTTTTGAAACACATGTATTGATTATATTAGAGGATTTTCCATCATAACGAAGATGTTTGCTGCCACATTGAATAGGGGACACATATTTACATTTTACATTTGCCAAACCGCAACTCCTATTACGACAAAACACATTAAGGCAAACTGGCAATTCATAAATGCAGACATCCAGTAATAGCGTAAAATTAACCGCGCACACACACAAAAAGAAACACAATCTCGTCTGGACATTATATTTATGTATTTCTGTTTACCTTAATAACATGAAACAACTGCAATAATAGATATAATTGTCCAGATAAATTAACTCGCAATCTCGGCTAAAGATAATACACAATTAAAACAATTACAATTTGCAATTACACTTGCAGCACCGATTGCAACTGTCATTTTGTAAATAACTAAATATATACATGGCACTATTTTGTTGTTGTCTTAATTATATTTATCGCAATTTTCTGATCTTTTAAATTTAGAATTGCTAATTTTGCAGGTAATGCTAAAAGTATTACTATAAATTACCATAGTTTGCGAGAAACATCGAAAATCAATGGAGGTGTTAATTGCTCTTATATCCTGACGGGGTTATGGTGAACTAAATTACTTCACACGCTTACTGATCACGGATTCTTTGATTCGAAACAGTAGCATATTCACAGTCGAATAATTTACGGTTTAATCAGAATCTCGCGTTATTATTATTACAAAAGCAATCTGAATTATAAAAAACTAATTAAAGAAAGATAATTAGAAGCTGAATATTGAAGGCATTTCTGAGAATCATTCACAAGCGAATATATTCAAAGCTTGAGGAAGAATTGCCAAACAAAAGTGGATAGATTTAGAAATTAAAAATCTGCAGAGCAAACGAAGTATGCTCGAAATTGAAGCATACGAATTATTTAAAAAACTCACTTATGAGCTTTGTAATTTAGAAATTGAACAATGATTAGATTTCCAAAGGAAAATATTCATAGTTATCGATGCCAAACTGCCAACAAAGAAAATGTGTTAAAAACGGAAAGTTGAAACCACAAAAACAAATTTCTTCGGAAGTCGAGAACATTATAGAAATCCATTCTTCTCAGTTCTTTGATAATAGAGAAATCGCCCTTTTGAATAAAGGTTTGAATTCTGCAGAGCCTCCAGTAAAAATAGTTTACCAACTATTATAGCGAATATCGAAAGTTCCATTCAATACGTGCCAGAGACAACTAAGGAATTCATTTGGGAGGCTTGCAGAAATCAAATCTCAAAAAAACGTTGTTAACAACAAGTCGAAATATGTTTCTCGTATAAATACTGAAGTTATCTAGAGACTGAAGAAATCAGAATGTTTTTACTTAAAAGCTGACAAAGGAAATAAGGTTGTTATACTAGACAAAACAGATTATTTTGAAAGAGTAGACAAGTTGATTTAAACTGGTCCTTACGATTTAATTAAGAAAAACCCATTATCAAAAATGATAACAGAAGTAAAAAGTACCCTAAAACAGTGTAAAAACCTTGTGTACGATAAACTAAAATTTAAACTAACACATGGTAACTCACAGTTATCTGAACTGTATTGCCTTCCCAGAGTCTATAAACCTGAGAAGTCCATGAGACCTATTGTTTCAACTATTGGATCACCAACGTACAATATTTCAAAATGGTTAGTAGAAGAATTCATCAAATTAAATATCTCGTACGATAACTTTGAGGTTACTAACTCGTTAGAATTCTTGGATAAAATTAAGAAGATTCTCTTAAAAAAAGGGTGAAATTTTAATACCTTTTGATGTAAGCTCATTGTTTCCTAGTGTATCCATACCACTAGCTTTAGAGTACCTAAATGAACTACTTGAATTCAATGATTTGAAGAAAGAAATTATTGATGAATATTTGCTTCTCACAAAATTATGTATGAATCAAAATTGTTTTCAGTTCAACAATAAATATTATAAACAACTTGAGGGAGCTGTGATGAGCAATTGCTTATCTCCATTCCTTGCAAATTTGTTTATGGATAGATTAGAAACCCAATTCAAAAAAGAAGTCTAGAATTTCCCAGGAGTGTGGTATAGATACGCAGACAATATATTTGCTATTATTTTTGATACTAAAACAGAAAATTTGGAAACTTTCTTAGAAACATTAAAAAATAAATATCCTTCAACAATGGGCAATTACCTTTTTTCGACACGTAACTTATTAGAAATAAAGATAAATTATATTATAATATTTCATTGCCGTCAACACAAAATGGCAGCATACAATTTTTTAACTCACACGTTAGTCACTTTTCCATTATGTAAAGAACCTTCTAACAATGAAATGAATCGGATTAAAAATATAGCTAAAAGTAATGGATATAATGATAATTTTGCACATAAATTAGTAAATAGACATAAGCATAAGAAAATGTTAAAAGACGCCACTACTTTTCAAGCACTTGAGGCTCCCAATAAGTTCCTAGTGATTCCCATATGATCCCTGATATACGAGGTCTAGAAAAAGTATTTAAAAACGTAGGTTTTAAAGTAGCTGACAAAACTGAGAACAGTTTGAAAAATCTCCTTGGAAATTCGAAAGACAAAGTCGACTTGAAGGACAAGAGTGGCATCTATGAAATTAGCTGAAATGACTGCGATCTAAACTATGTTGTCCAAACTAAACATTGAGAGTATAGAAATAGTTAAATGTGGTAAGAAAGCACTAAATAAAGACAGAGGGCCTATTCCCGATAGTCCGCTCTACTGCTTACTTCACAACGGTGCAGTCAGGTGCAACCAAGTGTGACCACATTTACCAATGAATAGTCTCGGTTAGGATAAGTAACTTAGGTTATATCATGTGCTGATGATGCTAACTTGGTTAGGGAAACGCTCGTCCAGAACGTAACAAGTTGTGGTGTAGTGTGGTTAGAACTCTTGTATCTTGATTTAGTTATAATAGTAAAATAGTGGTTTTCCTTTAGATGGAATGTTTTACACAACAGTTTTGTGTTGTTTTCTTGTTTTCTTGTATTATTTTGTGACAGTGTGTGTCCGCATTTTAATATCATTTGAAATGTATCCTGTCCTTTTGTGAATTTTTCACAATAAATATATTTGAATCTGAAGAAAAACCCCAAGAACTTGGGGTCTTTTAAGAAGTCCGAGAGGAATTTATTGCATATTCTGATTATGGATACACTGAAATAGGTAGAAAATATTCTGTTGAACGGAGTACGTATTAACAATCTGAGATGCGCGGTTGATACTGTCTTGCTGGCGAAAATGACAGAGGGGCTCCAGAGATTGATAGATGAAGTCAGGCTCAGCGAAGCGATTTTGATATCAAGCAAGAACAATGACATCAACAATCAGTTCCATGTCAACTGTGTTCAGCTAGAAATAGTTCCAATAATCGATTATTTAGGGGTACAATTCAACGGAAAGTGGGACCAACTTTCAACTCGTGAGATGTTGTGCCTTCTCTATTTTAAAGCATAGGGTAGAGGCTTTGACCGTGACCGATACTACCTGTAGGCGCTTGCAGACGTTCAAAATGTGGAGCTGCAGATGAATGTTAACAATCTCCTGGACCACGGCACAAACTCCAGTGCATGTGTAAATATAAAGGAGTTTTGTCATGAGAAACCATAGCATATACTGCAACTTATAATGTAAGGAAAAATCGATGACAGAACAGGACCTGAAAAATGCAGAATATCATGGTTACGAAACCTGATATACACAGGAGGAAAAAGAAGAAGAATGGAAAACATGGAGAACAGTACAAGGAAACTGAGGATTAATTACACACTGCCAAGCTGAAGAACATATAATAGTTATTTACTAAAAAGAACCATAGTTGGTTTCCTTCTCATCCGGTCATTTTATTTATGTATTTCTCTTTACCCTAATAACGAGAAACATCTGTAATAATACATGTAATTACCAGATAAATTAACTCGTAATCTCAGCTAAAACAATTACTATTTTCAATTATACTTGCAGCACCGACCGCAACTGTCATTTTGTAAATAGATAAATATATACATGGAGTTTTGTTGATGTCTTAATTATATTAATTGTAATTATCTGCCCTTGTAAATTTAGAATTGTTAATTTAGCAGGTTATTTTTAAAAGAACATTATTATGCATTACCACATTTTCCAGAAACATCGAAAATCAATGGAGGCGTTGATTGTTCTTATATATCATCCTGGAGGGTAATAGTGAACTAAATTGATTCACATGCTTATTGATCACGGATTCTTTAATTTGAAACCGTAGCATGTTCACAGTCGCATAATTTGTATGGTTTACAATCTGGATTATAAATATCTAATTAAAGAAAAGATAGTTAGAGCCCAATGTTGGAGACACCTGAAAATCATTCACGAACGACGAATATATTCAAGGACCACTCTAATTCAAAGAAAACGTGACATCAATTGTAATGTTTTTGCCTGTTTTATTGGTTTTCAGAAAGCCTTTGACAGAGTGATTCACAAAACGGGATAGAAATTATTCGACAAACAAGACCAGACGACAAAGACATATGTATAATCTTAAACCAATACTGATCGCAGAAAGCTCCTATCCGAGTGGAGAAGAGATATCCATAGAACTTGGGGTTCATTAAGGACTCCAAAAGACATGCGTGTGTGGGTATTAACAGTCTGAGATATGTAGATGATACTGTCTTGCTTGCAGACGCAGCAGAGGAGCTACAGAGACAAATAGGGATAGAAATTCTTCCACCATCAAGACCAGACGACGAAGATCTACGTATAATCTCAAACCTATACTGACAGTACAGAACTCATGATTGAATGGAGAATGAGATGTCCGAAAAACTTGGAGTCCTTCGAGTAGTCAAACAGGCATGCGTGTTATCTCCATTTCCTTTTCAAAGTGTATTCTGATAACATGCTCAGAGATTCTCTGATCTAGTTAGAAGAAGATATTTTCTTGAAAGAAAGTGCGTATTAACAATATGAGATACTATCATCATCGGAAAAGGGGCACCAAAGATCGATAAATGAAGGTACAAGGGTAAACTATTTTTACAAACAGTTCCATGTTATCTGTTCCAAAAATCAATTATGATCTCCATCCTCAAACTCGTGCGACGTTATGTCTTCTCTGTTTTAATGTATGGTGTAGAGACTTGGACTGTGTTCTATCCTGCTTGTAGGCGCATAAAGCAGTTCGAAATGTGGAGTAGCAGGCGCATGTTAAGAATTTCCTTGACTTACCACATCAAAAACTCCAGAGCATGGGAAAAAAGAAAAGAATTTTGTCATGCGAAACCCATAACATAGAGCGCAACATATAATGGCAAGATAAGATCGCTTCAGAAGAGAACCCGGAAAACTCAAAATATCATGATTTCGAAGTGGACCGGATCAGTGTATCTATATCGCGCTTGTGTCAATGCGCATTAAGGATATGCTTAATATTACAATGTTCATTAAGGATATATTTAATATAATAATTTTTCATTTGAGAGGGGAGTGGTATCTAACGCCTGGAAAGTTGCCCCATAAGTTTACTTTCTGTTCCCTTTAAGATTGCCGAGTCAGTTCTTCATCATTAACTAACAACCTTTTTGGAATCCAATTCTATTTTGCCTCTCAAGCAGTCTGGATTTAGAAGGGGCCTTGGAGCTAGCGCCAGTCTTTGCGCCATTGTTGACCATTGCCTGCATAGCTTAGATCGACAAAAGCTCACTTCTTTAACTCTACTTGATATCACCAAGGCTTTCGACACCATCGATTTTGAGTATCTGCTGGCTAAAACTTAAATATAACTATGTGATTTGCAATGAAATATTTAACTGGCTGACTAGTTACCAGACTCGGAGGTTTCAGCAGATTATATTGGATAATAATGAAGCCAGTTGTACATTAACCTCTAGTTTAGAGAACTTCACTCTGGAGTACCTCAGTACGGGCGGATTTAGGTAACATCGAACAATCATGTCAGGTACATACGTTCGCTGACGACATTCAACTAACATTTCAATTTGCTCCCAAGGAGAGCAATGATGCCTGCTTGTTTTAAACTCTTCAAAATCATTGCATGTCTTTGTTGATACTCCAAAAATGCTACATCTTTGCAGTAATTTTCCTATCCATGTTTGTGGAGTTCCAGCAGCAAAAATCTGGGATTGATTCTAATCTGAAATTTGACAAGCACGTCAGTTTTATATGCCAAAAGGCATATCTTATGCCTCAGACAACTTCTCCCTTTTAAATATCTTCTTAATATTGAAACTAAAAAAAATGCTTGTTACTTCATTAGTGATGTCCCATTTTAATTATTGTGACATTGTGTATGGTCCATGTATCAATAGTGCAGCTCGTTACCAGCTGCAGAAAATGATGAATCATGCTGTTCGTTTTATAACTCCTGTACCCTTGCTTAATAAATTGTGTTTCATTCATTTTACTTGCTTTGTGGTTAAGATTTTAAATACTGGTATTCCTCCTTATTTAAGAACAAAATTAACTTGTCGCACCGAAGTTCATTTGAGGGAGTTGAGGGGAATAGCTGATCGACTGCATACAGGACCTCAACATTCGAGTCTTCCTTTTCGTTTCTGGCTCAGGTGGTTTGCAACAGTTTGTTGCTCCTCAGGCATCTTTCTGTTCCCAAGACTAAACAACTAAAATAGTAGTTACTGACGAATACCTTTAATTTCCATGTCAACCTGAATACATTTTAGTTTGAATAATACCTTTTTATAATATGATACCATAATTGTGATATTACTCTAATTGAATTTTATTAGTAGTATTTAGTTTTGCTTTTTATTATCTTTGTTGTTTTTTGTTTGTATTATATTTTAATTGTTTGTATTCTGTTTTAATTCCTTAAGAAAATTGTATGTTATTTATACATTTACTTTGTCAGATAATAGGGCTAGGTTGAAATTATTTAAAATGTACCCTGTTGTTTTGTGTTCTTTTGTCACAATAAATATTTTTTGAATTGTATTGAATTTATATATAGACAGGAGGAAGAATGGTAAACATGGAGAGCTGTACAAGAAAATCGAGAATTGGTTATAGACTACCAAGCTGCACAAAACTTGAACTACCCATTGCAGACCTATTTCTCTTGATCCGTTAGAACATATATTAGTCATATATAAAAAAAACCATAGTTGGTTTGAATCCAGTCTAGACATTATATTAATGTATTTCTCTTTACCTTAATAACGTGAAACAACTACAATAAATAGATATAATTGTCCAGATAAATTAACTCACAATCTCGGATAAAGATAATGCACAATTAAAACAATTACAATTTGCAATTACACCTGTAGCTCCTATTGCAACTGTCATTTTGTAAATAACTAAATATATACATACAATTGCTTTATTGTTGTCTTAATTATATTAATCGCGATTTTCTGATCTTTTAAATTTAGAATTGCTAATTTAGCACGTTATATTAAAGGGTATTTACTATACTTTGCAGTCGTAGAAGAATCAGCAAAAAACGTTGGAGGATTTAATTATTCTTATATCTCGCCTGGCCACTTTTGTAGTATTTTAATTTTAAAATTGTACGATTTATTTTTTTTCCAGCTTCTCTAGTGAGAAATTAAAATATTTATTTTAATTTGCACTCGTTTTCACAACAGTCACAACTCTGGGACAGGAATATTTAGTATCTTCGAAAATACCTACCGATCGATAAAGCAGGCTTTCAAATGACATTTACCTACAACGTTGCAAATTCTCTTGTGAGATTCATGATTTTCCTTAATTTGCAGATTTTTCTATATCATATGGCTTCTCCCTAATTGAGTCAGCTGTTTAGATTAATCCTTAAAAAAACCAAAAAACTGTTTTTTCGAAAACCCCTCATAATTTCTTTATTTTTCAAAATATTTCTAAACTGTAAAAACATTATTAAGGCAAATTTTTTACGTATAATACGCCTGTTCAGTCAGACTTTCTTTGCAATGTTTTGGTTTTTTAAAACCATCATCAATTTCATTTCATCATCGATTTTTACAATTTCTTATGGAGTATTTTTTTTAGCTTTTCAGTGATGTATTACACTTTATAACTAAGTTATTATTAAGATGTAAAAAGTGCGCATTGAGAATTAATAAACATTTGTTTGAATTATCCAAATAAGAAATTAAAAACTAATAGAATTAAATAGCAATAATTTTTAATTCTACATTAAATTTTATAGGAAATCAGTAAGAACTACTCAATAGCTTTCATACTACGTGCACATGTTCAATGTTCAAATTACCATCCGCAAGTAACATAATTTAACACGTTGGGTCAAGCAGGCTTTGCGTTAAAAATAATTGAATTTTTATAATCTGTCATCTGTCGTTGAACTTTTATTCAGCTTTCGTCAATATTTTAATAATCTTTACAATGGGGTTAAACGATTCTAATGAAGAAATATTCATTATGTTAGTGTGTTATATTAAAAACGAAAGAAATGCTAATAGGGCTAAGGAGGTATATTTTGACAAGTGCCCCGAAACAGAACTTATTTTCAAACGCTGGTTCGAAACTTGCTTGAGTTTGACAGCTTTAATAAGACTCGTACGAAGAAGTATGAAGAACACAACCAGGAATGCAATAGGCAAATCCGAGAATATTTTAATGAAAATTCGACTTCATCTACAAGAAGAAGCAAAACGGACCTTCACATTTCGAAGTCAACCATTTATGATGTCTTAAAAGTAGCGAAATAACATCCTTACAAGCCAACAATTGTACAAAGACTTCAAGCAGGTGATTTCGAAAGAAGAATTGTTTTTTGCAATTAGTATATCGATAGATGTCGAGAAGATCCCGCTTTTGTTAATAAAGTCCTTTGGTCAGGTGAGACTAATTTTTCTAACTGTGGAGTTTTTAATAAAAAAATCACCATTATTGGCTCATTGAAAATCCGCAACTACGCGAGCCACGCAGACTGCAAGTGCGATTTTGTTTTAATGTGTGGTGGGGGTTAATTGGTAAGTTTAATTGGAAACTCTACCCGAAATAATTTCTATATATGACATTGGTATTAACCCAATTAAATTGTTTATAATAATTCAGTCTATTTCATTACTTTTAAGCAAATCGTCTGATTGGGCCTTTTATTTATGATCAGACACTGACAGGTTCAAGATACCTTGCCATGTTGCAGAACCAAATATAGTCGAATGCGGTCTTATCCTGCGGCTCCAAAAGTGACCAACATTATGAATCAAATCAGAAAACACAGTGAATACCAAAATGTGTGATTCTTTTATCGAACTTTTAAATCTCGATGGGCCTATTTACAAATATACTGAGAGAAAGATTTTATTATATTACACAATATTATTAAGACAGTTATTTAATATTATTTTATATATCAAATGCCGAGGGACTAAATAAGAAAATTCACAAAATATGTATTTGGTTAAAATTTTTTGGTTGGCAAAAACTAAAATACACAAAATGGCAAGCGCCTTAATAAAGTCGGAAGGCGGTTCGAATCAGTGGAACAATAAAAGTGAGATTTTTTTATCAATCACCAAAAATTATGAGCCCCCCTTGACCAAAAAATCTAACCACTTATACAGTGTCATTTATTTAAATGCGGGCCACCCCTGTGCAAAGAAAATTTGTTTTATTTTGTATTATAATAACAAAACCATTTTATTTTGCAAAAATATTATACACATTTGTTAAAAACACAAAATAATTAGTTATTACTTCCCTCGTGAGATTTTTTCAGATCTTTACGTTTAAGAGTCCCTAGATGACGGAAAACATGTTTTCTCAATTCCGTCTGTCTGTAGCTATGTCTGTCCGTCAGCCTGTCTGTTTGCGGCATAGCTAAAAAACTACTTATCCGATTTCTTCAAATTTCGGTCTAAAATTAAGGGCCATGCATGCGAAAAATAAAGGGTATATATATATATATATATATATATATATATATATATATATATAGATATATATTATATTTTTATATATAAAATTTTGTCTTATAATTAACAAAAAAATTTTTAAATTAAAATTCACTGGCTAATATCCAGGAACCAGTGGCAAAAGCGTCTGTATAAGGAATGTACAGAAATTTGTGCATGAAAAAAAAAACATAATTTACTTCCAAAGAAGATTACACACAATGTACACGAAAAAATCCAAAAGCAAAAGACTTAAGTTACAATGCAAAAATAGATATTCAAATGTCCTCAAATGGCGCAATGATCATTGGTGCTTTTTCGACATCTAAAACTCGTTCTGGATTCCACCAATCCCCTATTAATTTCTCCGTATGTTCCACAAATTTCTTCCAGTACTCCGGCGTAATATAATTTAATGAATCTTGCCAAACAATTTGCACTCCATCTGATGTAAGACCATCGTTCAAGTGTTTTTCGTAATATGATTTTGCCCCAGCCCATATTGATTCTATTGCGTTAAACTGGCAATGGTATGGCGGCAGTCGTAAAACCCATGTCCATTTTCCAGTAATATTTCATCTCCGGCATATATTGTTGGTTTTTGTAATAGATTTTGCCATTAAATAAAGTTCTAGTTTCAGCATATTGGGTAAAGGATTTTGTTTTTGTTTTATTAGCCAGTCATAAATATCACTTTTCTTCCAGGATGAAGTAGGTTGTTTATTTAAGATTCTTGAATGATAAGATGCATTGTCCAGAATGATTAAAGATGGAGCATCTAAATTTGGAATCAGTTGTTCTTTTAGCCACTTTTCAAATAGTTCAAGTTCATATTATCATGGTAGTCCATACTTTTGGGTGTTGAAGAAAACAGTAAACATGCAGCCAGGAGAAATCCTGTTGGAGAACCTGCATGCAAAATGATGAACCGTTTTCCCGTCCCACATCCCTTTTTTCTCTTGACACTTTTTACAGACTCGTCCTGCCAAGGTTTCGAACCACTTCCATTAGAAAATATCCAAGTCTCGTCTAAAAATACCACTTTCACGCCATTAGCTACTTATTTATGGTTTATTATTTATTGCCAACATTGAACCCATTCAAGTATTTAGTTTCAAAAATTCGCGATAGATGGCGCCACCGCTGCCTTCGGTTTGTACAGTTAACTGTTGAAAAAAAAGATAGGAATTTCGTAACTTTTGCAACGACCCGAGGTATGGCGCTGCAAACTTCCCAACAACTCGAAGCACGGCAGTTTTCATTATATTGTAAGTGTTATGGGCTGACGAAGAGCTGCCGTTCGCACAACAATAGCTATTTTAAGGAACATTTATTTTTCCTACATGGCATAAATTACACTCTATAGCGAATGAAATTGGATCACACGCTTATTAATCACGGATTCTTTGATTTGAAACAGTAACATATTCACACTCGAATAATTTTTATGGTTTGCTGTTTTATCAGAATTTCGCATATTTTTATTACAGAAACAATCTGAGGCAGCGTGAACAACTAATTAGAGGAAGACAGTGAGAAGCATGCAGATCTTATAATGCAAGAAAATCTAGATTTAATCACAGACGACCAGGATGAATAAAATTTGAACAACGACCGGGAACTGGATATACTAAAGTACATCGTGTTCCATGTTCAATACCTTAATTCATTGGTTACAGAGAAAATCGCATTTTAACAGAAAATCTCAATTTTTTCTTGAATATTATGGTGATACATACTCAAAAAAAACTATAGGAGGCCATGGAATGGATAATATAACCGTTTGTTTTAAATTTGCAATAATTAGACTTTAAAAACGTTTCCTTGTAACGGTGTTTACTTGTTAAATTTGTATAACTGTTACATTGAAAATAATAAAAGTCCAGCACTTGCCTGAAGAGGGTATCGCCGAATATTTTCCGTGGCAAGGATACCAAACAAGACACCAAAATAATCACTACTATTCTGAGACAAATAAAAATGTGGTAAAGCAAATTAAAAGGCAAAGACATCAAATTGTTAAAGTGTGGTGTGTTATTGTAAAAGACCGCATATGGGACCTGTGTTTTTTGAACACTATTTGAATAGAGAAAAATTTTTAACCCTTATAAGAAATCAAATTATGGATAAAGTCAATGATCTTCCGGAATATATTCATGTCGAGTTGGTATATTAACAAGATAATGCTTCATACCACAATGGAGAAGATATAAGAGCATTTTTAAACAAGCAATTTAATTTAAGTATATATAGGTGCGAGATTCCATGGCCGCCGATAAGTCCCGATTTGACATCCTCACATTATTTTTTATGTGACGCACTTAAAGATAGTGTGTAAAGAAAACGAAACAATTGTTCTGTAAATGATTTAAAATAAAAAAATCGTGAAGAAATTATTAGTCTTAATAATTGCAACCCTTCCGAAACGCTATGGAATCATTCAAGTGCGATATACACTGTGTATAGCAGAACAAGGACTTTATGTGGAAAATCCATTATATAGTCATTTGTTTTAAATTTCTTTTTCCATTTCCATCTAATCTGTTTTTATGTTATCTGTTGCTATATATTGTTTATGTTGATAGATTCGTTACTGAAAAAGTTTGTTTCTAATATTAATTTTCAATAAGAGTTTTAAATTTAAAATTAAGTAGTAAATAAATATAGAATAAAATTAGGATTATAGATATTCAAATAGAAATATTATCCATTCCATAGCTCCCTATAGTTTTTTTTAGTATGTAGCATCACAATATTCAAGAAATAATTGAGATTTTCGGTTAAATTGCGATTTTTCCTATAACCATTGGGTTTAGGCATAGAACATATACTTCAGATTTAAAGAAACTTTTGTATGAAACTTTTTTTCGTATCTATTACGTATTGCCAGAAAGTGTAGTGGGTTGTTCTATGGGAACATGGTGTACAATGATGGTACTAATTAAGCTTGGTTTCCCCCTCTGTATGGGCAGAAAAAAGTTCACCAGTTACTCGATCAACTAATGCTTGCGAGTCGTTCAATGCCAAATTTAATTCTTCATTTTACTAAATAACATTCTATATATGTTTTTCTTGAAAAGTTTAAATAATGTCAAATTGATACATGTGTAAAATACAAAGTTCGCATATTCCTATGAATGTTAAAGATAAAACTGTAACAGCGAAACTGGAGTCACTTAAAAAACTTGTTCGTAGCTATAATTTAGGTGAAATAAGTAAATTAGATTATGTAAAATGTATCATATTTAGCTTTACATATATGACATATATACCTATTATTCTTTTTAAATAAATAATTATCACTGATATTTTGATTAACAAGTATTACTTCTAAATAAACTAAGAGTGTGCTATTTTACCTCTATCTTTTGGTAACTACGGGTAACAAAATAATGACGCGAAATAAAGTTCTAAAACAAACATGCTGTAAAAAGCTAAATTTGGAAACTTTAAACTACCACAAATTATTAGTGCGAAGCTGTCAGTATGGATGCAGTTTTCACTATTTTGCCAGAACAAAAATTGTGTTTTGGAGCAGAACACCCCTCTAAACAAACTAAATGAAATCCTTACAGATTTTTAACATGAGGATAACAAACGGAGATGACTACAAAGAGTCGGTAATCAAGACAATGTGGAACAAAACGGCAAAAAAAGTTCAAAAATATTACTTTAAGAAATGGAACATAACATCTTTTTGAAGAAATAACATTTGAGTCATCCCAAAAAGCTTGCGATGCTAAACGTCCTATTTTACAAGGATATGTTGAGAAAAGAAGAGAAAGTTCAGCGTCCTTCTCACATGATAACTACATACAATTTCTCGGAAGAAAATAACAGAGAGAACCTTCAAAGAAAATTTTATCATATTGTTGCTATTGAATTAGCCTTGCGTGGCGGTGAAGCATCAAATTGCCTTATTTGCCATTTCAAAAATGAAAAAGACAACGACGGATCATTTACAGGTAAGCACTATATTGGCCTTACTTAAATTTGTCTAAACAAAGAAAAAATATTTCTTGCTAATAGTTTTATAGTGGCATATTATGTAAATTCCTAAAATACTAATAGAAATGTTTTATTGTCACAGGAAGAACCGAATATAATCCTGTGTTTTCGAAAACCACACCAGGAGGAGATAAGTAGTGCGCCGATAGCGATTTGGACGCAAATAAATTCACAAATCCTTCAAACCGGTCAACATCATTGAGGTGCTTAACCAAATTAATCCAAAGGGATTAATGTACAACTATTAGTCAGGATATCAGTACATTCCAACACAAATTCAATAAAAAAATAAAAGTATCTATTAATGGATAACCAACACCACTCACAAATTATAGAAAATCTTGGCAAAAGGAGAAGGGTGGAAAAAACGCAAAATCATATTTATTGCAAGAAACATCTCAAATCTCCCCAAAGGACAGCGCGGCAGCGTCTCTCCAAACCATCTTCCTCTTAACTTGATGTCAAACGCATCCAACGAAATACATAATGAAAATTCCAATGCCAATCAATATCAAAACTGTACATTTTATATTAATTGCGATTTTGATAAAACTCACTTATTTTGTTAATTGTATTATGTTAAGCTGCTAATAAAATAATACAAATTAGCTTAAAATTTCCACTCGTGATGCTCTCTATCAACTTGTCCCTCGTGCATCAAAATGTCCTAAGAAATTTAGTGAAAATCTTTTTTGACAACGAGCATATCACCAGAAAAAATCCCTCGCCCTACGGGGTTTTTTTGTTGATATGCACTCACGCTTTTATAAAAAAATGGCTGTCAAAAAAGTTTTCACAAATTTTCGAAAATTTTTTATGCACTTGTGATATTTGTACTGAAAATTTGAGCTTTCAACTTCAAGGTTAGGAATCATATTTACATTAGAAATTGGTTATACAATTCTACGGAATCTCTTTGCAATATGCTTTGAATTTTTGCCATTGTAGTTATTATGATTATCAAAAAAATAATAAACATACCGATTGAGCTACAGGTAATTTCGAGGTTTTGACAATTAATAACTTTATTACATAATAGTCGTTTTTATTTAAATTTAATTAGCCTAAAAATATAAAGCTTGAGGGTAACTTTACACTATATATGGAAAATTACATCCTTTAAATCGCACCTGGTTCTGGCTTCACAAGGACGGTCTCTTTGAACAGTTTCAGTCGCTTTCATGACGGTCTTTAACGTTTTGGCTATAGGGAAATATCTTTTTGCTTAAATATTGTCTTGCAGAAATTGTAAAATTATACGAGGTTTGTTAATGAGTAATCTGTAATTTTTTTTGGTGAAAATATTTTTGTTTTTCTTAACACATACTCCACTGATCACTGCAAAAAAATTTACTTATTTACAAAAATTTCAAACCTTACAGGATTAAATTGTTTCTGAGTTAAAGGCAAAAAGAAAATTAAGAAATAATTTTTAACTCCTGCATAGTAGAAATTAAGGATGGCGTAAAGTCCTTATGAACTTACCAATACCTGCGAACGGCAGCCAGTCATCTTTTCGGAGACCTGTAGGTTGCAGGTTCTCGAGTACACCTTTAGAAATTAAAATGGGCGCCACCTAATTGACTGTGACTCAATTAGGAAGAAATCTATATTGATATTTAAATGCAGACAAAATAAAGATTTGGAGGGCTTTTCAATAAAACACTATATAAAGTGCAGACTGTCAAATTTTAATGATACCTTTTGTTCTTTGACATGTGAAATTTAGCATACATTTTGAAATTCAATTGACATTAAGATATAAAAAAAATAAATTAAGAAAATGTAAAGATATATATAAAATATATCAAATATGTGAAATGTGGTAGAACGTTATTACCATTATACCATCAACCTATGAACAACTGGCGAAATGTTATGACGCAAATATGTAAATATGAAAATTAAATAAAATAGCGCAAAGGGAATCAAATTCATGAATTTTGTTTTACCACACTGCCGCAAGGAAAAAGTTATAAAAGTATAAAGTATTTCGCCAAGGCTGTTTTACAAAAAATAGGTTACTTACTTCCTTTCTGCTACCTTATATAAAATTTATAAATATAAAAATGAAGAATTAATTCCTCGTACTCCTACAGGAAGGAACTCCAAAACCACTGTAGAACTCTTGGTTTATGTACCCCAAAAATTACACCATAAACCTGTAACTATATCCCAAAACCATATCTTGAATTCTTAACCTGAAACCCTACAAACGATTGTTTGTCTTAAAATAATATCGGCACGGAGTGTGAAAAAAAAAACAAGTTATTTACAAGAAAACTATTCAGAGATATTGCCTTACCTCTAGTCATCTAGAGGGCTCCTTCGACGTCAACGGTCCCCAACAAAAGGAATTTCCAGGCTGTAGAACGGCTTCTCGAGGACCGACAGCCAAAACAAAATTCAGGACGCCATTCTGTTTAAAGGTTAAAAGATAATTGCGAATTAGCTCACAGCAGGAAACTAATTTGAAAATCGACTTACCACGTGGTTGCTCAAATGTGGAACCAAACAAAACGGGACCAAAATTTAGGGCCAGATGATGTCCATAAATAAAAAGAAATTACTTAGGACATACTTTCAGTACTTAAAAAAGATTGGTCCATTAAGGCACTTTTACAAATCCGGACACATGTTGCACCTCTAAGGAGAGCCAATAAAAAGGGGCGAGAAAATCAGCTCCAGAAAATTCGAAGAAGTTCCCCTCCATCATGCTTTCTCACTTCAGACTTATGCCAACCTAATGCCATAAAATAAAATAATAATTACAGTGGAGTTCACTGCTGGCGCCACTAGTATAAGGGAGTAACAACCCGATAATATTCGGTGTCCCCCGAATAGAGCTGGCGAACTGCTCCTGAGCAGAACCAAAATCGTAACTGAAATACAAAAACCAGACATTGTCAAAGCTGGCTGGGTGCCAAAAAATAAGAAACCAATGAAACCATAGTGACAGAAGAGAAAGGCAGGCAAATTCCGAATATTTGTAAACAAAACAAAAACAAATTTCTTTTGTTTTAATTTAGAGAAGTTGACAATACTTTACAAAATGTACTCCAATGAATTATGAATGAAACATATTGAGGTATGTAAAATGTAATTTACATAAAAGTCTTGATATTTTAAAGGTTATATTTAACTGCAAAGTTATAATGTTCAATTTTGTTTCAGATTACTAATTGGCATAAAATAATGAAAAACCATTAGCAAAATGTTCTTTAAACATTCCATACAAAGCAAAACCTAAAGAAAAGCAGCTTGGATAAATGAAAACAAAAAGCTATGTAAACTGAAACTTTCTAATAGTTCAAGTGTTCTCAAAGTGTTAAATTGATATTTACAAGAAAGAAGAGAGTAAATATGTTTATCTTAATTCATGTGAGTGAAATGGTCTGAAAGAAGAAACAAAAAAAACAGAATATTTGATTGTAAATGAAAAAATTGCTATTTTCATTAATAAAGAAGGCCAGTATCTTAGTAACTAAAACTGATTATATATTCAAAATATGTTACTTTCAATAGTAACACCCTATTAATAAAGATTCTATTAGCTTTCTTTTATGAAGTGAATGATATGTAAATTTGGAAAAATCCAACTCGTAGGGTTATTCGACAGGATGTTGATAGAACACTGTGTGAAAAATCAGTAACTATATAACTAGCCAAATTTTGTGATTGCCTTAGGGTTACTATAAACTAAATAATTATACATAAATTTGAGAATGTTATAGTCACTGAAATGTAAAACAATTATGTTGTCACTCCTTGTATATTTTAGACTGTACTAATGAATATATAAATCAAATATTAAAGCCTTGACAATAAAATAAATATTAAGAAAAAAATTGCTAATTAAATTGGCGTTTTATTACTAGCTTTGACATTATTCATATAAACAAACTACTATTCCACGAATGTTATAAGCATCTATTTAAATTTAAGATCTTTCGAATAGATGGTCATATTTCAAAATTAACGATTTTTAAATAGTTGCTGACAGGCACTGAATTCGTTTCTGGGTTTTCTCAAAGCACTTAATTTGATTTAGATACCAAAATACGTGCGGAATTTTGCAACATATTTGTAAACATCTATCGTATTCAATACAAAATTCAATCTAAAGTTCGTACAATATTTTGAATATGGTAAGCCAAAAATATTTTCTTAGTTAGGTTTTTTGAAATATGGTCGGAATTGTAGAAGAAAGAAAAATTGCTAACTAATCTGCTGTACGTTCAATTGTTTAATAGCTATTCAAAAGAAAAAAAAATTGATTGGGCAAAATCGAAAATAATCTGGACAACAGAAATGTGAAGTAATATTATCTTTGGCGACCAATCTAAATTTTATACCAGCGTAGGTGATTTTCGAAAAAGGTGATATGAATAGTAAAGGAGTTGGTGAATATGAGTATCGTTGCTGGTACTCTCAATGCAGAAAAGTACCAATAATTTTTTAACACGAACTTTGATTCCAACAGCAGAACAAAGTTTTGGAAAACAATTTCGTATTTCAGCAAGACGGTGCGCCCTACCACACTGTAATAAAGGTTTTTTGGGTTTTGGGGCAGTAATCTTTAGAAAATCTTTGTTGCTTCTTCTTCGTATTCATACGCTCAAACATACTTATCAGTATGTCTGAGCATTTTATTTGAAATCCAAGGTGAAAATAAAGACTTAGAGAGTTGTATGGCCAGATAACTACGAGAACAGTGATTGAGTCATGTATTTTTCCTGTAAAAGAAATTTTCCTACCTTCATCAGGCAAAAAAGACACACTTTTTGCTTAGACGAACAAATTAAGAAAAGTAAATCATGTAAAGGTATGTTTGTATTAATTAATTTCTTGTCTATTAAAAAAAATATAACTAATATATAAGAAACACAACGTTTTTTTCTGTTGGTTACCCACCAAACTATAATATTATATAATAATAAAAAAATAAGTTTTGTTTGTGATATTACATGTACAGGTTGTTCCAGCGAGGACTGAACAGGGACCTATTTTCGACCTTCCTTGTATTTTGGAAAAATTCAAAATAGCCAATCGATGTATTTTTTCTTGTAGAATCCAAAAATGTCATCGAAAAAAATATTTGAACCAGAAACAAAAGAGTTACGCTATGCATCAGCTGTTTTTTAAATGGAATGTATCGTTTTTTATACGATTTTTGGAAAGAGTGATTTTTTTATGTCCGTTCTGATTAAAAGATTTGATTTTGCGATAGCTGTTTATATTACATTTTAATGTTTTACAAACTAAAATTTTAGCTTCACCTGTTTAAAATATACGATATAAAATTATCACCTGTTTAAAATATACGGCCTAAATTTATGAATTTTCAGAGTCCTGTGAACAGTCCCTCGGGTAACTCTTCTGCGCCTTACATCGCCACCGTACTGAACTTCCCGAACTGCATCCGAAATAGATTTGGTTGGATTAACTTGAAAATAATTTATAATGGCCTGGTCTCGATTTCTTCTTCTTTGTATATTTCTTTTTCTATCATGTAAAGTTTTATTTTCCTCAAATAGGTTTTTTATCCTTAGAATTGTATTGATGGATATATTTCTATGAAAATTTGCAATAAATCTTCTTCTTGCTTCTCTTGCATTTTCTTGGCACTTGTAAAATAGCATAACAATCTGTAGTCTCTCGTCCAAAGAGTATTTCATTTCGATCAGAGTCAAATATATATTTTTTAGGTGAAGACTTCGACAATAATTAAAATAATGTCAATTTTTATTGACAAAGCATTCAAACGTCATTTTACCTTGATCACCTATACCAACCTATCGTATATTTTAAACAGGTGAAGCTAAAATTTTAGTTTGTAAAACATTAAAATGTAATATAAACAGCTATCGCAAAATCAAATCTTTTAATCAGAACGGACATAAAAAAAATCACTCTTTCCAAAAATCGTATAAAAAACGATACATTCCATTTAAAAAACAGCTGATGCATAGCGTAACCCTTTTGTTTCTGGTACAAATATTTTTTCGATGACATTTTTGGATTCTACAAGAAAAAATACATCGATTGGCTATTTTGAATTTTTCCAAAATACAAGGAAGGTCGAAAATAGGTCCCTGTTTAGTCCTCGCTGGAACACCCTGTACATGAACCCTGTCAATTTTCCAAATTCTTAAAAAAAACAAAAAAAACTTTTAGTTAATTTTTCTTTTTACATGATTTACATTTCTTAATTCGTTCGTCTAAACAAAAATTGTGTTTTTTAGCATGATGATGGTACGAAACATCTGCCGAAACTTAGCCAAATTAAAAAAATCAAGATATTTGGCCTATTTGTGTGTATAACAAGCATAAGTTAATAAAAAAACAAAAAACCCGAGTGCATACAACTAGCATATTAATATATGAACAGAAACCACAAAACATACTAAAATAAGTGACACTCCTTTATATAGGTGCCCGGTATTTTGTGTAAAAAATAAACTGCTTCTGTATCCCCCGTATAGAAAGCATCTACTACCATATCAAATTGGCACCACTAACCTATTTATTATTGTTGTCGTAATTAAATTCACAAGCTCCGTGAAGTTTAATTTATTTTCGACCTCTATACATTTTTACCTTCCTACAAACATTTGAGGAGATATTTTCAAATTCCTGTCAGCAGTCAACAAAAAAATTGTGCATTTCTTTTTCAAACTCGATTTTTACCCAATTTCTTGTCCAAGGACAAAAAACTATATATCTATGTTTTGTAGCAAATATATGGAGGTTTCAACCTGCTCAATCAGTTTTGTTCTATGAGGCACCGATACCATGTTAACATCATTAACCTATTAATTATTTCTGTTACAATTACGTTTATTTGGCAAACAAAATTTGGCATGAAATATACGATGGAACTTGGGCAAGGTCCGTAAAATGTATTCTCGCTTCTACCTTTATATATTTTATTCTCCTCAAATCATTTAAAAACATATTTGCCAATTCTAGACCTTAGTCAGGTTAAAAAGTCAGTCTTGCAAAACATTTTTCCTGACATTGCGTCACCAAAGCACACTCTGAAAACGACACAGTTTTCTTTAAAAACGTGTGCAAAATCTGTGCATTCTTTTTAACCATTTTACCCAATTTCTTTAAATTTTCAAAATCGGTTTAAATACTTGGCTGAATTGTATATATCAGTTTTTAGAGGAAAGATAGATGTTTCTTTAGTGTGTTTAGTTTTTTCGCACAAGATTAACCATTTAGATGATACAGGGTTAAATTAAAATTGTTTTTATATTTGGGACAGCTCGTATACTACACAGTTAGTAAAAACAGCATTTTCAAGAAAAAAAATATATACTCTCTGAAACTTATTTTTTATTAATTCTGACAACTTAGCAGCTATATTAAATACAAATTTAAAATCCTAAGTTCACCCCTTTGCGAATGCAGTGGCGTAACAAAAAATATTTATTTTTTTCTGAAAATACATTGAAAAAAAATGAAAAAATGAATAGCGTGTTAGTATTATTTACATTTTTGGATCCTCTATACAGTAGTTTATGAATATTTTATGAATAAAGTTATATAAACATAATTTTTATTACTACTAGCTATGTTGTCGATATGATAAACAAAAATATAAAATCCTAAGCTTGCCCCTTTTAAAGCACAGCGGCGTAAACATAGGTGGCTTAGGCCATGACAGTTGAGCTTCCTAAACATAACTGGCCATGCGTAACTATCATTATAAACAATTATCATTTTGACAGAGCGATTGCGTTTCGCCATTCCGCGTTTTTTTTTCTAGTGTATTGCTAAAATTTGACCGTTCTTGTGTGTGTAAAACCTTAAAAAATGCCCCTCGATAGAAGATCTCATGAAGAGTCACGTTTAGTGGTTTGCTACTGTTGTTTTAACAAAGCTATAAAGCACTTCAAAATATCGGGTAAAGTAGAACAATTAATTAAAAATATGTTTCCTCATTTCGACAAGACTAGCGAGTGTACTCCACTAGTTTTATGCGGTAGTTGCTACATCAAAATAAAGAAGCACACTTTAACCCAAGTGGTGGATTATGAAACTCTCAAAATCAGACTTAAGCGAAATGAAAAAAAGTGTAGCTGTCCAATCTGTGAAGTTGCTCGATCTAACCTCAGACAAAACCTGCCTTTAAAATGTATTATCCAAAAACGTAAAGTGGGTAGACCAGCCATAAACAATGATGCCGATGTTATCAAGCCAAAATCTATCAAGTTGTGTAGTTTGTGTAATTCTAAATTACAAAAGGGTTTAAAACATACTTGTACAACAACTACAAGAGTGGTGAACACGGTCAGACTCGCAAGTGGATGCGAACAATAGGTGGCAAGTAAAATTATTTAAAAAGAGGAATCAGTTCAGTGCAGCTCTTCATTGGTGCTAAACAAAGGCAAAGGTGTTGGTATGAAAATAGGTATCAAGCGTCAAAATGGGACACCAGATCAGCAAAAGGTAACTCTAAATGTTTTTCAAAATATACAGAAAGATTGCAATTTATCATTTAATTCAATGAGAAAAATAAGCGATCACTTGCGAAGTGCAGGTAAAAAACTGGTTGAACCAAATGTTCTTCCTAATATTAAGAAATTATCTCATAAACTTGACGAATACTTTGATTTTGAAATGCTGAATGATGTAATATTGGAAAAAATGAATTTTCTTCTGCTCCTTTCGTATATTGCAACAATTTGCCGCAGTTGACTGCTTATCTTTTGAATGAAAGAAATGTTGGGGACTCTTTTCATGTAAAAATTGGAATTGATAGCGGAGGTGATTCTCTAAAAGTATGCTTGAAATTGTTGCCATATGATAACACTAAAGTAGACCATAAACATAAAAGTGGTGGTATCAACAAACTTATGATTATTGGATTAGGACCAAAGATGATCGAGTCCTACAGTAATATTGAATTAATATTTAAAACTATCAATTTGAATTCACTTTGCGGACTTTGTGAATACACGTTTGCTGCTGATCTAAAATTAATAATGATGCTGCTGGGACTTCAGGCGAATTCTTCTTCACATCCCTGTCCATGGTGCGATGTATTTTATAAAGATTTGGAAGGTAAAGGGCAATTAAGAACGATTCACAACATTTCCGAACAAAATATCTTATGGAAGAACACTGGTGGGAGACTTGACAAAGTCAAAGATTTTAGTAAGCTATCAATGCTAATAAAGAGCCTATTAATTATTTCATGAATGAATGTCCTATTTTTTAGAAAACTGTATTAATATTCCATTGATTACCGGATGTGAGCATACCCCAATCATAAAATATATTCCCCCTCCAGAATTGCATTTACTTATGGGTGTTGTGCAAAGGATATTCGATTTTTTGAAACGAGATGTTCCTGAAGCTGCTGACGAATGGATCAAAAGAGGGGTTAAACTCGATCATTATCAAAAACTCAACGGAAATAATGCTAGAAAACTGCTTAAGAAGGTGGATCTGCTAAATAGTATATGCCCAGGTATAAGATAATAATATTTCGTCATATCGTATGGTTATACCTATTTTGTTTTTGTTATGAATTTCATTTCTTTTTTAGGAAACAGATATACGACGGTATTGACAGCCTTTAACAAAGTGGTTTCAAGTTGCTTTGGCTGTAGTCTGGATGCCAACTACGAAATTTATATAAACGAATTTAAAGAAGAACTTCAAATAGCAAAAATAACATACAGTCCCAAGATACACGCGGTTATTCATCATGTTCCTGATTTTATCAAAATGACAAATATTGCTTTAGGTTTTTTTTCTGAGCAGGCTTCAGAACAATCCCACCATTCCTATAAACTACATGCAAAAAATTACAATCTTAATATTCAATCTGAAAACTATCCACAAAATTTATTACGCTGTATTTGTTCGTACAATGCTAAACATATTTAATAACTTGTAGTTAATTATTGTTACTTATTTAAATTTTACTTATATAACTTTATTCATAAAATATTCATAAACTACGGTATAGAGGATCCAAAAATGTAAATAATACTAACACGCTATTCATTTTTTCATTTTTTTTTCAATGTATTTTCAGAAAAAAATAAATATTTTTTGTTACGCCACTGCATTCGCAAAGGGGTGAACTTAGGATTTTAAATTTGTATTTAATATAGCTGCTAAGTTGTCAGAATTAATAAAAAATAAGTTTCAGAGAGTATATATTTTTTTTCTTGAAAATGCTGTTTTTACTAACTGTGACTATACTAGCATATAAATATATATATTTGAATTCGTTTTAGTCATCTCTTCAATTTGGTATCACGACAAACTATAAAATTATTTATTTTTTGTTCTCTCCAGAATGAAGAATTGGTCAGAGCATTTAAAAATGCCGTTAGCTCGTAGTCTACAAAATTTTGTTATACTGCAAAACAGGAAAAGAAACTTATTTTACTGTTTATGGGATGGTAATCTTTAGTAGATGTTTTTCTTTCTCTTTTATATTCGTGCTGAGACTAATCAATATGTTCGAGCTTTTTAGTTGAAAACTTAGGTGAAAATAAGGCCTAAAAATCAGAATGTCACATACTTCGCGACAGAAATCTTTAAAAAAACCACCTAATAAACCAAAATGGAATCAAAAGTGAATCTTAATCAATCTCAAAATAGAGCCATCCCATCTTAATAAATCTTGAAAGCTCTAAGTGATCAAGAAGTTGAAATTAAATAAAAAAGTATAATAAGCATACATACTAGCATATTAATATATGAACAGAAGCCACAAAGCATATTAAAATATGCGACACTACTTTATACAGGTACCGGTATCCTGTTAAAAAATAAAACTCTATCAAAGTATATCAAAGAAAGCATCTACTTCCATGTCAAGTTGGCAGCACTAACCTATTTATTATTTTTATCATAATTAAGTTCATTTATGAAAGAAATTCGACAAGTTTATTTTAATTTTCGATCTCTATACATTTTTACCTCCCTAAAAGCATTTGCGGAGATATTCCTGTCAGCAACACACCTTGAAAAAATGACAGTTTTTTTTTAAACAAAAAATTTATATATCTATGTTTTGTACCAAAAATATGGAGCTTTTGACCTTCCCAATTAGTTTTGTCGTATGATGTACCGATACCATGTTTACACAACTAATTTGGCAAACAAAATTTGACATGAAATTTATATAAGAACCTACAAAATTTGAGCAAAGTCGGTGAAATTTATGTTGTTTTCGATTTCTATACAATTTTATTCCCCTAAAAACATTTGAGGAGATATTTTGCAAATTCTAGACCACGTTTCCTAACGTCGCATCAACACAGTTCTTTATACACGAAAAATATGTACATTTTTTTAAACCCAATTTCTTCCCTGTTTGCCTAAAAAAAATTCTTAAAAATCATATATATATATATATATATATATATATATATATATATATATATATATATATATATATATATATATATATATATATATATATATATATATATATATATATATATATTTATGTATATATACAGGGTGTTTTCTAACTTGATGCATTCCTTTTAGGAGGCGATAGGGGAGTTCAAATGGAATCAAAATAGCCCCATATTGGGCCATACAAAAGTTTTTAGTTTTCTAGATATTTTCGATTTTTTAAAATATTGCAAAAAGCCAGAAAATTATTGTTAAAAAATGCATTTAAAAAAAAACTATAAACTCTGTTGAGGTAAGTTAAATTTAATTTATTAGCCAATACATTGATAATGTAATATTAATAGCATTTGTAGTAATAAACCGAAATTCTAATAAATCACAATCAAAAGTATGCATCGAAAATAACAATAAAATTTGCCTAGTTCAACTTTAAGACGTTTTCTTGAAGAAAATTGTTGATACATGAAGCGTACAAATTGAAGCAAAAACATCCTCGTTTAATTAGCTTTACAACGATATATAACTCTTTTAAAAATATTAACAACCTCTAACAAAAAGTGTATTGTGCAATTATTTTCGACAAGCTTGAAAGCAACATTTCCTGTTTCTTGAAATCTCTATGATAAACTTGCAAAAGCTTCTATCTTGTTTTTATTTCGGCATCGCATCATCAAAGAACAATATTTATTTATTTACTGACGACAATATTCTGACACTTTGCTGTTTTGACAGGACTGTCAATCTTTTGTTCAACTTATGATGATATCATGGCCTCCTAATATTAAATTGTCAATTTTAACAACCTGAATTCAGAGTAATTCGTGTTAAAATGAAGAAATTTTGATTTCACAGCTAATTTACTGAAAAACTGTTGGTCAGAAAGGTATCAAATATGGTATTTTCTGAAAGCTAATAATATTATCTTTAACATGAAAGTAAAATATACAGGGTGTTCCATTTAAAAAAATTCAATCCAAGGTAAATTTGCAAAACTTGACCACCCTGTATAACAGTGAATAATTTTGAACGACTTACAAGCGATTATTGTAGCCTAGATACAATACATTTTATAGAATATTTGGTTTTTCCATACCTGCTTCAATTGTTTTCAAAAAATGGCCGGAGTATAACCCTTTTTTCCACTTTAACCTCGTCCCATTCCCTTGGTATAAATTTTAGACCCAACTAACCTTATATCAAAATGATCGCAACGAATAGGAGAATCAACTAAAATAATAATATACCGGATATCCCATTTAAAAAAACACAAGTTTGGTTCACCACGAACTTTTCAGACCACCCAGTATAATAGGTATAATTTTAAAACACAGCGTTCTTGACTATCAATCATATCCCAATTTTTTTTTTCAAATTCCTCTCTGTTTGCCCACAATCGTCCACCCCATCTTGGTTGCACCATGACGATGATTCTTAAACCTCTAATATATATTTTTTTGTTTTCTTGGAATATGGTTCGAGTGGTACAAGGTAATGAAAACTATGTCATTTCCTTTAAAAATCTGTTATTATTAGAATTTCCAGACGTTTCGGTCGAATTACAGCCTTTCTCAATAGGAATTTTGTTACTATTCCATTAAGAATGGCTGAAATTCGGCCGAGACGTCTGGAAAGGATATAAAATAGTTTTCATTACCTTGTACCGCTCGAACCATATCCCAAGAAAACAAAAAAAATAATCTAACATATATATATATATATATATATATATATATATATATATATATATATATATATATATATATATATATATATATATATATATATATTTGAGGTCATTTTAGTGACTTCTTCTGTTTGATACCTATCACAATAAATTAGAATTTTTTTTTTAGTATTTACATTTTACAAAATGTTGTACTACTTCCGCCATTTTTAATTTTTTAGGCAAATCTAAGAAAGACGAATCTCTCGATGCCCCATGAAAATCGGTCAAAGCATTTGAAAGCGCCGACAGCTCGTAAAATATAAAATTTTGTTATACTGCAAAACAGGAAAAGAAATTTATTTTATAATTTTACAGTTTTTGGGATGGCAATCTTTAACAGATGTTTTTCTTTCTTGTTTATATTCGTGCAGAGACTAATCAATATGTTTAAGAATTTTATTTGAAAACCTAGGTGAAAATAAGGCCTTAGAAAGTTGTATTGGCCAAACAGCGACGAGAGCAGCGATTGATCGATGTATTTTTCTTGTAAAAGTCCGGCTTACAAAAAGCGTACAAATAACGACATGGCACTTTTTTACCTTAAATTACTTTTCCTCGCTCGCAACATAGAGAGGCACACAGAAACATCAACATGTCACATACTTCGCGACAGAGATCCTTAAAAAGCCACCTATCGGACCAAATTAGAATCAAAAAACGAATGTTAATGAATTTTAAAATAGATATCACGCCATCTTAGGACAAGAGGCTGGCCGGTTTTTGTAGAAGTCACAGATTTTTTCGACGAAGGCATACAATTTCTACGTATATAGCGAAACAAGGTTTTTAGTATATATACATTTGTATAGAAATATATATATCTTGGTTTATTTTATATATATACATTATATATAACATTTAACCGCTTCGGAAGAATCGTAAATAATACATTTAATGGAATTTTTTAAAAATATTATAGAATCCCGTTTTATATAAGTAATAAGCGTATATATATTTATATATATATATAAAAGAAGGAAACCTATATATATATATATATCAAAAATAATGAATATAATGCATCTGTTTCTCACAACTAGTGCTTACAAATGAGCGGAAATTAAAAGTAATAAAACAAAAACACAGATTATTATGTGTTTTTAGGGAAACAACAAACTTTTAAAAATATATATATTCCAAATATACAATCTCCAAGTTTTGATAAAAATATATAGATGTATAATATATATATATATAAATAAAATATTTATATATATATATTAATTTGAGATTAGTTCCAAACTGTACAATCTCCTTCCATTTTTTAGTTTCAAATTGTACAAACTCTTCGGTCATCAATGAAAGCAAAACATACAATCTCCAATGTATTTTAAGGCAATATCCAAAGTTAATATTCAAAGTGTACAATATCCGATTGGCGCCTAAATTTGTTTACAGTCCGTTTATTAACGGTTTCTAAACGTCATTACTGTGTTGTTTGCTGAAAAGTAATGAGGCTGTTTGTACGCTCTTATGTTTTTGTAGTTATTAAGTGTTTAAAGTGATCAGCATAGTCTTTAGTTTACAATGGATCTTAATGTAACACCTGTTAGTGAAGGCAAAGGCCGAAAGAGGAAAAGAAATCCTTCTGGATGGAAGAAAAATCAAGAGAAACGTCTTAGGTAAGAAGTATATATATATATATATATATATATATTTATATATATATTTATTCCGATTTACCCAACTTGTGGCCACAAAACCTCTGCGTTTCAGTGCAGTTTGCTGACAATGGCTGAAGTACATAATTTTCACAACAAATTTTATGAAGTAAAAGAAAAGGTTTACCAAGATAACTTCATTCTAAAATATTGTTAGAATATTCCGGTGAAGCGAAAAAGGCCAAAAAATTCGAGACATAGCGAAAATAAATTCCAAGCGCATTTTTATATCGTTAGTCAACAGAAAAGACTTGTGCCAATTTGCAAACAGTCTTTTATGAATATTTTGGGAATAACACGAAGGATTGACACAGTGACTAAAAATCATTTTCGAACCAGCGAAGGAAAATCGGGGTGGTGATAGGCTGTCGGAAAAATATGAAGCCCGTAGAAAATCGATTATGGAATTTATTAATAAGTTTAAGGTGATAGAAAGTCACTATTGCAGGGGGCAAAGTGGCAAAGTGAAAGGATGTACCTAGACTCTTCCTTAAATATTAATAAAATGTGGGCCATGTATCAAAATGAAAACAAAGAACTATTAGTTAAAACAGTTATTTTAGGTATATTTTCAATACCTCTTATAACTTGGGTTTCGGAAATCCACGCACTGACGTATGTTCAACATGTTTACAGTTGACAGAGAAGATAAAGAGTTGTAATGACGAGAATGTTAAAAAAGACTTGCTTGCCGAGAAAAAGTGCATAAAATGCGGGCTGAGGCGTACTTCCAGCTCTTGAGAGGAGCAGAGGATGACGTTGTGATTTTTTTATTCGACTACCAAAAAAATCAGGTTTTGTCTAAGGTGCCTGATCAACAAGCCTATTATTCTAGGCAGCTGTATATCTATAACTTTACAGTGGTGCGAGGCACTTCAAAAACCTAACTGAATCCGTCAACAGTTACTTGTTTCTGTTGGACTGAGAATGAATTTAACAAAGGATCAAACGAGATTGCTTCCTGCATCTATCACCTTCTGGACACTTCTGACTTTACGGGTATCCACACTGTTAGGCTTATGTGTGATGGGTGCGGGGGCAAAATAAGAATACCACCCTGATATCAATGTGCTGTAATTGGCTTTCCAAACAAAATGTAATAGATAAAACTGAGGTTATTTTTCCTGTCAGGGGTCATTCATTTATTCCCCCTGACCGGGTTTTTGGTCATATAGAAAAGGAGATTCTTAAGAAGGAAATTATTCTAGAACCAGAGGAATATCTGAACCTATTTTCACGATATGGAACGGTTTTAAAAGTTGGCGATGATGTTCAAATTAAAAATTGGAAGAATGAAGCGAGTAACTTTATAAAAACACCTGGCCAGTGGCACTTCGCATTTTCAAAAATGAAAAGAATGGTGATTACCAAAAATTCAAATGGGATAGTTGTAGTCCGAGGTGAAGGTGCTTATCGCTCAGACTTAGGAATGGGGAAATCAATAACAAAAAAAGGAAAAGCCATTCCTGCTATGAATCCAACCATAATCGCCAAGACTTACACGGTAAACTCCAACAAGAAATTCGATCTAAACAACCTTCTGCGCTCTCACTATGGGGAAGACTGGAAAAATAATCCCAAATTGAAATTTTATAAGTTCGTGCTGGAAGGGGAAAGTCAAGAAGAAGGAACTGCTGAAGAAATGCTTTTAGTTTGCGAGCCAATGGAAGAAGAATGCAGCCTAAATATTAAATTTTTTTTTATAAAAACATTTTATTTATTTCCTATGTTTAATTAATAATTTTAAAAAACTAGAACCACGACTTATGTTTCAATTAAAATTTAAATAAAAGCATACAGAAAAGATAAAGACGTTGACTTATTTCCAAAGTGAACAATCTTCATCAATGAGTTCCATAAAGTACAATCTCCATCTTTTTTTTTTCTCAATACCGCCACAAAAATAACTTTTTTTTTCTACAAATGCTCAAACTAATACTAAATACTTACCTTAACTGATTGAAACAGCCAAAAAAAAATTATGGTAGTGCACTAAAGTTATACGTTTTTTTCGTTTTGTCATTTTTGTATAAAACTGGAGATTGTACACTTTGGAATTAGCCCCCTCATATGTTAAATTAACGATTTTTATTTCTTACAGGTTATATATCACAAAATCGAATTACAGAAACAACTACCTCGCTGGCTAATACCACGACCTAAATTAAAATACACTGTTGATTTCTGACTTTCGTTGGGAGAAATATTGTTAATGTATTTTTGTGTTACGTAACACCAACGTCACAACAAGGATACTAAAATCCCTGCCTGGAACATGTCGTGCAATCCCGCAGGTGTAATGGTCGATTTCAGTTAAACGATGACCACGATTTCGCTCTTTTTAGAGCTCATCATGCCGCCATAGACGACGGAGCCCCGTGTAGGGCAAAGACTGATATAGATTAACATTATTTCTTCCAACGAAACTCAGGAATCAGCATTGTTATTCAACGCTGGTCGTAGTATTAGCCAGCAGAGTAGTTGTTTATGATATCCCATTTTGTATTGCTAAAGTACTGACATGCAAAAAAAGTGACGAGTTAAATATTTAGGTATATATTGAAGGGCTATATCTTTTGAACGTCTTATTGCATTTCGTTGCGCTTTGCATCAGTTGACAGGCAATTTCATAGATAGTAATTCTGCATTTCTGTTTTGTCAACTTATTCCATTATTTTTATATACAGGGTGTAATATGAGACAATGTATTTTTGTAAATATTTACAGCACCCTGTAGAATAACGTAACTACAGAAGAAAAGTAAATCGTAGTGTATAACTTAGACCTATATTTTAGAATAATTTGGGCTTTTGATTCATTGCTCTATCTCAATTTTTAAAGGAGAGACAAGGTTTAACGTAAAACAATGCATTTTTACTATATTATCCATACAGACTCACAAATCTTCAAAAAGATCTAGCAGTCTTGGAAATTAAAACTGTCAGAAGGCCATTTTTGTTTTGTTAGCGTATCTGGAAATGTCAAATAGACGTTAAATTAAAGAGAATGTAGTCAATAGTATTGCTTTAGTAGGTGAAGGCAATAGTGTTAATTATGCTGCCCGAAAATTAAGTATACTAGAAAAGCAAGACAAAGGTTTCTTGAGAATGGGCAGTATAAAAGAAAAATCGGGTCAGGTCGTTCTAGGCGCACCACAAATATCGATGACTACATCGCCCGTCGAAGCTTGAGAGCAAGGATTCCAGCGACAGGTCCAAAATTGCTTCGCGAATGTAGAAGAACTCTTATGAATTTCGCGAGTGACCAGGTACAGTGGAATTAGAAGCAGTGGTCCAAGGTTTTATTTTCTGACGAGTCACCCTGCTGTTTGAAATCATCTTATGGAAGACAGAAAGTTTGGAGACGGCCTGGTGAAAGACAGGACCAAAAATGTGTACAGAAAAAGAAAAATTTGGGGGTGATTCAGTGATGGTATGATGAGGGACTTCTATAGATCATCGTACGGAACTTTGTGAGCTACCAAGAAATTCTTTAAATTCTCAGAAATATATCGACGTACTTGAGCAGTACGTTATTCCGTTTGCCCAGCTTATAGGCCAAGACTTTATTTTTATGCATTACAAGGCGCGAGCCCACGTTGCACGTATTGTAACTGAGTATTTTGATAATATTTGTATAGAACGTTTACCATCGCCTGTGAGAAGTCTCAACTTAAACCTAATAGAACATTTATGGGACCAACTGGGCCAATACTTAAGAAAACGTCCTCGTGTGCTACAGAATTTTGGCAGAAGAACAATTTCCCCAAGGCATGGCGGCATTACATTTTTGTAAAAAACATTGAAAAGACCTAGATTTTATTGAACAATATTTAACGACAAGCTCAAAAAACAAATGGTTTTTTCACAGAATTTCTATTGATCTTTTTGAAGACAATTAATATTGTAAAAATACTGTTTCACGCATTGTTCTCATTTAAAAATAGAGATAGAGCAACAAATCAAAAGCCAAAATAATCCTAAAAGATAGGTCTAAATCATCAACTACAATTTACTACTTTTTTGAACTTGCGTTATTCTACAGAGGTTTTCAAAAATTTGCAAAAAAGCATTGTTTCATATTACACCCTGTATATAAAAATAATGAAACCATGAAATTTCTTTTCTACTGATGTAAAGTGAAATTCTAAAAAACCAATTACCCAATTTAGTCCAGATTTTTCACAAAAATTAAGTATTATGTAGAAAGCAACTGGTCAAATTTTGGTACAAATCCAGGATCGCGGAACAAAATGGCGGCTTAATAACATATTTAAAAAAAGACTACTTAATGGACTGATTTCAAATATATATAACTAATTGTGGTATAGAGATCAGGTAGTAAAACTGCAGTACTAATTCAAGATAGCTGTCACATGAAATATTTTGCAATCCTAAAAAAAATCACCCCCTTAGGTTTTAAATATGTTCAGGTTTTAACGTCCCTAGATGAAAAAAAATATTTTTCTGAATTTCATCGTTCCGTCTGTCTGTCAGTTCGCGGCGTAGAGAAACTTCAAATTTTAGTCAAAAATTAAGGGTCGTATTGATCTGGTCCATGATCTGATGCCCGGTCATATTTTGGTAAAAATCCAATATGCGGCGACAATATGGCGGTCTAGTGAAACGTTGTCAAATTATTACTAAAAAAACTAATTATACAATTTCCCCAAATTTTACACAAAAAATAAGTGTTACATACGAATAAATTTGTAATATTTTGGTATGAATTTAACATAGCAAACAAGGAAATGGCGGCCTAATAAAAAAAATTATAGAAACAGCCTGAAGAAAACTATTGATTAGATTAATTTCAAATTTTGTGAGAGCATTATGTGTGATATAGAAATAAACTGGTAAAGTTGTGGTACGAATTCAAGACGGCGGAACAAAGCCGGATTTCCAGTCGTCAATCATCTCTGTCTAGGCAGAGATTATCATCTAGAATTCTTTCTCCCATTTCGTTGTCGATCCTCTCTCGCCAACTCCTTCTGGGTCTTCCCATTTATCATCTTCCTTGTGGGACCCAAATTAACATGTGTTGGGGCAATCTCTATTCGTCCATTCTTTGAATGTGGCCATACGATTTTAGCTGGTTAATACTGATATCCTCTGTTATGGTATGAGTGACATTCATGATTTCTTGTATTCTATCATTCCTGATCCTTTTCAATTCAGATCTTTCAGCCAAGCGTCTCCAGATGTCCATTTCGGTTGGTTCGTCTAATGCGTCTAATGTCCATGCGGTCAGTTCGTCTAATTTGGCAGGTTTTTTTGCGTTTTCTCGAAAAATGTTCGTTTTACAGAACAAACTAAACTTACGATAAATGTTCACCATAAAGTTCTATTACTTAAAATGTATAGAACAGAGGTTTTCGAGAATTAAGGTGTTAAAGTCGGGGGTGAGTTAACGAACACAGTATATCACGTATCTTAGGTATGATTTCGGTACGTTGTGATTTCATTAATGTTGGATTATGAAGGGCTTTATAATGGTATATTAGTGGTTAAGGTAGAGAAAATAGCCTTTATTGACCAAGCATCCCGAACGTCCGAAGAGACACAATGCGCTAAGTTATCAAAGATCTTTGCTACCGTGTTTTATAATTTTTTTTCACTACTAGCGCTTGTAAAAATAAATAGGTACCTACCATTATTTTTTTTGTAATAAAATTTTTAAAGTGACAGGGGACATGTCATATTTAAATTATCTGACAGTTTTATTTTGCGTTTATATAATGAGCAAGGGCAAGTGACACTGGCAGAAAAAATTTAAGAGATCTACAATCTACAACAATGAATTTTTCCCCCTCCCTGTATTGTAAGCACACTATTTTGACACTGTTTTGACAGACGTAAGTAAAAGTTACTCAACAAGATATTGGTTGCCCTTAACGACAGGATGTAAGTCAATTTACATCCCTAGGGAAATAATAATCTAAAATTATTATAAGTAGCTTTAATTTTTGATTTCATCAACATATTACAAAAATCTGGACAAAACTCACATTATTAACAAAAGTTGAAAACACGTTTTCTCGTTTCTTCTCGATGTGTATTACATTTTCTGACTCCACAGATCCTTCACTTCTAACCAACGTTTCTGTTACTGTTGAAGCACTGCAAGAGACTTTTGGCTGGGTCTTATTGTATAAAATTTTATTTGCTACTTCTTTTTTGTTATTGAGACTCTCAGCTACGTAAAATTCCGCAATAGTAGCGGATTTCCATCCACCATGTCGCTTGATAGCTAATAGATCAACTCCAGTATTTGTTAATAAAGTTGCTGGCGTTCTTTTAAAAGAGTGTCCAGTATACATTTTAAAGTTCTTAAACTTTAGAAATTTCACAATTTTACTTGGAATTGACGAAAACGAATTTTTCCCGACAGGCTGGTTTCAGCACTTTCCATTTTGATATTGTATAAAGAAGGACGGATTAATAGTCGTCATGTGGGATCTTGTATCAATATACCTTTGAATTATTTTGAAATGACAAACCTAAGTGTCGTCACTTTTTGTCACTGTAAATGTACGTGACATTTCATTTTTGGAGTCAGGAATGGTCACAATTATGACCTCTTGACTTATTTTCACATTGTCCATTTTCATTTCACAGAGTTCATTAGAACGGCACGCTCTAGCAACTCTCATTACTATTACGACCTTCATCAACAGGTATATATCATCGGGGGCCCTTAAGAACTTATTCACATCTTCTCTGTTAGACACATTCAATTTTTGGGGTCTATAACCATCATTTTTTCTTTTCAAAAATGCTCGATGTTTTGGATACTTAGAAATATCTATATTTTCCTCTATAAAAAAGGTGGACTTCAACATCGAATACTCGCGGTATAAGCTTGATGGGGACTTTAATATAGCACTTTTTTCGTGGAAATACGCCAAAAACAAGGTTTCTGACAATGCAGTAGCCGTCTTGCTTTGACACCAATTCTTAAAGGATTTATATGCTGCTTCATACCTTTTTTTCAACTTTTCCGGCAGTAGAGATAAACAAGCAATATTTGCTGATTTTTCTATGTCTGAAACATCCATTTTGTCCACACAGAATCAAACAATTCGACTTCTTCAGACTTTTCGCTATGAATTGTCAACTCGACTTTGTTGATTAAATAAAAACTGCTTATGTTGCTATGGCAACGGATCACTGCTGCCGTCATAATTTAATGAGGATGCTATCGAATGTAATGATAATGAAAATCCAAAAATATATCCGGCATTTTCTTGTAAACATACAATACAGGGAGGGGGAAAATGTTATAGACTATATGGGATGTAAGTACATTAACCAGTCTCGAACTTTTTTGCCAGCCCCCGCTATCGCTCGGGTGCAAACTCGTCCTCCACTGGTAAATGTTACTTACATCCCTTACAGTATAAATAACTATTTTCTACTTCTAGGGAGCGAAAAGTTACTTCATATGTTTCTAAAATTGCCAGTAATGATTCTCCGGTTAGGTTAGGAGTAAAAAGAAGTTTTACTACTAAAAAAGGGCACTTGTCTCCACATTACCACTGAGGTAGAGTTATCGGCGCGGTTTTTTTTGCGTGGTTTCTCCTCGAGACCTAATCCGCTAAGTCAAAATAAATTTACAAATCGTCCTTTGTAGTATCTACAATATCTGTAAAATCTGTATTGGTACAGGTCTGGACATCGCAATTTCTACACATAGTTGTAGCTGTTAGTACAGCTGCACCTCTTTCCACAACCTTCTTTGCAACAACAGGTTATTTATTTTAAAATAGAAGCAGGGGCGGGTGGCACAGTGGTATTGACAGGTGACAGAGCATCATGATTTTTTTTCCAGTCCCATAGCTCCGGCTGCAAATGTCCGCACTTGAAGATAACTACGACGGGAAGGCTGTTGTAGTGCTGCCGACGTAGAATGTAATTTTGAAGGAATAACGGCACTTTCCGCTTGGGCAACAAATTTATTTTAAAATAATTAGATTTATAAAATTTATGAAATATTAGTTGGCAATCTAACAATCGTATCACTTTAACGATGTTATAGCCATTGTTTTCCATAGCTAATTATGATTGTATTTTGCTTGTCACTGTCAAATAAATAAAACCAAATGTTTTATTTATAATATTTTTAAGTATCAAAGTCTACAAACAATAATTGGTTCCTAATAACAATACCATGGTAGTATTGGTATAGGGTAAGTAGATTTACTAGACAATATGAAATAAAATAAATTTACGACAGAACAATACCGAAAATAAAACCTATTTCTTTTTTTATTTAAATTTGATTGTCCATTTCAGCGATAAATGATGTGTAAATACTGTAATAAACTGTTTTAATAACATTTTAATGATATTCATTTTTTTTGAAATTGCAAATTTTAAGCACATTGTACATCCAACAAAATTGCTATGGAGTTATTTCGAATAAATATAAAATAACTTTTCCGTATAAATTATATTATTTTATTATTTTTAAATAATTTAATTAATAATTGCATTATTTAGAGTTGCTACCTATTTGCAACTTTGTTTTTGTATTTTTAATTCTGTAGATCCATTACACCTAGGCCGCATTGGTCCCCTTAAACATCCTTCTTGGAATCATCGCTTCTCCTAATCAAATAGAAGTTTGAACGAATTACTGTTATATCAAACTTGGACTTCATAAGCTTTGAAAATGAAACGTACTTTCATGACATTTCAAATAATCTGATACATCCCTGCTAATCCTTTTTTACCGGCTGCGACTTAGCAAAATTTGCTCACTTGGGCTACCGTCTAATAGTTTAGCCTTATAGAGCATCAATGCAAATACTGCAGATACTACACAGAAGGTTTATATGAATCTATTTTGATTTAGGCGATTAGGACTCAAGGAAAAACCATCAAGGCGTCTAACGCTACATCAGTGGTGTTGTAAAATTTGTATAGAACTTTTAAAAGCTGTAAAACTTTTTATAAAACACTTCTTTATTATAATTCAACCCCAATAAAATCACGGACTTCCGAAACCATACGTAAAATACGTTATTATATCGTAGGTTCATTTATGTTTGAACTATTTTTTTTTTTCAAACAAATTAGAGACGTACGAAATCACAGAACACTGGCCAAATTGCACATTTGGGTGAATTTAAGGGATAACGCTCTCACTTGCTCCTTGAGAACTCTTTTGATTTAGAAAGTACACTCCTTGAGAAGCTTATTTCCCAAGTGGCAAAACTTTATATTTTTTAACTAATATCAAGGGCCTATTCTTCAAATACCATATCCTGTGTTCCACTGATGCACATATAATCTGTTTTTGCTACATTTGCTTCCCGGCCTTATTTAATAATAATAATAATAAATAATCGATTACTTTTCGAGTCTTATATTATAGATCAAAAACTATAAAAAAATCTGTATTTACTAGTGCAAACATTTTATTTTTGTAATCGTTATTTAAAAAACTCATTTACAGATGTTGCCTTAAAATGATACAGAAATAGCGACATTCTACGAGATAGTATTGTTATTTTTCGTCTGTGGATAACCTAGAGCAGCATTAATAAATAAACTAAATTCTCAGACATGCAATATCTAAATTACGTTTTGCTTTTGTAAAACACGAGTACTAATAGCGTTTTAAAATATAAATAAATAATAAAATAATGTTCTGTATCGACAACGCCGTGTAACAATACGGATGCCCTGTTATCTCTTTCTGACCTATGCTTGACTTCCTGAACTTTCGATAAGCCTGACTGGTGGGTGTACGTCTAAATCGTTAGTTTTAAGTCCGATATTATAAGAGATTTTCCTTCGGTTGTTGCGGTCTAGATTTTTTTTAATACGTCTCTTCTATGAGAGTAGAAAATGTGTCAGTTCCCAGGTACTCTCAGTTGAACATAATCAGTTTCTGCATATTTTTTTTCTGATAACGGTGCTTTTTCCGTTGCACATATTTGATTACTTATGTGCATGTTTTTATTTTTATGTAAGCAACAGTGGCGGATTTTTGCATAGGCGCAGGAAGAGTTTGCCTCAGAATCTTAAAAAATTTTAAAAAAATCGGTAAATTTCTTTACCCGGAACTTCCCTCGTTATGATTTTCTTCCACTTGTTAGGAATAGGGAATTGTGACCCAATTTACTTCAGTACATAGTTACAGTATATACGTGTTATACACACACACACACACATATATACATATATATACAAATATTGTGTGTCAAAAATGAAAAGACAGTATATGTATATATATATATATATATATATATATATATATATATATATATATATATACAGTGTGTTGGTTATGACAGTATGGGGATCTCGGAAACCGTGATAGTTACAAAAACGTTTAAATGGAGAAAGTTTTAGACAATTATGTTTGTAATTTAACGCCGCTTTGCTCGCGATTCTATCTCTTTTAGTTTTTGAGATATTTTGAAAAAACCAAAAAACTGCATTTTCGAAAAAGTCCTATAATTTATTTATTTATGAAAATTTTCAAAATCTGTAAGAACATTATTAAGGCAACTTTTTACGTAGAGTGCACCTATTAAGTCAGATTTTACATACAACGTTTTGATTTTCTAGAACCATCATCAATTTTGTTTTTTCTTATGGCCGCTGTGTTCGATTTTAACAGTTTTGAAAAGAGTATTTCTTTAGCTTTTCAACGGTGTATCACACTTTGTAATTAGGTTATTACTAAAGGTGCAAAAAGTGCGTAGAGAAAATATTTAAACGTTTTTTGGAATTATCAAAGTAAAAAGTTAAAAATTAATAGTGTTAAATAGCAATATATTGTAATTTAACATCCAGTTCTACAAAAAATCAGTAAAAACTACTTAATAACATAATTGATTCGTGCACAATGTTCACACATGTTCAAACTACCACCCGCATATAACACTAACATCTTTGCCCAAGTAGGCTTTGCGTTTGAAATAAGACTGTTTAAACATTTTTTCGAATTATCGATATAAATTAAAATTTAATAGTTTCAAATAGCAATATTTTTAAATTGGACATTAAATTCTGCATAAAATCAGTAAGTTCTACTCAGTAACATTAATACTATGTGCACTGCACATAATGTACCCCGAAGAACGACTGTCGACAGAACTTCTTTTCAAGCGCTGCACTGATTAGAAGCTTGCTAGGGTTAGCCAATTTTAAGAATCGCAACAGAAAGTATGCAAGTATGACAAGGAATGGAATAGGCAAATATTAGAATATTTTAATGAAAATCTGGTTTTTTCCATAAGAAGAATTGAAACAGAACTTCACATTCTGAAGTCAACCGTTCATGGCGATTTAAAAGTACTAACCTTACAAGAATTAACACAAAATCAGTATGAACTACCTACTCAATAAAATTTTTTTTCTATGCAGTGTCCGCATTTCCTTTCAACTGTTCTGATTACCCGTTGAATGGTATTTCTATTTATATTTTCTAGAATATTTCGGGTTCGCTGCTCAAGAACTTGCCTATTTTCTGGGGGGTCAAATTCGTATATTTCATTTTTCGCACATCCCCATAAATAAAAATCCAACGGCGTGATATCCGGGGATCTAGCTGGCCAGCGGACAGGACCACTGTTGGATATTACGTTTTCACCAAAAGTTGTTGTTAAAAAGGTTTGTACATCCCTGCTGTTATGTGCAGGACAACCGTCTTGCTGAAACCACAAGCTATTAAACTGATCATCTGGCACAGCTTCTCGAATGGCAGGAACTATTTGATTCTGTAACATGGCAAGGTATCTTGGGCCTGTCAGTGTCTGATCAAAAATAAAGGGACCAATGAGACGATTTCCTAAAAAGTAATGGAAAATATTGAATTATAAGCAATTCAATTAGACTATGTTTATCTTACCAAGCATCCCGCACCACACATTAAAACCAAATCGCTCTTGCAGCCTTTCATTTTCATAGCCCAATAATGGTGATTTTTTTTATTAAAAATGCCACAGTTTGTAAAATGAGTCTCATCTGACCAAATGACTTTATTGCAAAAAGCGGGATTTTCTCGACATCTATTGATATACCAATTACAAAAAACAATTCTTCTTTCGAAATCACCTGCTTGAAGTCCTTGCACAATTGTTGGCTTATAAGGACGATATTTAGTTACTTTTAAGACGCCATGAACGGTAGATTTTGGAATTTGAAGTTCTCTTTCGCTTCTTCTTGTAGATGAAGTCGGATTTTCATTCAAATATTCTAGGATTTGCCTATTGCGTTGCTCGTTGTCTTTTGCATACTTCTTTGTGCGAATCTTATTAAAACTGCCAAACTCAAGCAAGTTTCTAACCAGCGTTTGAAAATAAGTTCTGCCAGGCTGCCGTCTTTCGGGGTACGTGTCAAAATCACATCCATGGCCCTGTTTGCATTTCTTTCATTTTTAATATAACACACTAACATATCAAACATTTCTTCATTAGAAAAGTTTAACGCCATTATAATCCTTATTAAAACAGCGATGAATGTTAAATAAAACTTAAACGTTGCATTTTTGACAGATTAAAAGCATTCTATTATTTCAAAACCAAAGCCTACTTGAGCAAAGATGTTAGTGTTATCTGCGGCTGGTCATTTGAACATTTGTGAACATTGTGCAATGTTATTGAGTAGTTTTTACTAATTTTTTTGTAGAACTGGATGTTGAATTACATATTGCCTTTAACACTATTAATTTTTAATTTTTTACTTTGATAATTCCAAAAAACATTTAAATATTTTCTCTACGCACTTTTTGCACCTTTAGTAATAACCTAATTACAAAGTGTGATACACCGTTGAAAAGCTAAAGAAATACTCTTTTCAAAACTGTTAAAATCGAACACAGCGGCCATAAGAAAAAACAAAATTGATGATGGTTCTAGAAAATCGAAACGTTGTATGTAAAACCTGACTTAATAGGTGCACTCTACGTAAAAAGTTGCCTTAATAATGTTCTTACAGATTTTGAAAATTTTCATAAATAAATAAATTATAGGACTTTTTCGAAAATGCAGTTTTTTGGTTTTTTCAAAATATCTCAAAAACTAAAAAAGATAGAATCGCGAGCAAAACGGCGTTAAATTACAAACATAATTGTCTAAAACTTTCTCCATTTAAACGTTTTTGTAACTATCACGGTTTCCGAGATCCCAATACTGTCATAACCAATTTCGGACACACTGTATATATATATATATATATATATATATATATATATATATATATATATATATATATATACATATACTGTCTTTTCATTTTTGTTTATTCCATCATATTGAATTCCTACCAATATTTTACCATATTCTTTCTACCTATTTCACACTTGACTTTTGGGCATAATAAAATAAATTTAATAAGTAGTTTTTATATCGAAACATACCGCCATTTTGCTACGTCATATTGAATTCGTACCAGTTTATGCCATTTTCACATCTAATTTTTCTGCAAAATCAATTGACCATGATTTTTTTTAACATAAACATGTATTTTGGCATCTAGGGACGTTAAAATGTGAATATATCTAAAATCTAGAAGGTGAAATTTTCACGATTACAAAATTTTTATTCGGCCGCAATTTTGTTCCACCATCTTGAATTAGTAACTAGTTTTACTAGAGGAGCACTATATCACAATTAGTTATGGCACACAATTTGCACTCATTAAGTAGTTTAAAGTTTTTAATTTTGTGCCGCCATCTTGGGTTCGTACCAACATTTTACCAGTTGATTTCAACATAATAATTGATGTTTATGCAAAATTTGAAATAAAGTAGCTGTTTTATAATATTTTTTCTTAACATTTTACTAGGCCGCCATTTTGTTTTTGCCATACTCGATTTTTACCAAAATATTACCAGATCATCCCCATATGACTCTTAAATTTTTATCAAAATTTGAAATCATAAAACATATTTCTTGGCATCTAGGGACGCTAAAACGTGAAGATATATATAAAACTAAAAGAGTGGGTGATTTTTTTCACGATTACAAACATTTTATTTGGCCGCCATTTTGTTCTGCCATCTAGAATTAG
This sequence comes from Kuschelorhynchus macadamiae, assembly GCA_030620095.1. Taxonomy (NCBI): domain Eukaryota; kingdom Metazoa; phylum Arthropoda; class Insecta; order Coleoptera; family Curculionidae; genus Kuschelorhynchus; species Kuschelorhynchus macadamiae. Next base: position 256,556 of record JAUTXW010002846.1, on the reverse strand, counting down.
TACCACATTTTTACTAGTTGACCTCTATTCCACAGTTAGCTATCGCACACAATTTGAAATCAATTCATTAAGGGGAAACTGCACGCAGTATTATGGATCATTTGCAAGCCTTCCACTGCTGCAATATTTGGTTAAAACTATAAGAGATATGTATTAGCTTCAATGTGATTTTAATAGGGAAATATGTATAGTTGGGCGTTAAATGCAAATTTTTATAAAAAAATCAAATCTAGAAATATAAAATAGAAGTAGATTTGTCCATTTTCGACCATTTTTTGACCACTTTTTGACGCAAATGCCGTCGCATATAATTTTTTTTTCCACAAAATGGCTCTTTACCGCCTTGCATTGATCCTTTGTCTACGTAACTCTAAAATTTAAAATGGTAAATCATACTCATGTCTTTGTATTTCTGCTCCTTTTGAACCCATTTTTAAACAAAATGTAATTTAAATTGCCTATACATAACACATTTTTTTGAGATCGGATGTGCAGAAGGTTTTCTCTAATACGTAGGTACCTTTTCATCTTACTTTGAACTTGACTAGACCTTGTGCCTGGTTTTTCACTTTTTGCGTGCAGTTCTCCCTTAAGTAGTTATTCAGGCTGAATTTTTAATTTTTTATTAAACCACCATTTCGTTCCGCCATCCTGGATTCGTATCAAAATATTACTCGTTTATTCCAACATAATACTCGGCCGCCATTTTGTTTCGCTATATTGGATTTTTACCAAAATCTTATCAGGCCATCCCCATATGACCCTTAATTCTTGACCAAAATTTGAAGTCAATCGGGTAAGCAGTCTTTAAGCTAAGCCGCGAACTGAAATATCGACATAAAGACCGACAGTGTCAACCGTCTATGCAAAAGTGAGAGGGTGACTTTTTTCAATCTTAAAATATTTTATTTGGCCGCCATTTTGTTCGGCTATCTTGAATTAGTACCACAGTACAATTTGAAATCAAACCATTAAGCAGTTTTTTCATGCTGAATTTTTATATATTTTCTTAAGCCGCCATTTTGTTCCGCCATCTTGGATTCGTACCAAAATGTTATCAGTTGATTCCAACATAATACTTGATGTTTTCGCAAAATTTGAGCTAATTTGGATGAGGAGTTTTTTAATAATAATTTTTTTAACATTTCACTAAGCCGCCATTTTGTTTCGCCATATTGGATTTTTACCAAAATGTTACCAGGTCATCCCGATACGGCTCTTAACTTTTGACAAAAATTTCAAGTCAATCGGGTTAGCTACGCCGCGAACAGACAGACATACAGACAGACCGACGGAATTGAGAAAACATGTTTTTCGTCATTTAGGAACCCTGAAACGTGAAGATCTGAAAAATTCTCGGAGAGTGATTTTTTCACGATTACAATACTTCCCTTTTACGGGGGAAGAATAATATATTAATGACGCCGAGAATATCTATATAGGGTGCGCCAACAAAAACTCTACACCCCGAGTTTCCGGCTTTAAAATGAAAATCTGGAAAAACGTTCGGACCTGTCGATTTTTGATTCGAGAAGGAACTATTTTTCAGCTTTTTACATCTCCGTAGCTTTAATCCTCTAGATGATGGGAGAACAACCCTCGAAATTTGTATAGGGGAAAGGCGTTCTGCGATACCTAATTTTGAAGATCTCATCGAATACTATCTAAATATAATCTCGACAAGTCCGAGAGTTCTTCGAGTTTTTTCACAAAAATGTAAAATACGAAGTCTAATTTGTATCCAGACCGTTAAATCCCTAACAAGCTCTCTTTTCGTTGTGGTTGAAGATAATAAGGCAAAGTTATCGTGTTATAAAGAATATTCCACTCATGTACAAATTTTTGTGGTGTTTTCGAAAAATTATAGCGGAAATACCACGTCGTCTAGGAAACATGGTGTTTCCACTTACCTGGTTAGGTTGGTTACATACCTAACCAAAAAATGAAATCTTGACAATATGAAACCTGCTTTTGAGAGACGCTAGAGTCCCTAGAAACTGATTTTTTTTAAGTATCTTTCAAACATTTTTGAAAAGTTGTCAATATGAATAATCGCTTTGGGCTAGTTCAAGAAGAGGAAATTGATGAAAATATAATTGGAAGCGAACCAAGAAACACCCTTAAATCCAAGAAGAGCATCTGGAGACAGTTTATGTCATTCTGCGATGAAAAAAACTATACGTTTGACCAAGATACTCCAGTATCCCAACTAGCAATGATTTTGAAAAGCTGGGCCTACAATATGCGAAAAATGAACGGGGAGGAATATAAAGAAGGCACGGTAAAAATTATTTGGAATGTGACGGCGAGATTATTGATGAAAAGGTATTTCAATGAATACATAATTAAAATAAATCCCTTCGAGCAGATCGAATTCAAATCGGCCCGAGACGCAAAAAATGCCAAAAGGAGACATTTGCAATTTTACAAAAAAAAGTTTTTTTTTTCTGTTGTCCTATGAATTAGCCTGGAGAGAAGGAGAAGGTGCAAGAGCCGAAACAACTTTTTTCAAAGAAGAAACTGACAACTTCGGAGGAAAAACAGGTAGAATTCAATACAACCCTGTTTTTTCTAAAACATATCAAGGTGGTGGCCGAAAACTCGCCGATTTAAAGTGGTTGGTGAGAAACGAGAGAAGTCCCAGCTTCCCTCAGAGCTACTGCCGTGTCCAAGCTGGCCAAAAGCGGAGTGTCGGAACAAAACTTGATAAAAATTACAGGTCATTCGAATACGAAATCCCTATCAAGTTATTTGCAAATGGATCCAGATCACCACAAAAAAAATTATTGAAAAAATGAGGGAACCTGGAAAAGAACCACCTCAACAGCACGTGCATATAGCCCCTGTAGCAGCATCACCCAACACAAGTACAAGTAGTGGTCTGACGGCATCTTCTACGTCGTCGCAAAACAACAATGTGGTTAATAATTATCAGAACTGTACCTTTTATTATACAATCAATAAATAAAATTGAATATTTAGATTTATATTAAGTACTTTTCAATATTCAGACAAATAATTTTATTAGTATATTATTATTCAATTTGTGTTCAATTTGTTACAAAATTCAAATTTCTGAACTTGAAATAGGTATGTATTTAATATTCAGTTAATAAAGCTTAGTTTCCCTGTATTTGATTTGTGGAATATTCCTCCTAAATACCATTCGTGCTTAAAAATTAACCAGATAATTTTCCACTCATGCGTGTTTTCTCTACAAATTTCTCTCGTCCTTCGGACTCGGGAAATTATAAAAAAACACGCATTCGTGAAAAATTATCGGAAATTTTTAAGCACTCGTGGTATTATCCCCGAACAATTCAATCAAATTTCGGGGGTTGTTCTTCCAACAGCTAGGGGGTTAAAGCAACAGGGATGAAGAAAGTTGAAAAATAGTTCCACCTCAAATCCAAACATAACATCACCCTAGGTAAACCCAAAATTCCAAAATGGAATATAGGAAATATGGCGTCGTACTGCAAAATATTATTTTAAGCGATTGGCATAAGGGACACTTAAATGTGACACATCTATTCTTTCTTGAAGACTAACCCAAAATATTTAAAACGTAAAATGCCAATGTCAGTACAACGCAAGTCAAATTTCAGTTAACCTTCTATGACATTGCAAACATGGAATTAAACAGAAAATCTCTAACTTGCAAAGATGCACACTATTTTACGGTAGGTTTTATATTGAGCTTAGTTATTTTTTATCTGAAAGTAAGGTCATATTTTGTGAGAGCGAAAATTGATATTAAATTTTACTGTTACAGAGCAAGCCTCACTCATGATTCGGAGAATACTAATGATTCATGTGAACTCCAGCGTAAGTAGTTAAGAGTTTGATATCACTGATATTCGTTTAATAAAATCCAACGCTAGAGAGCCATATAGTTATCTCTAGGCTTAGGATATAAAGAAAAATGCTTATATTCTAATTTTTCTGAATATATTTTTATTTCCCAAGACAAATTTGATATATTTTAAACATAATTCATAATAATAAAATAATAAAAAATGTCTAGTTGCTGGCAGGCCAAGGGTTTTACCCATTCTTCCTTAAAATTGTTATAAGTACTCAATAAAACATCTGTGCTTTAAAAACTATGGATTTACCTCAGATTTCCAATCAAAAATACGCACGCTTTAATAATGTTAGAAATAATTTTTCAATTCAGTTTGGTTTACACATTGTGGCGTGAACATTGTCCAATATGCCGAAAGAAAAGCTTTCATTAAGTATAAATCAATTCGTGAAAGATTTTCCTGATTTTACGACTGACGGTTTTGTGCTGTTTTGTAAATATTGTTATTGCGAAAAAGAAATTCCAAACACATAGGAACTACAAAGCATCAGATCCAAAAAAGTAAAAAGTGTGCTCAGAAACAAGTTTTAATCACCACAGCATTTTCACCAGGACCGGGACCCAAACCAAAAAAAATTTTTAGAGCAGTACACAAAGACACCAATTCCACATGAATCCACGTTAAGGAAAAGACAGTTACCAAATTGCGAGAGAAAGTAGGAGATAAAAGTATATGGGTGTCACTAGATGAAACAACTGATGTAGAACGGAGATGTGTTGCTTATTTTGTTTTTGGTGTGTTGGCTGTAGAAGCAGACAGGGATATTATTTACTTACAATGAAGACCTTAGACAAAGTAAATCATTCAACTGTTGCTGGATTTTTCAACGACTTTCTCATTCTTTTGTGGCCCGGTGGTATTAAATATGATAGAATGTTAGTGGCAATTACAGATATTGCTTCATACATGTGTCAAGCAATGAGTGGTCTACAAATATTGTGCCCTAAAATGATACATGCCACATGTCTTGCCCATGGACTTCATAGAGTTGCAGAACAAGTTCGTGCTTTTTATCCACGAGTGAACGATCTGATTGCCTCGGTGAAGAAAGTATTCCTAAAAGCTCCAACTCGGGTAGAAAAATTTATTGAAACTGCAGGAAACATCTCCCTGACCCATCACCAATTGTAACTAGATGGGGAACCTGGATAAATGCTGCCATTTGTTACGCAGAACATTTCGAGGCAATAAAAAACATAGTCAACCAATTTAATGCGGAATACTCACATTGTATACAAGAAGCACAAAACTTTTTGCGCAAACAAGATGTACATGAGGATTTAATTTACATTAAAAACAATTTTTCTTGCTTGTCTGATACTATAAAAAAATTGGAGAGGAAAGGACTTTCTTTGTCAAAAAGCGTAGAAGTGAGTGAAACTATAACTGACACTAAAAATAAAGTAATTTCTCAAAAATTAGCTACGGATTTACAAAATAATATTGGTTACAAAAATTTGAAAAATATTAATGCAGCTTTGGACATTGAATCCAGATAATGAACAATTTTTAATAAAGGGTGATTTGAAATTGTTTGAATATGTTTCAATCGTATATTGTCATGTTGAACGAGTATTTTCTGGGTATAAAGTACTATTGTCAGATAATAGAAGAAAAAATAGCGTAAGCAATAAATTTTAAAGAGGTTTATTGTTTAGTTAGTTTGTTTAGTTAGCTGTATATTAAAAATGTTTTTTATTTAAAAAAATACTTTTATTATATAGTTGTATTAATGTAATAATTACTGGTAAAAATAGCGTCTTGATACCTTGAAATGTAAATAATATAATATTTTAATTGCAATACTTTTGCTTTATTTCTGTTTTTTGATCCGATAATAAATGCATTTTTAAGTGCATATTTTTCCTTGCTACGGAGCATATTTGCACGCATATTTTTAGATTTGTAAATGCATAATTATCCTAAGCATAGTTATCTCTAAGACTTAATATGTAATAAAGATTTAAAAATATACAGTTGTGTTTCTAAATTGCAAAACACTGTCAGAAATCACAAATATTTTTTATATTTCAGCAAAGAAGACTAAAACTTATCGAGGACTTCTGATCGGCCTCAATACCTTGGCCCTAGTAACATCACTCTTTAAATTTGGAGTTGGTATACATTTGATGTTTTGGACCCACGTTTTCTGGTGGGGAATTTCCTGTGCTCTTTTAAGTATGTATATTATATACATATTGTCGAAAAGCTTGTATGGGTACAGAGTGTGTTAAAAGAGCGGATCGCTTAATTTAAACCCCTTAGAGATTAGCTATTCCGAGCTCCCAGATTGCCACATCACAAAAATAGTTGAAGGCTAAACAAAAATATATACAGTGTGTCCTCTGATGGACGTAACTATACCTGTAAACGTTATTATTTTAAAAAACTCTGCTTGTCATGGAACAATGTTGGAATTTAACTTGGTTATACAGGTTGTCCAAAATTCATAAACCTGATATAGAAACAGAGATTTGAAAAATTGAAACTGTAATAATAATATAAATGTGTAATAAATCTTTAATCTAAGGATATTTCTTCCCGAGAAACGTACCATGGGAATAGAAAATTTTATAAAGTCGATCAAAATTTGTATAGACTTGGTTTAGCGAGCACAGGTTGGATATAAAATCCCGCCTGAATGTCTCCGAGCTCTTTCAGGACTCCGATCTTGTAGAGTAAAGATCCCTGAAGATGCCTCGTGTAATTCAAGGCGAAATATCGGATAAAAATTCCAATTTCACTCGGTCTAATCCCAAGAACCATTATTTCTCAACTTTTCTTTATAAAATGTTTCTATAACTATAAAAATAGAGGTAATTTATTTTCGGGGTAATTTTATATTTTCATAATTTTTGAACAAGCTATAGAACTAAATCAGATTTTTAAGTTTTTGGTTTTAGAAGTTTTAAGAAAAGCAAAATTTTTTACGAAAAATGAATCGGAATATATCGGTAAAATTGATTTTTGAAAAAATTTTCATTCTGTATATTAAATATAAGGGGTTTTGAAATTTGAGGCAGCAGTTGTCGCTCCGCATGTCATCTCTCTGCCAATGGGAATATAAAAAGGCTTAATAAATGTTACAAAATTGACACACGAAAATATGTTTTTTATGATCTGGGAACACTCACAGTCAAAGTTAAAAAAATATATATATTTTGGCAAACAGAGTACTTCCCCCTATATGTATATACTGGGTATCTGATTATATTTTAAACAGGATCTATAAGTTTAACTTGATATCAAAATATATCGTATGCAAAAGTTTTATGGTTTTGTTTGGACCGTCAGGAAAAAATAAACAAATGGCAATTGTAATGTAAAAAAATGAGTAGCGACTTTGCTATTTTAAATGGAACACACTGTATAATGATTATAAAAATACCAGATTTGATACCTTTCTTTAAAGGCAACCGAGAAATTTGACAAAAAACTTGCCATAAAAGGCAATGTGTTAAAAAGAGAAAGAACACGCAAATAGGTAAAGTCATTAAAAAGGTACACATCGTTTCTTTGGCAAGGTTCTTGAATCTCTTCGATTTTCTTTAAAGATAAAGTATTAAACCTTTGATTCTTATAATTAGCAAAAAGATGCCCATTTATTGAAACGATATTGTACAGGATTCCATTTAAAATAAGTCGATGCTCATTTTTTTTACTTTCCAACTGTCATTTGTTTCATTTTCTGACGGTTCAAACTTTTTTATAAAATATTTTTTGATACCTCTAAAAGTTAAACCTGTAGATTTCATTTAAAATATAGCCAAACACCATGTACTTCAATTGTTTTCTCAGGGTGAGGTTTATATGCAAAAACTAATATTTTTATGTTTAAAAAATTGTTTTGTCCATCTAAGATGACCCTGTGCTCTGTGTAATGGAAAAAATCTATATACCAAAAATAATTTGACGTATTCTGCCCTTAAAAAGTAGCTTAAAATTTCGATTTTATTGTTAGGAAGATATTATTTTACCCGCTTAAAAGAACCCTATATGTAGGAAAAACCTGCTATAATATGCCAAAGAAAGAAAATAACTTTACCCCCTTTTACAGTTTTTTAAAGGATAAAATAAATTTGACCTGACACGACGTTTGTTAAAAAAGAAAGTTATCGTATTTTACTGTTTTTTTTTATGTTAAATGCTTTTAAAGTACAATTATTTTTGTTTTTTTTTAAGTGATCGTGCGTCCAAGTTGTGTTTACAGTTTTACACACATACGTCTATAAAGACATATTTTTTTCTGAAAAATATTTTTCAGGTTCTAGAACGTCAAAAGAACCCAACATATATTTTCCGCAATTTTTTGCATCAAAATGAATTGTGTAAGGCATAAAATACTACTTTTTGAATAAAAAGAATGCCCAATTTCCAAAGTGATGGCTTAGCATCATTTTGAGTACTTTTTTAAAATAAAAATTGATTTCAAAACTAGGGTTCTGAATAGAGAATTTAAAAAGCTTTCAAATGGTGTATCGTAAGACCCCCATTCTATTTAAAAAGTATTTAAAATAATGCTATGCCGCCATTTTGAAATTTTGACTTTTATATTTTTTAGACAGTTTTTTATCAACACACTAACTCCGAATTTAGTTTCGAGATTCCGAAGATTCCGCAAAAATAAAAGGAGGCGGAATTTTGGTCGTCACTGTATACAGGGTGTCCCAAACTGATTTAGCCAAGCTCTAGTTCCCAAACCGTTTGAGATATTTAGTTGGAATAAAAACTAGAATTTGTAGCTATGAGGATACTTCAAAATGACATCGAAGAAAAACGTGTTGAAAAAAAAACATTCCTAACGTTAAAATTGTAAATGCCATCCTGTATATTTTTTTATATAATTGTGTAGGATTGTAAATTCCCTATTCAGTACTTTTTTCCGATTGAAAGTCAGTTAAGAAACAGCTTAGAAAATTAATATTTTATCTTCGTATCAAGTTAGCCATGGGGTAAATTAAAAATCCGCTTAAAAGAAAAGAAAACAATATCAAGTTAGCCATGATTCGATAAAACAAAAACAAAACATTTTTGAATTTTAAGGTTAGGGTCGAATTTTTTGGGGCTATTTTTTTAAAATATTTTTGGTTTGTGACACCCTGTACAGCCTATTAATAATGAAATACAGGGTGTTCGGGAACAACGTCAGGAAAGCTAAGGCCCTGATTCTACATAAAAAATCATGGTAGCAAGTCATTTAAGAAAATGTCAAAATCTCAATGGTTTCCTAGTAATGGCTGAGTTGCATTTTTAATTTTAAATTTTCGGAATATTTAATTTACTTTTTTACGGATCAACTTGACATTTGACACATAAGTTTAAGGTAACGGACGCTCTTATCTAAAGGTAAAAATGTTTAAGTTTCCACCAGAGGGTACTTTACCTACAACTGAAAACTTATTTCCGTGAAAACTTTTATTTTGGAAAAAATTGTCAAAATTGAGCCTTTAAGCCGATTGAATGTAATTCAAATAATGTAATGTAATGTAAATAAGATCATATTAAAGTTTTATTCAATTAAATAAGATCATTTAGTTCTTCTTGATTGAAACACTGCGGAGTTGCTAAATCTGCTTCAAATTCGCTGTCGTTTTCTGATTGAATTCTTTGAACTTCGTCAGACGTTGATGTTTCTGTATCATCTTCTGTCAGTTCGGGTAGACTGCTGAATGATGGAACGGGTATTTCTTCCGAATGCGCTACAGGCCTTCTCAGAAATCGAATTTTCTGCTATCTTTCAAAGTGTATTCACCACACACATAACAAAAAACATCAAGATGATTTACACATGTACGTCTGCTTGTAGATGCCATTGTTTCAGTTTAGTGTCCTGATACTACAAAACGACCAAAATTTACACAAAATGATAGCACAACTTTACTTGGGAAAACTCAGTTATATACTAAATCGAGTACAGCCAAGCAGGTATAGAAGGATCGGGTCATAGGCAATTACAGGTATAAAAGTAATTAAGAGCAGTGTATTGAGTAGTTCCTAGTATAGGAACATTGGGTCAGGGACAATTCCAGGTATCCATTTGGTTAATTAGATCCTGGGAAATTTTTATTTTGACGATTAAGTACATATTTATCTCTTTATTTGTTGTCATTTATCAGAAAAAAATATCAATTAACCTGTAACCTATATCTCAAAAACTAGAGCTGATTGAAAAAATCTGGTGGCATTTTTGGAATCAGCACATTAAAAACTTCTAAAATCAGATGTTAGATTTCCAGCACCAAATTTTTGTTTTCATTTTGTTACCCTGTGTAATATATTTAATGAAAGGAGTAAGAAAAGAACAGCACATCATAATTATACCAATAGCTTTTGATTTGATATTTTTAATAATTTCCATGATATAATTATTATCAACAGCATTAAAGTTGAAGACAGCAATATTAGAAATTTTATTAAAGTTATTGTTTATTTTTTGCGGGTCGCTAAAGGGCATATGGTAGGTCATTAGGGTTATTATTTGTTAGGTTACGTCTTTTTAGTTCTTGCCACCTTTCTTTCAGATTGAAATTCTTTGTTATTCGTGTTGGGTTATTTAATGTTTATTTTAAGTCAAATGTTTCTATTAAATGAATGAGCGATTTTGTGTTGTTTGAATTTAGGTCGTACATATTTATGTTAAAATCCCCCATACAGAAAATAATTGCGATATCAATAAAAAAATTAGTTAACATATCTTCAAAGTGATTAAGAAATAGATTAAAGTCTGAATTAGGAGGACTGTGAATATTACCGATTATAATAATATTATTATTAAATTTATTTATTTTTATCAATATTTGTTCCAAAAAGTTTGTAATTTTTTGAAGTAAAATTGAAAATGTTAATTGCTTATTTATATAAACACCCACGCCACCTCCTCTCGTAGAACGGTCTTGTCTTACAAGATTATAGTTGACAATTTCAACTTCGGGAGTGTTAATGCTTTGACTCAGCCAGCTCTCCGAAATATCAAACACCTCATATTTAGCAGTGTCCAAGTGGTCACGCAATAAATGGAAATTATGTGTGCTAACGAAAGCATTTTGGGAAAGGAAATAACGAGACAGAAGGAATACAGAGATAAGAGTAGTTAATAAATAAAATAGTAATTTGTTTAAATACTAAACTAAAATAAGACCAAGAAAATAAAAAACAAAAAAAAAACATAAAACCATAGTTTGGCTTTGGTCCCTATCAGATACTAATAATGATCGACATTTAAATAATTAAAAGAGTTTAGACTTTTAGACTTAATACCAGTAGAAATGAAATGTGACATTTTGTCTATTTTCCAGTGTGAAAAACTTGCCTAAATGTTCAACGTAAGTTGGATAGGAAGAGGCGGAGCACTCCCTTGGGCACCCCGTTCCCCAGATCTTAATCCAGTGGATTTTTTCTCTGGACCTATTTGAAGACGTTGATGTATAAAACTGCAGTCAATAACCTTGACGATTTACGAGTTCGAATAATAAATGGCTGTGAACATATTAGAAAAACACCCGGTGTGTTTCATCGTGTCAATTTTGTAAAAGCCATTAGAAAATGTATCGAAGTTAATGGTGGACATTTTCATAATTTATTATATAGTTGTGTTACGCTGTTATTTGTTGTATTGTTACAATGTAATTGAATATAACTTTAATATCGGTATGATTTATCGAGTTACATTATTTGAAGCACATTCCGTCGGCTTAAAGATGGCAACTCAATTTTGACAATTTCTTCCAAAATACAAATATTTTCACGGAAATAAGTTTTCAGTTGTAGGTAAAGTGCCCTCTGGTTGCAACTTTCATAAACATTTTTACCTTTGGATAAGAGCGTCCATTACCTTAAACGAATGTGTCAAATGTCAAGTTGATCCGTAAAGAAATAAATTAGATATTCCCAAAATTTTAAATTAAAAATGCGACTTTGATCAGCCGTTACTAGGAAACCATTGAGATTTTGACATTTTCTTAAATGATTTGCTTCCGTTATTTTTTTATGTAGAATCACGTCCTTAAGTTTCCTGACATTGTTACTGAACGCCCTGTATATGGACTGTTATATGGTGAAGTAAACTGTTACTTATTCTAAATAAAACTGTTTTTCAGGTACGTTTTCCGCTATAGTGTCGATCATATATTATCCACTTATTTGGAAGTCCATCAGGCTAGATGCAGTGACTATAGTTTTAATATGTCTCACCGTAAGCCACTTAGTGAACACAGGGTTTGTCGTATCTATAATGATGCAAATCTACACTAACGGGACCATTTCTGATGACGGAATCGTATACGAAATCTTTACGTGCATAACTGGACTGCATCTGGGCGTGGTGTTTGCAGGATTTACGTATTACTGGAGGCTCTTTAACATATCTCTGCTTCAAGATTCATGTGTTGATTTGGGTATCCGTCATTGATTAAGTACGTCATAACCAGAGCTAGTAAACTACGTTTTTAAAATAAGATAAGCAAAGTTTTTGTGAAGTAGTTTTTAAGCAATCGTAAATATATATGTCTAAAATAGATGTCTAGTAATTTACAAGAGTTTTTTTATGAAATCATAGTTATTGAAATTAGATGCGCCTTCGATTGCACCAGGCATGTTCAAGACTGTATGTTCTTGAAGAGTTATAAGCCGGCTTTTACTCCCGACTTGTGCTTGCCGAACTATGGTTCGGTTTGATTAAATTTTGTTTAATGTTTTTAAAAGTTATAGAACCTTGGATACTTTTATATTAAAGGCATGTTATGCCCAAGAGAATGCTGGTGTTCAACTACAACAAACTTTAAAACCATCATTCATGTGCCTCAAGTATCAATGAGATCAGTGGCGACTCGTGGTGAATTATATTGGGAGGTCAATAACAAATTTAAAAATAGGCATACTTAAAATAAAAATAAATAACTTATCTTTAAATTCTTTTGAAGTTCAGGTCTACTCTTCGTTCTTTAGAATTGGAAAAATGCTGAATGACACGTTCGTTAAAATTGCACGCACATTCAATTCATAAACGATGGTTTTTCAGACAAAGCCGTTTCATCATGGCCACGTAGTGCCAGCTCGAATGCCCCACAAAATTTTACACAATCTATAATTTTGTTTTAAATATAACGATTTTTGGATACATTTTCATTAAAATCTCTAAGGGATTTTCTATAAGCTGTGTCTAGCTTCCGACCGTAGCATAGTTCACGGAACATTTCATGTGATCTGCAGAAAACGCATGTTTTTTATTTTTTCTTTTAATTGTTTTAATTCTTTAACACCGGTTTTGCACCATAATGAGTCCGACGAGTCCTTAGAAAACAACAAACAAACATATCAGTAAAATGAGTTAGAGAGTTCACAACTACATATCCAGTTAGCTAAATCGTATATACTTTTGCGAAAGTTTCGATGAACCTCTTTATTCGTATCTTTACTAGTTTGTCGTATACCAAGTTCTGGCAAATTGCGACCACTTACCTTGAATTCGGTTTATTTTCTCAATATTAAATTCGTTAGCACTCTTTAGTTGTTTAATTTTTTGCACTACCGACATTTTATTTCATCTACATTCACAACTCAAGCATAGACCACCTTGAAATGGGTTATTTCATTTTTTAGTTGTTTATTTTTTTGCACTAGTCACTACCAACATTTTATTTCCTGTATATTTCCAACTCACACATGGATGATAAAAAAATATATATATATTACAAAAAACAGTATATAAATCAATTTTCATTGATTAAAAACGTCCGAAACAATATCGAGTTAGAATATCGACCGCGTGACCTCTGAACAATCATTGAACTTCCGCATGCCGACATGATACCGCGACCGATCGATCGAATTATGAGAAGAGATCGGCTGATGACTAAAATCGGGATTTCATATTCCATTTGCTGTCAAGTTCTGCTGCCGCTCGGTAGCTGTGAAATCTTCGGGTACTTTCGTCAAGCTTTAAGGTAATCAGGGCAATTCGGACTGCCCAGCCTAGCTTAGTATAACGTATTTTATTATGCCTAAGGAACGCAACGAGACCATTCGAACTACCGTGCGCGGCTAATAGTGTAGCGTATTTAACTTTTCCCAAGGTTCGCTTTTTATTACTATTAGGAGGGAAAAAATCTGTAAATTTCCTTTACCCGGAGCTTCCCTCGTTATGAATCTGTCCTTTTATTAGGAATCGGAAAAGTGGCCCAATTTAGTTCAGGGTGGGCAAATAAGTGAGGTGCGCGGCTGTATCTCCTCAGAAGCCACTCATTGTAGAAGCTTGGAGTAAAAAATATATAACCAAAGTGGCCACTTTCTGAAAATAATTTTTAAGTTTCTAAAATGACAGCTGCGAAAAGCAGTGTTTCGCCCTATCAAGATATCACAAAAATATATGCATTTTAAAACTGAAATTAAACCAAGCCTTTTTTTATTATTAAATGTTTGTTCTTTCTCTGAAAATAAAGCGATATAAAAACTTAATATCTCTGAAAAAAGCATTCCTTGGCGATCCAATATTATCTAACTAATTGTATTTTTGATTTGGGATCCTGCCACTAGAGGGCGTTTCTTGATAATATAACAGAAATTACAAATTTTCTAAAAAGAATTAAATGTATCGATATGGTTTTTTTAGATAAAAAAATACAAAAATGAAGCCTTATTAAGCACGCGTAGGCCGCATCTTGATATATTGTTTCTAACCTAAAATTTCGATCAATGAAAATTTAACAAACTCAACTTACGTAAAAAAGAAACAGGTCTTACTCGGAATTTTAACCTATTAAGATAACCAAAAAAAAAATCACTATCCAATATTTTACCAGTTTCTACCCATGTCACGCACTTGATTTTGGGTATAATTTAACTCTCTAGTTTATATGATATTTAATTTTTCTCCAAAATTTACAGGCAATTGAATAAGGAGATTTTTTTTACGTTAATTTTTTCAACATGTTATTTGCCGTTATTTTGTTCGGCTATCTTGAATTCATAACACAACTTAGCAGCTTATCTCTATATCACACTTAATCCTTGCACAAAATTTGAAATTAATCTGATAAATAGTTTTTTTCAGACTGATTTATCAAATATTTCACTTGGCCGCCATTTTGTTTGGCTATCGTATATTCATACCAAAATGTTACCAGTTCATTCTTATGTAACACTTTTTTCTGCAAAATTGAAATAAACTGGATAATTAGTATATTTAGTAATAATTTTTTAACGTTTCACTATTACCATATCATCCCCATAGGAGTCTCATTTTTGACTAAAATTTGTCAATCTGATGAGTAGTTTATAAGTTATGTCGCGAACTAACAGACAGACAAACAGGTGGAACGACGGAATTGATAGAACATATTTTTGGCATCTAGGGACGCTAAAACTCGAAGATATGTAAAACCTGCTAGAATAATTTTTCAAATTACAAAAATTTTTTTTGGCCGCCATCTTGAATTAGTACCACAGTTTTACTAGTTCATATTTATACTACAATCAGTTACGGCACACAATTTGAAATCAGATCATTAAGTAGTTTTTTTCAGGATGAATTTTTAAATATTTTTATTAAGCCACCATTTTGTTCCCCCATCTTGTATTCGTAGCAAGATATTACCAGTTGATTCCTACATAGTACTTGATTTTTGTGCAAAATTTGAGATAAATTTGATAAGCACTTTCTTAGTAAAATTTTTTTTTTACATTTCAATAGGCCGCCATTTTGTTTTGCCATATTGATTTTTACCAAAATATTACCAGGCCATCCCTATATAACCCTTAATGTTTGACCAAAATTTGAAGTCAATCGGGTAAGTAGTTTTTTAGCTATGCCGCGGACGGATAGACCGGCAGACCGATAGACAGACAGACAGACCGACGGAATCGAGAATACATAGACAGACAGACTGACAGACTAACGGAATCGAGAATACTGGTTTTTTGTCATCTAGGGACCCTGAAACGTAAAGATCTGAAAAAATCCCGGAGAGTGATTTTTTCACGATTACAGTACTACCCTTTTATGAGGGAATAAACACAGTTATTCAAACATAAAAAAAATTTTTGGTCCACCAGGTATATACTATGTTGAGCTCGGTAACTTGGATAAAGAAATTAAGCTAGTCAGTGACATTCACGTGTTCATACATGAAAAATGTCATTCTCAATGAGCTATGCTCTCACTTCAAAATTTAGATTACCATCTCACAAGGTGATTGGGAGACGGCCTGTAGAAGAATTTCATTATCGCCAGGTATATATTCAATATAATTTATATTGTTGATTGCATAGAAGCTTTTAGATCTAGTGTTCAGATACAACAAGAACTTATAATTAATTCATTTATGTCTAGAAATATATTTAAAAAAAATAAATGGAAACGAAACGAACGCAATTTATTCAACAAAAACAAGGAACTTCCTGTTAACAGGGCAAGAAAATATCCACAGAAGGAAAGACCTGGCAAATATTTCTTAATGAGCGAGCCGCGGCCATATTAATAAATTCTTCTGGACAAATAATTATTGTTTCGTTACTTATTAACCGCCTTGAGTACATTTTTTATTGCAAATCTGACAAATGAATTATTTCAGAGAGATATATTCAGTTGTTTATGACCGTTATACCGCATAAGATCAAATTTATTTCTGAATACATATTTACGACTGCAGTATCGATATGGACTAAGGAAAAATACGCGACATTCTGTTTGTTGTTGAGATATTTTGGCAAATTATATTTCAGACAAGTTTGCAGATTACTCATTTAAAATGTAAGTTTATCAAAGAATAATTTGAATATCAACGCTCGGAATTATAAAACAGATCTAAATAATAATGTATAATAAATATCGCTAAATTTCCTTTAGCCGGAACTTTGCTCGTCAAGATTTTTTTCCCATTTGTTAGGAACAGTGAAGTGTGACCCAATTTTGTTCAGTACATAGTCACAGTAAATATGTTACATATCGTCGCCTTAAAGTGTTAACCTGCTAAGTCCATTTTTTAGCAAAAATTAGTTATTACTATATCCATTATTTTACTAACTTGATCTATCGATTCGTTAAACAGGCAAGTCGCATTTTCTATCCAAAACCTAAATATTGCATGATATGAATACCAGCCAAGTCCAATCGTTCTAATTTACCCGCGTAAACACAGCTAAGTCCTTGACAGCTGTGCATTTAATTTTACATCGTAAAATTTGAGGTTACAAGAGCAAAACGCAAAAAACGTTTTCAAGTACAAGAGTCAACATGGTTTAGTCAGAAAAACAAAAAAATGAGAGAAAGTGGTGAAGCTTATTTTGGCAGAGTGAAACGAGATGAAAAATGGTCCTATGATACTCCCAAGGAACCATGTGTTATGAAACCAAGATGCAAATGTGTATCAAAAGAAAAAGGTCTTACGAAATGTTCTTTGATTAGTGAATTCAATAGACAAGGTATTTTTCAGTCATTTTGGCGAAACATGTCTTGGGGAGAAAAGAAAGGTTTTATTAACAATCAGGTTAAATCGGTGTCGACTAAAAGGCACCGGAATCGAAAAAAAGAAAACGAGACGAAAAGAGGACAAACCATGGAATATTTTCTACCAGTTCAAGAAGAAAATTTTAGAGTATGCAGAACTATGTTCCTTAATACTGTCGGGATTGGGCGTTGGACAATTCTTAACTGGAAAAGTTGTTATGGAACACGTGCTCCAAGTATACTTCGCAAATCAACCAGTAAAGTTCAACCTTTTAAAAATCACCGTGAATGCCTGCTGCAATTTTTGGATTCTTTACCAGTTATGGAATCACATTACTGTAGATCAACATCCCAAAAAAAATATCTTTTGGCTGAATGGCAGTCTTGGCAAAGTCTTTATGATTTTTATGTCAAAGATTGGTGTAAATCAAAGAAACAAGAGGCCCTTTCGATCGCATCGTTTTCTAAAACCTTCGATGAAAAAAATTTTGCACTTTTCCACCCAAAAAAAGATGAATGTGAAAAGTGTGTTAGCTACAGGATTGGACAAGGTTTGGAAGAAGAATTTAATAGGCACATACAGAGGAAAGTAGAAGCGAGGGAAGAAAAAGAGAAAGATAAAAAGACAAAAAAATACATGTTCACTGCAGATTTGCAGGCTGTGTTAATGGCCCCAAAGTCTAAAGTTTCCACATTGTACTACAAAACAAAGCTCCAAGTGCACAATCTTTGTTTCTATAACTTAGTGAATTGCGATGTTTATTGTTTTGTATGGAATGAATGTGAAGGAGGCCTTGGTTCTGAAGAATTCGCAAGTATTTGGATGTATTTTATCGAACAGAAAATTTTGCCCAATATCCTCCATTCTCAAGAAAGTACTGATGAAAGAGCTACTATTATAATGTACACGGATGGTTGCGGGTACCAAAATAGAAATGCTGTTATGGCCAACGTTCTATTGAATGTAGCAATCTTTCATAACATAATAATAGAACAAAAATACTTAGAACCTGGCCATACACAGATGGAAGTCGATTCGGTTCACGCAACCATCGAAAAAAAACTCAAAGATAAAGTAATTAACTTACCAGCGAATTATGTACCCATATGTCTTAATGCAAGGAAAAAACCTCCTCCCTACAAAGTCAAATATTTGGTACACGATTTTTTTAAAAATTTTGACCCAATTCAGCGTTATAAAACAATTCGACCAGGGAGAGGTAAAGGGGATTGGAAAGTGACAGATATTCGTGCTTTAAGGTACACACCTGAGGGTGAAATCTATTACAAAGCCAGCTTTGTTGATCAGTGGAAAACAATTCCTCAACGGAAGAACAACAAAATAAACTCACATTCCTGGGACCAACTGAAACCACTCCACCTGGAAAGGCGTAAAATAACCGACAAAAAATATGAAGACCTTCAAGCAATCAAGAAGACCTTGCCCATAGACTACCACAAATTTTATGATGACCTTCCCCATGCATAAATAGCGTTATTACTCTTTTGGAACCTTTTTTACAGTTTCTATTATTGCCATTTTGTTTGATACTTTTATACGTTTTGATACTCTGTTTAAAATACTTAATAAAGTTTCGTTGTGTTAGAGCCAGTAATAATGCATTTTTCATTGCACTAAACTGCTAAGTCCATCATTAACCTAATTTGGAGAACTGATAACCAGCTATCTCCCAAAAAATAGTAAAAACCTGAATTACCTTTAGATATTTTTGAAATTTTAATACTATTACCATTCTTACACTTGTTTAACATTATTTGATACGAGTTTCATTAATTTCCATCCAAAAAATTGCAGACAAATAATTTTTTGTCTCTCCTGTAAAATAGGGTAAAATGGACTTAGCAGGTTAACACTTTAAGGCGACGATATACTGTCTTTTTATTTTGTTCCTTCATATTGGATTCATACCAATATTTCACCATTTACTTTCCACCTAAGGCCAAACTTGACTTTTGGGCATAATTTAAAATAAATTCAATAAGTAGTTTTTTTCATTGACGCCATTTTGCCACGCCATATTGAACTCGTACCAGTTTATCCCATTTTCAAATTTAATTTTTGTGTAAAATTTAAAGTCAATTAAAGAATCAAAATACAAGAGTTCTAACTACACTACACCACAACTTGTTACGTTCTGGACGCGCGTTTCGCTAACCAAGTTAGCATCATCAGCAGATGATATAAACTAAAGTAACTTATCCTAACCGAAACTATTTATAGGTAAATGTGGTCACACTTGGTTGCACCCGACTGCACCGTTGTCAAGTAAACAATAGAGGGGACTATAGGGAATAGGCCCTCTGTCTTTATTTAGTGCTTTCTTACCACATTTAACTATTTCTATACTCTCAAATGCATCCAATAATCTATTATTAGATACATTTTTAATCAACTTCAGATTATTTATTCCTATTCGGTGATTGTTTTCCAAAGCATGTTGGGCAACGCTTGACTTTTCTGTTCTTCCGTATCTTAAATGTGCCATGTGTTCTTTAAAACGAATGTTTATGGAGCGTTTAGTTTGCCCAACATATTTTAGATCACAGTCATTACAGCTAATTTCATAGATGCCACTCCTCTCCCTCAAGTCGACTTTGTCTTTGGGGTTTCCAAGGAGATTTTTCAAACTATTCTCCGTTTTGTAGGCTACTCTAAAACCTACGTTTTTAAATACTTTTTCTAGACCTCTCGTATATCTGGGATCATATGGGATTACTATGAATTTATTGGAAGCCTCAGAGTAGTGGCATCTTTTAACATTTTCTTATGCTTATGTCTATTTACTAATATATGTACAAAATTATCATTATATCCATTACTTTTAGCTATATTTTTAATCCGATTCATTTCATTTTAAAACGTTCTTTACTTAGTAGAAAATTGACTAACCTGTGAGTTAAGAAATGGAATGCTGCCATTTTGTGTTGACGGCAATGAAATGAGTCGGATGTTATATATCTATCAGTATTAGTAAATTTCCTATAAATATCAAATTCTAATTTATCGTTATTTCTAATAACTAACGTGTCGAGAAAAGGTAATTGCCCATTGTTCTCCTTTTTGTACGTAAAATTAATGGAAGGATATTTATTGTTTAATGTTTCTAAGAAAGTGTCCAAATTTTCTGTTTTTGTATCAAAAATAGCAAATATATCGTCTACGTATCTATACCACACCCTTGGGAAATACTTGAGTTCTTTTTTGAATTGGGTTTCTAATCTGCCCATAAACAAATTTGCAAGGAACGGAGATAAGCAATTGCCCATCGCAGTTCCCTCTAGTTGTTTATAATATTTATTGTTGTACTGAAAAAAATTTTGATTCATACATAATTTTGTGAGAAGTAAATACTCATCAATAATTTCTTTCTTCAAGTTATTGATTTCAAGTAGTTCCTTTAGGTACTCTGAAGCTAGTGGTATGGGTACACTAGGAAACAATGAGCTTACATCAAAAGATATTAAAATTTCACCTTCTTTTAAGTGAACATTCTTAATTTTATCTAAGAATTCTAACGAGTTAGTAACCTCAAAGTTATCATACGAGATATTTAATTTGCCGAATTCTTCTACTAACCATTTTGAAATATTGTACGTTGGTGATCTAACAGCTGAAACAATAGGTCTCATGGACTTCCTAGGTTTATGAATTTTGGGAAGGCAATACAGTTTAGATAACTGTGGGTTACTATGTGTTAGTTTGAATTTTAGTTTATCGGACACAAGGTTTTTACACTGTTTTAAAGTACTTTTTACTTCTGTTATCATTTTTGATAACGG
Source organism: Kuschelorhynchus macadamiae (assembly GCA_030620095.1). Classification (NCBI taxonomy): domain Eukaryota; kingdom Metazoa; phylum Arthropoda; class Insecta; order Coleoptera; family Curculionidae; genus Kuschelorhynchus; species Kuschelorhynchus macadamiae. Next base: position 235,445 of record JAUTXW010002846.1, on the reverse strand, counting down.
GTTTTTCTCAATTAAATCATAAGGTCCAGTTTGAATCAAATTATCTACTCTTTCAAAATAATCTGTTTTGTCTAGTATAACAACCTTATTTCCTTTGTCAGCTTTTAAATAAAAACATTCCTTTTTCTTCAGTCCCTGGATAATTTCAGTGTTTTTACGAGAAACATATTTTGACTTGTTGTTAACAACGTTTTTTGAGATTTGATTTCTGCAAGCCTCTCTAATGAATCCCTTAGTTGACTCTGGCACGTATTGAATGGAACTTTCGATATTCCCTATAATAGTTGGTAAACTATTTTTTACTGGAGGCTCTGCAAAATTCAAACCTTTATTCAAAAGGGCGATTTCTCTATTATCAAAAGACTGAGAAGAAAGATTTTCTACAATGTTCTCGACTTCCGAAGAAATTTGTTTTTGTGGTTTCAACTTTCTCAGTTTGTTTTTAAGTGAACACATTTTCTTCAAAAATTTGGCATCGATAACTACGAACATTTTTCTTTGGAAATCTAACCACTGTTCAAATTCTAAATTACTAAGCTTATAAGTAAGTTTTTTAAATAATCCGTATGCTTCAATTTCAAGCATACTTCGTTTGCTATACAGATTTTTAATTTCTAAATCTAGCCACTTTTGTTTGGCAAAGGATTCAACCTTCCCAGTAACGGGTGATTGTTTAGGGATCTTGACTGAAATGAATTTAGGGAAAACTGAAAAAGACTTGCATGATTTTAGAAACCAAATATCTGCTGTTATTAACCTAATCTTAGTACAGTACTTACAATAAAGGTTTTGTTCCGTTGACCGTGAAGCCATGTTAAGTCCTAACACTGGAACCTGTGATGGAAGATAGATCAAAATACAAGAGTTCTAACCACACTACACCACAACTTGTTACGTTAGGACTCAATTAAAGAAGATTTTTACACTAATGTTTTTATTTATTTTCGCCATTTTAAATTGAAACCCATATTTTCAGTTTTTACTTACTCCGTTAGTCCGCAGATATTTCCCAGATATTAAACTTTTAAATAATTTTTGTTAAACGATCCGCTTGTTATGCTAGAGCGGTGTATTGTTCGGAGTTAGGATCTAGTAAAAAACAAATGCCCCTTTTTAAATTGTCGACGAATCGCAACTTAATTGTTCCATCCTCTGGACACATATAGATTTTATATTTTATATCCATGAAACCCATATTATCAGTCTTTACCTACTCCGTTGGTCAGCAGATATTTTCTAACCCCAAATAATAAGCCACTCTAACAACAAGAAGATCGTTAACGAAAACCATTTAGAAACTTAATATGTGTGCTGAGGATGCAAAAATAAAGTTGCGAAACGTCGTCTATTTAAAAATAGACTTTCCTTTTTTTTACCGGATCCTAACCCCAAATAATACAGCACTCTAACATAACAACATGAGGATTGTTAACAAAAACCATTTAGAAATTTAATATCTGGGAAATATATGCGGACCAACGGAGCTGGTAAAGACTGATAATATGGGTTTTATGCAGTCTATAGGATCTATATATGTGTCCTGAGGATGGAATAATTAAGTTGCGAAACGTCGAAAATTTAAAACAGCCTTGATTATTTACTAGATCTTAACCCTAAATAATACACCACTCTAACAAAATTTGTTTAACGTTGTTCCGCCATATTAGATTTTTACCAAAATACTACCAGGTTATCTCCAGGCGACCCTTAATTTTTCCAATCAATCGGATAAGTAGTATTTAAGATATATCGCGAACTGACAGACAGACCGACAGACGGACCAACGGAATCGATAAAACATGTTTTTTTGGCATCTAGGGGTGCTAAAACGTGAAGATATGTAAAACCTGAGGGGGTGATTTTTTCGCGATTACAAATATTTTATTTGGCCTCAATTTTGTTCCGCCATGCGCCATTCTGAATCAGTGACACAGTTTTACTAGTTGAGCCCTATACCACAATTAATTATGACACACAATTCGAAATCATATCTTTGGCATGCATCTGGCAACGCTAAAATGCAAAGATGTGTATAACCTGAGATCACAAACATTTTATTTGGTCGCCATTTTGTTCGGCCATTTTGGATTAGTACCACTATTTTACTAGTTGATCCCTATACCACAAATGGTTATGACCCACAATTTGAAATCAAACCATTAAGCAGTGTTTTCAGGCTGCATTTTTAAATATTTTATTAAGCCGCCATCTTGTTCCCGCATGTTGGACGTTTTTGCAAAATTTGAGATAACTTGGATAAATAGTTTTTTAAAAATATTTTTCATTCACTAGGCCGCCATTTTGTTTCGCCATATTGGATTTTTACCAAAATGTTACCAGGTCATCCCCATATGACCTAATTTTTTACCAAAATTTGAAGTCAATCGGTTAAGTAGATTTTAGGCTACGCCGCCAACAGACAAACAGATAGACAGACCGACGGAATTAAGAAAACATGTTTTTCGTCATCTAGGGACCCTGAAACGCGAAGATCTGAAAAAATCTCGAAGAGTGATTTTTTCACCTTTACAATACTTCTCCCTTACTAGGGAAGTAATAAGAAGAATTGTTGGAAAAATTTCCACAGTTTTGGACGACTTGGCGCCGAATCCTTTACAGATGCCATTTGATCAGTTCAGTTTATTAGGAGGCCCTGTCTCAAATGATAAAATGAGAGAGACTTTAAACAAAAAAAATTGTTTTAAATCGATTTTCTGAAAATATAAAATATCTTGATAGTCACAACGGATTTTATTTACTTAAACAATCATTTGCAATACCCCATATAACTTTCTTACTAAGGTGTGCTCCTTATTGGAATACACAAACCTCTATTTCCCACTATGATTCAGTTTTAAAAAATACTCTTCAAAATATAACAAATTACAATTTTTACAATAATTGTTCTAAACAAAGTAAAATTTCTGTTAAACTTCTTGGTCTTGGTATTCGAGATTCATCCACACTTTGTTTTTCCGCGTTTTTAAGTCGCTTAACGATTTAACAAATTTGTTTGAGATGATTTTACCTAAAAATAGTTCTGACGTTGACTCAGATTTTGCTTTAAATTCTTGGCTTCCACTTTGCAATCTAGAAAAGATACCATATGAACTACCTCGTTCACAGAAGAATTTTGTTTTGTCCGGTTCTGATTCATAATGTTATATCGAATAGTCAAGACATCAAGGACAACTGCAACTTTGGAGAATCTTTTGGATGATTTATCTTTTCGTATTTTTATTGCTTTGGGAGTTGGTTTGCCTATGTGTGAACAACATATCTGCACTATCACCAATAGATGTCAATGGCCTACAAGGGCTAAGATGCAAAAAAAGTGCGGGCATATGTCCAGATTCAGGCTGATCGACGACATAATCAAGAGGTCTCTGATAACTACAAAATTTCCCGCAGTTTTAGAACCGCCAGTAGTTTGTCGAAGCGATGGAAAGCGAGTGGATGGTATGACAATAGTTCCCTGGGAAGCGGGTAAGGAATTGTTATGGGACACTACGCGCAGGCATACCCTTGCTGATTATTATATCAAACAAACATCTGAAAAAGACGTGGATGCTGCACGTAGTGGAGAATTACGAAAGCATAAATATGACGAGCTAGAACACTCTTGTCTTATAAAAAGTTTTCGGAATTATCTAAATTATGTTGGTATATTTAGTATACAAAATAAACACGTTTAGTTTATTAATTTCTACTTATTTATTTCTGCTTGACAGCTGTTTCGACACACTGTGTCTTTGTCAAAAGCTAACTTAAAACTGACACTAAAATCTGTACCAAATATAAAAAAAAAACTATATATAAAAATCTTAATGGTGTCAATAAAACAATATCGGTGTTTACCCACCTCGTCTATTCTTTAGGTATAAAGATTTAACAAAGAGGAACCATTTAAGTCCAGCTGGTCATTCAATAAAATATTTCGGGTTTTCCTCTTGTTAATTTCTAAACTTTCCAAATGGTTCAATTTGTAGCTTTTATTAGCCCTATGCAAAATTTTATATTCGTTTTTAAATGTATGATTTGCTTCTATCAAATGTTTAGCATAATTGGAGTCAGTTTTTTCTTTATTATATGAGGATTTGTGTTCTTTTATACGTTTATTGAAAGATCTACCCGTTTGGCCAATGTAAACTTTATCACAGGAACCACATTCTAATTCGTATGCCCCTGATTTTTTAGATTTATCAGACTTGGATATATTATTTTTAATATATTTCCCTAATGTATTATTTGTACAGAAGGCAACTTTATAATCTGCTCTCATGAGATGTTTACTGATTTTAGAGCTAATTTTGCCTGTATATGTTATTATATTAAATTTGGCTATATCTTTTAAATTATTATTTGGATAGATTAAATTGATTGCTTTTTTTTATATGTTTTTTATTTACTATTTTGTCGACTATATTAGGACTATAGCCATTGTTAATAGCAATTTGCTTTATAATATTCAATTCTTTATTATAGTTATCTGATGACATAGGTATACTAATTAAACGATGTACAAAGCTGTTGAAAGCTGCCATTTTATGTGCAAAAGGATGATTTGAAAATCGTGTTTATTGTTATTATTCATAATTGTTAAATCAAAAAAATGTATTGTCTTATTTTGTTCCACTTCTAACGTAAATTTAATATTTTTATGTAAATTATTAATAAAATCTAAAAATAACTTTAGTTGTCTCTCTGTTCCCGTGAAACACGCTAGTATGTCGTCTACATATCTATACCAATAAATGAACTTGTTTCTTAACGGGTGATTATACATTAATTGTTCAATATTATCTAGAAATATTTCTGCTAGTATAGGACTCAAAAGATTACCCATTATTACTTACATACACGGAGCCATTGAATTCAAAGTAATTTTGATCTATACACACTGTTAACAAATCCAATATATCATTCTTAATAATATGATTGGTATATTTGGTTTTTAAGATATCCCCCATAGAAAATTATTCATGGGTGTCAAGTCGGGGCTGTTGGCCAGCAAAGGGATTGTTCCGTACCTCCTGATCCATTTATCATAATTGGCGTGTAAATATTATAATAGTATATACGTAACTATTTCGCACTTGTAGGGTTTCGTGAAGAGGAGCGCTATCGTGCTGATAAATTTATCTATGATGGTATCTCTCTGGTAGATCTTCTACTGATTCGGCAACAAAGTTATTTAAGAATTGATGATACGATTCCCCGGTCAGATTGCGGTCAAAAAAATATGGTCCTACACTTTTATCACCAAGTATTTCACACCACACATTTAATGTTACCTTTCCTTGAAACCTAACTTCTCTTACAAATTGTGGGTTCTCTTGTGCTCAGTTCCTAAAGTTTTGCTGGGTTATTTTCAAAAAACAACCGAAGTAATTCTTGTTTTTTTTCCGTCGAATATACCATTTTACCAGCAAAAAAAACACTAAATAACTGTATCGTTACTAAGCGATATACACAAAAATCTCATACGTCATTGTTTTTGATTTCCAAAGCCTACTTTTTTATTAGGAATAAATTAATTAATAAATACATCTTTTTAGTTTTAAATGCGTATATTTCAACAACTATCAAAGATAAAGGTACTAAATGGAGTATTTTTAAAAATCTCTTTTAATGACCTTTCCAATACCAGTAAAAAATACAGGGTGATCTTTTCAAAAAAAAGGATACTTTTCGCTCCATCCTGTATATTTAATTTTTTTCCACGAGAAATTTTCTGTAAGGTAGTATTTATGTTTCTTATGTCCGATAAATACTAAAGACTTTAAACTTTATTTGGCATGCTTCACTTTCTTGATAAAAAGATAGAATCCTTAATAACAGATAAAAATTAAAGATTATGGTTTTGCTTTTACGTTGTTTATTATTAGATGCCAAACCCCCACATATTTTCACCAGACCTTAGGTAAAAACCAAAGCAGAATTAAAGTAAAAATTTATTTAGCTCGACATTTTCCTATAAAAGAGAAATCGGCCTTCCATCACACTTTCCAATAAAACAGATTAGGTGCTAATCAGTTTATTCAAGTAATTTATTCCTTTGACACGCCTTAAGTGACAAGAAATGTTTGATTGATTATTTAATCTAAAGCTAACGCTAGCTTAAAACGGTCAAATTACTGAAAACGTGTGGATTAGGCAAAAAAGTCGTTATACATTGCATAAAAGCAACTTGACAGCGTCAACATGTTTATCTAATAATACGAGAATACCTGTTTTAGTGTTAATAATTGCCAATTGAAGTTCTCTGGTAAAGTCTCCAAAAATCTTTTGATGCCTGATTGCATAACATTTTTTGACTAAATTGTTTTTTTCTAGATTTATCAAACGAACGTTTTTAATTTTTTTTAATTTATATTTTGCAGAAAAATGTTTACAGCAGAAATTTGTGGAAACAATATATTTGAGAGCCTAATGATTTTTTATATGAAATTTTTAAGGTTCGTTTGCACTCATTTTGCACCGTTTTGCACCCTAAAATTTAACTAAAAATGTTCATTCCTCTACGCTCAGTTCACGGCTTAGCTTAAAACTAACCCCATTGTCTGCAAATTTCGACCCAAATATAAGAGTCATATTGGGATGATCTGGTAATACTTTGGTAAAAATCGAGTATGGCAAAAACAAAATGGCGGTCTAGTGAAATGTTAAAAAAATATATTATGAAAAAGCAACTTGTCGAATGTATTCCAAATTTTTCATAAACATCAAGTATTATCAACTGGTAAAATTTTGGTACGAATCTAAGTTGGCGGAACAAAACAAAAAACTACTTAACGATTTTAAATTGTGTACGATAACTAATTCAAGATAGCCGAACAAAATTGCGGCCAAATAAAATTTTTGTATTGTGAAAAAATCATCCTCTCATGTTTTCCATATCTTCACGTTTTAGTGTCCCTAGGTGGCAAAAAAACTGTCGGTCCTTCTGTCGGTTTGTCTGTCGCGATATAGCTTAAATACTACTTACCCAGTTGACTTCAAATTTTGACCAAAAATTTAGGGTCATCATAAGGGGTTAAGATCCAATAAAAAAAAACAAGTTTTTTGTCTTTTTTAAATTGTCGACGTTTTAAACAAAAAACAAGCCAAAGAGTTGTTTCTACGTTACTGGAGATAGTTATAATAAGGATACCAAACGATGTTGTTATATTCTAGGATACTTCTCATTAAACAGTTTACGAAAGATTTAATTGCCCTAATATCACATATCTTGGAAAAAACAGTAAGAATAAAACCTAACATTCTAGATGCTCTGAGTAAGATATGTGTCTATGTACAAATTAAAACTTAAATTCTTACTGAATATTATACCCCAATCATTAAAACTACACACATGGAAAAAAGTTAGGGATAATGAAAAAGAGGTCGTCTTTGCAAACAAAATATATTATTTATAGTTGAAATATTTAAAAATTTCCTTTTATAGCCTGAAATTATATTATTTCAAAAATGACTTCATGATAATAACACAAAATAAAATTGTCTACTGAATAAGATACAGGGTGAAGTCAAGGCAAATGTTTTTTAGTGAATTTTTGAAACACCTTGGAGGATAAACTACCCGCAATTTTTAAACTGTATATCGGTAACTTTGAAGCCTGATTCTTTAAAAACATATTGTTTTTCGAATGATTAACGTATCTTTCTTTTTAAAGAAAAAACAGCAATATTAATATGTTGATGTTGATGTAGGTTCAAAATTGTACCTGTGTACTTCAACGATATCATTTATGATGTCGTTTCCATAAGTCTCACCATTCATGGTACCGTCGCATAAGTACATTTGAGTACGACCACCGTAAAAATCCCAGCACAAACCATTATTCCTCTACCTCCGTAAGGATGAACCTCTTGTCCTAGACCAGGTCGAACGCGCCCTCAAGTGTCTCTCCAATTGCTCAATCGCGTTGTATTACTATGCGAGCATACTCTGGTTTCATCCGTGAACATGACATTGTTCTATTCTTCATTTTGACCGATTCTTTCTCGACACCAAGCTAAGCGATTCCGAGTGTGTTTCATAGTAAGAGTGACAGAGCGCCGAGGTCATATTACCCCTAAATTAACCGCATGTAAGCGGTTTATGATATAGTCGAATGCGGTCTTATCGTGCGGGTCCAAAGGTCACCAACATTATGAATCAAATCAGAAAACACAGTGAATACGAAAATGTTGTATGATTCTTTTATCGAGCTATTAAATCTCGATGGGCTATTTACAAATATACAGGGAGAAAGAACATAGTTTTTGTTATTATATTACGCAATATCATTAAGATTGCCACTTAATATTATTTTATATATTAAATGCCGAGGGGCTAAATAAGAAAATTCGCTAAATATGTATTTGGTTAAAATATTTTTTTGGTTGACAAAAACAAAAATACACAAAATGGCAAGCGCCTTAATAAAGTCGGAAGGCGGTTCGAATCAGTGGAACAATCAGGATATGCTCTGTTTATACAGCCACTTAATGAAAGTGAGATTTTTTTATCAATCACCAGAAATTATGAGCTCGGCTTGACCTAAAAATCTAACCACTTATACAGTGTCATTTATTTAAATGCGGGCCACCCCTATGCAATGAAAACTTGTTTTTTTTGTATTGTGATAACACAAAATTTTTATTTTGCAAAAATATTATACACTTTTGTTAAAAACGCAAGATAATTAGTTATTACTTTCCTCGTGAGATTTTTTCAGATCTTTACGTTTAAGGGTCCCTAGATACCGGAAAACATGTTTTCTCAATTCCTTCTGTCTGTAGGTATGTCTGTCCGTTAGTCAGTTTGTTCGCGGCATAGCTAAAAAACTACTTATCCGATTTCTTCAAATTTCAGTCTAAAATTAAGGGACATGTATGCGAAAAATACAGGCTATATATATATATATATATATATATATATATATATATATATATATATATATATATATATATATATATATATATATATATATAGCCTGTAAATTTTTCGTTATATATATTATATATAAAACCATTTTACCAATTTTTATATATCAAATTTTGTCTTGTAATCAATAAAAAAAAATTACTTATTTTAAACAGGCTTTAAAATTGGAACAAGTATTCTATAATTATTTATTTATTGCCTACAAAATTACAAATGTATTAAAAAAATAAGCAAAAAAATGGTGTCAAATCTCATAAAAAAAATTTTTACCTAAAATTCACTGGCTAATATCCAGGAGCCAGTGGCAAAAGCTCTGAGAATCGATATAAGGAATGTTCAGTAATTTGTGCATGAAAAAAAAACATAATTTACTTCCGAATAAGATTAAGAAATGTACACGAAAAAATCCAAAGACAAAAGACTTAAGTCACAATGCAAAAATGGATATTCATAATGCAATTTATGATTTATACACGTCAAAGACTAATATAATCCCTCAAAAACTTTTTAATATTATAGACTAAAAAATATCATCATCACTTAAAAAGTCCTCATCTTCTGAGTCGTCCTCAAATGGCGCCATGACCATTGGTGCTATTTCGACATCTGGAACTCGTTCTCGATTCTACCAATCCGATATTAATTTCTCCGTATGTTCCACAGATTTCTTCCAGTACTCCGGCGTAATATAATTTAATGAATCTTGAAAAACAATTTGTACTTCATCTGATGTAAGACCATCGTTCACGTGTTTTTCGTAATATGATTTTGCCCCAGCCCATATTAATTCTATTGCATTAAACTGGCAATGGTATAGCGGCAGTCGTAAAACCTCATGTCCATTTTCCTGTAATATTTCATCTACGGCATATATTGTTGGTTTTTTAATAGATTTTGCCATTAAAAGAAGTTCTAGTTTCAGCATTTTGGGTAAAGGATTTTGTTTTTGTTTTATTAGCCAGTCATAAATATCACTTTTCTTCCAGGATGAAGTAGGTTGTTTATTTAAGATTCTTGAATGATAAGATGCATTGTCCAGAATGATTAAAGATGGAGCATCTCAATTTGGAACCAGATGTTCTTTTAACCACTTTTCAAACAGTTTACAGTTCATATTATCATGGTAGTCCATACTTTTGGATGTTGAAGAAAACAGTAAACTTGCACCTGGGAGAAATCCTGTTGAAGAATCTGCATGCAAAATGATGAACCGTTTTCCCGTTCTACATCCCTTTTTTCTCTTGACACTTTTTACAGACTCATCCTGCCAAAATTGCGAACCACTTCTATTAGAAAATATTCAAGTCTCGTCTAAAAATACCACTTTTGTAAATTTTGAATTAACATTTTCCGTGTATTTCTTAAAAAACTGGATACGTTGACTTGCTATATGTGGCAACTGGCCTAAAAATCTTCTATTACAGTCCTTTATATATCGAAAACCCAACATTTTTATTACTTTGACAACGATTTTAGTCCAATTTCCAATATGCCTCGATTTTTCAAAGCTTCTTTTATAACTGGTTATATTAGTTTTTGATGTGTATAAATCGTAAATTGCATTACGAACATCCATTTTTACATTGTCACTTAAGTCTTCTGTCCTTGGCTTTTTTCGTGTACATTTCTTAATCTTCTTCGGTAGTAAATTATGCTTTTTTTCATGCACAATTTTCTGCACAGTCCTTATACCGATTCCCAGAGCTTTTACTACTGTCTCCTAGATATTCGCAGGTGAATTTTCATTTTCGTAATATTTTATTATATTTAATACCATTTTTTTTCGCTTGTGGGTGCAAAAAACCCGAAAATTGTTTTCTATTACTCATTTTGTCACTGACTTGTCAATCTGACTTTAAAGTGACATCGCTCAAATATTTTTGCAACTGCTGGTATTTATATGTTTATGCTCTTTTTTCATATTTATATTATCTTTCGGATTTTATGCGGAGGATATGATTACACGTAATAAAAGAAAAACAAACTTAAAAAGTTTGTCGCTGATAAATCGTATGACCCGCACGATAACACTGCTTTTGACTATAGTTCTATAACTGACTTGAACTCCGCTAGCTCTTCTTAAATCCTGCATTCTGGTGGTAGATCGCGGTCTTCCAGGGCGAGGTCTTTTAGATATAGAACCTGTTTTTTGAAATCGTTTGTTTAATCTACTGATAACACTTTGTAAAACATGAACTGCACTGCTTGACGCATGCCAGCTTGTAGCATACCAATGGCTCTATTAGCGTTGTCTATCGTTAAGTGCCTTCGTATCATTTCGCACAATATAAAAACACTTCTCTCAGTATTAATACTAATGACATTTCAAGCCGGGCTTCTTCCAATTTCAAAGCATTCTAGATGTCCCGTTTTTATGGGCATAATAGAAATACGGGTAAAACATCACCATACTAATATTGCTGTATTTTTCTTTAAAAACAAAGATACGTTGATCATCCAAAAAACATTATGTTTTTAAAGAATCAGGCTTCAAAGTTACTGATATACAGTTTAAAAATTGCAGGCAGTTTATGAGACAAATTCACTAAAAAACATAAGCCTTGACGTCACCCTGTATCTTATTCAATAGTCAATTTTATTTTGTAATGAAATAATATAAATTTAGGCTATAAAGGCAAATTTTTTTCCACGTGTGTATTTACAATCTCTAGTGGACAATTGTCGATTGCTTACATATAGTCTAAGTGACACTTACATTTGTAAAAACGCATAACCTCACATTTAGAAATATTCAATTACAAACAATTTACATCCACTAAGTTATCAATATATTTTTGAATAGCCACACACTTTTCGATAGATTTGACACTACAATACAGTTTAAGTTGTCGGCATACAGAAGACAGTCTCAAGTTTTAATGACGGAGGTAACATCGGTATTAAATAACAAAAAAGAAATTGGCCAGAATCGAAACGACATCACTACTCGCGGGGAAGGTTAACCACATCCTGTGCTACCTGGTATAAACTAAAAACATATCCACATTGCGTCTATGCAAAAAAAAACAACAAAAGTTCATTTAAACTCTGACTGTCGTCAACAACACCATCGAAGTTAAGACCTTTGCTAGAAAACTATATTCATTTGAAAGCCTATATCAAGTATGCATTTTCCGCGTTCATTCTGGTATGGGAAGGTCAGGACGTGACTACTAGTGTGTAGAGGCCATCCAAATTACTTCGTAAAGCAATTATTAAAATTTTTTATCACAAAATATATTATTGTTGTTTTAACGCAGGGCATATGTACAAAAAATAATCTAAATTCAAGATCAGTTTATCTTTTTAGCTCTCCCTGTAATTAACCCCAAAATTTAATTAGAAAACGCAAATACGAGAAAAGAATTATCATAATTGGCCACTGGTCTAATGTAATGATACTCTTAATAACACGAATTAAGTGTGCAATTCCAAGTTCATTTTTTTAATTGGTAAAAACGCCACCTATTCAAGAGAGTCAGTTAAACTTGCACTGTCTTAAAACCACTCGTGATCTTTCATGTACATTAGAACCAGTTAATTGAGGTTAGCAGACAAATATGCAGTATCCGCTTTCATTTTAAGATTGAGTTATGACAGTTGTCGATCGAAATTATAAATCCAATTCCAGGACTTGAAATCCGCTACTGGTAGACGGAGTTATTTACAGGAAGCGAAGCTTTGACTCTTTGCAATTATAAAATTAGCCTGATCATTCTCATATTTATACAGCAGGTGGTTATCCGATAGTTTCTTAGATACTCTTTTTCACTATGGCGATATTAGCGTATTATTTCAGAGACTATTGCTTTGATTTACTGATTGATTGTATGCAGGGGCGCGCGGTGAAATTTTAAGAAAGGGAAACAATTTTTAGAAAATTACCTATTTGTAATGTAATTCGATTCTTCGATAATTTTTTGCAAATTCGTCAATGACGTCATCATAAAAACCTCGATGCTCCGCCATATTTTGGAGAAGTTTATTTTCAATGGACAACAGCGATGTATGCGAAAGTCTCTCCTGCCCCGTTGAATTTCTCACGAAATTTTGTATACGTTTAAGTGTCGAAAAATTGCGTTCTACTGATGAACTTGTGGCAGGTATTGTCAATACTAATTCACACAATTTCGACACTTTGGTGTAGGCATCTTCCAGCTCCTTGTCTTTTAAAAATTGCATTAATTCCTTAGCGTTCTTTTTTACGCTAATGTCATCAGTTTCATAAATCACTTTTAGTTCAGATCGCAGTAACACTCGGTCGAAGAACTGGTCATAATGAAGAAGAAGAGATTTAAACTCATCTTCTGGAAAAGTTTTTCCTTTAAATGCATGAAAATTGCAGAGCTCGAGGAATTTAAAATCATTTAAACCGTTAAATCTATAGTTTATTTGTTGCTGAATTTAATCAATTATTTCATAAAAGAGGCGTCTGTATGATGTTTGAACATCTCCGACCTTGTCTGTTCGAAGACGCTTGGCTTGTGGCTCTACATTTAACGTCATCGTTTTCTTCCAAAATAGGTCAAAGTCATCTCTTTTTTGGCGTAACATGGACTTAAAATCATCCACTTTTTTTAGCCAAAAAGCATTATTATTTGCTTTAGTTTATAATATATTAAAAACATTGTCCGAGAATGGAAATATTTCTGAAAATATGTTCAACAAATAATTAAAACTAAAATCTCGTTTCGATTAGTCCAAAAACCCCCTCAAACTATTTATTGCTTCTGAGTCCCAAGTTCCATAATTTTCTATTATATTCCCAAATAGTTCAATCAGTGATTCACGATTTTCAGATACTGTTAACACAAGTCTTGCATTATAGTTCCACCTAGTAGGAGCTACTTTGGGCAATCGTTTGTGGACAATGGAGTCCAAAGCTTGTGTACGTTTTGTTGCCTTGAAAAAAAAATCAGCCATGCCACTTAAAGTAACGAAAAATACTTTACACTCTTTAATGTGATTGATGGGCTGGGATAAAACTAAATTTAATTTATGAGCAAAACAATGGATAAACACAGCACTTGGGAAAGTTTCTCGAACTTTAGCTTGCAGATCCCCTAATTGTCCTGCTATCACTGCAGCTCGATCATAGCTTTGAGCAACTAATTTTTCTCTCCATTAATTTCTTTAGTAACGTTATAAACTACGGTATATACTGCATTTGCTGTACGATTTTCGGACACATTCTTAAAACCTAAAAATCGCTCTTGAATTCTTCCGTCTATTTTAACGTAGCGTATTACTATAGATAATTGGCTAAAATTAGTGATATCAGTGGTTTCGTCCAGAACAATAGCAATGAACCGCGCCTCGCCAATCTCCTGCTTAATTCTTTTTAGAATAGTGGTTGCAACAGCGGAAATTAAATCATCGACGTTCCGCGAAAAACGCTAGACTGTTCTAAATGATTTTTTAAGCAATCATCATATTTAGCCATTAAACTAAGTAAATCTTGAAAATTTCCTCTATTTGAAGAAACCATTGTTTCGTCATGATCTCTAAATCCCAATTCGTGCTGTCCAACAAAACAAACAACATCGGTAAGTCTTCTTAATATTTGCCTATTTTTATCGACTAATTCATTGTGTTGGCGGTGAGTAATTTCCAACTGTTTATTAAGGGCGTGTTCAATTCTGGTTTTGCCGAAGACTTTTTTTTTATAACGGCCTGTAAATGCGCTTTGGACATAATGTGTCTTTTTAAAGCTTTATGGAAATTGTTGAAATCGGAAAAACCAGTTTTATTCCAGAGACCTTTTTAATTTTCAAAAAGTAAAAATAGCCAACAAAATAATTTGCTTATATTTTCACACCCTGTTAGCCATTTAAATTGTTCGTATTGTTTTTCCGGATAGAAATGTCTAATACAGTTTTTCATTTTTGTGGTTAAATTTTTCATAGGCGGTTTTGCCGTTCCTTTGGAAATCATTTGAAGCTTATCAGCGAAGTTTAATGTTGAAGATGCCTTTATTATTAAGACACATACCACACATTCACACACACTCTTCTTACTAAATTCTCAAACATTTTCAACGTTATTACTGACAGCCGAAGTTGACGCTATTTGCATGTCCACGTCCGTATTATTGTCCTCCATATCACACCATGCACGACGCGACGTACGTATCACATAGCAAACGGATAGCCATTCAAACAAAGAACCTACTGCAACGATAGCTTCCGCCACCACTTAAAGCACGCACTGAAATGCAAAAATTGCAAACAGCTGGTGGAGAGTTCAATAACCTCTGGCTTGATTCACAGGAAATCAAGCATACAGGACTTGGCAGCAGAGAAGCTAACGGCCCGCATAGGTTCTATTCGATATTCTATTGTGGCTGGGTCGAAGTCAAGCCCGCATTTATTATGGGCTTGATAATTAAAATAATATTTTAGCATTTTTAATATAAATTAAATTAATGGTTTCCTATTTCAAAAATTACATTTTAGAAGATGTTTTGTAATTTTTTTTGGGGAAGCACTGCTTCCCTTGCTTCCATGGACTGCACGCCCCTGATTGCATGAGACGTTTGTATCTTAGATCAATTAACACATTTTAAAGTAAATTATTATTAACTGAAAAGATAAATACACTTTCTGTAAAGGGAAAATGTTGTCTATTACCGACAAACACACTCACCGAAGAAACATATTTTTTTGGCGTCTAGGGACACTAAAACGTGCAGATATGTAAAAGCTTTTATTTGGCCGCCGCGCGCCGTCTTAAATTCATACCACAATTTTACCAGTTCATCTCTATACCATGATTAATTATTGCGCAATTTTTGAAATCAATCCATTAAGTAATATTTTTAAGCTGAATTTTTAAATACTTTATCAAGCTGGCATTTTGATTCGCCATTTTGGATTCGAAATAAAATTTTACCAATTTCCTTATAATGCTCGATTTTTTGCAAAATTTGATATTAATTATATAGTAGTTTTTTAGTCACACTAGGCCGCCATTTTGTTTCGCCATGTTTGGTTTTTACCAAGATGTTACCAGGTCATCCCCATATGACCCTTAATTTTTGACCAAAATTTGAAGTCAACCGAATGAGTAGTTTTTTAGTAACGCCGCGAACAGACAGACAGATAGACAGACAGACAGACCGACGAAATTGACAAAACATGTTTTTCGGCATCTGGGGTACCAGAAACGTCCTTGGAATTATAAAGTCGGTTGTATGCATTTATTAGAGGATCAAAAAAAAACAGAAATAAAGCAAAAGTATAGCAATTAAAATATTACAATATTTACACTTCAAGGTGTCCTTAAGACGCTGTTTTTACCAGTAATTATTACATTAATACAACTATCTAATAAAAGTAATTTTTTTTAAATAAAATTTTAATATATAGCTGACTAAACAAACAAACTAAAGAATAAACCTGTTTAAAATTTATTGTTTACGCTATTCAGCAAGTTGCGGCTTCATTTTATAACTATATGATGTAACAAATTACCAAATTCAAATTTTCTTCTGTTATCTGACAATAGTACTTTATACTCAGAAAATATTCGTTCAGCATCACAAGATACAATTGGAACATATTCAAACAAATTCAAATCACTGTTTATTAAAAATTGTTCATTATCGTACATACATCTTCTTTGCGCAAAACGTTTTGTGCTTCTTGTATACAATACGAATATTCCGCATTAAATTGGTTGATATATTTTTTTATTGCCTCGATATGTTCTGCGTAACAAATGGCAGCGTTTATTCAAGTTCCCCATCTAGTTACAATTGGTGATGGGGGCAGGGGGATGTTTCCTGCAGTTTTCCTTAATTTTTCTACCCGAGTCCGAGCTTTTAGGAATACTTTCTTCACCGAGGAAATCAGATCGTTCACTCGTGGATAAAAAGCACGAACTTGTTCTGCAACTCGATGATGGCATGTATCATTTTAGGGTACAATACTTGAAGACCACTCATTGTGTTACACATGTATGAAGCAGCATCTGTAATTGCCACTAGAGAGTCGTTGAAAAATCCAGCAACAGTTGAATGATTTGCTTTGTCTAAGGTCTTCATTGTAAGTAAATATGATTTATCCCTTTCAGCTTCTACACCCAATACACCAAAAACAAAATTGGCAACACATCTCTGTTCCACATCAGCTGTTTCATCTGGTGACACCTATATACTTTTATTTTTTACTTTTTCCCGCAATTCGGTAACTGTCTTATTGCATAATCTGGAACATAGTTTTTCCTAGTGAATTCATGTGGAATTGATGTCTTTTTGTACTGCTCTAAAAATTACTTCAGGGCAGGATTACTTAAATCCTCATTGAACTTTGATCGTTTGGGTCCCGGTCCTGATGAAAATGCTGTGGTGATTAAAACTTGTTGCTGAGCTCACTTTTTACTTTTTTGGATCTGATGCTTTGTAGTTCCTATGTGTTGTGCCACTTGGAATTTCTTGTTCGCAGTAACGGGAACATCACAATATTTACAAAACAGCACAAAACCGTCAGTCGTAAAATCAGGAAAATCTTTCACGAATTGATTTAATACCGCACTTAATGAACGCTTTTCTCTCGGCATATTGGACAATGTTCACGTCACAATGTGTAAACTAAACTGAATTGAAAAATTATTTCTAACATTCTTAAAACAGTTTTAAGAAAGGATGGGTAAAACCTTTGGCCTGTCAGCAATTAGATACTTTTTATTGTTATGAATTATATTTGAAATACATCAAATTTGTCTTGGGAAATAAAAATATATTCAGAAAAATTAGAATATATGCAGTTTCCAGTAATAGCTGCAAAAAAAATACAGAAATGGCCAAAATATGAATTTGCATATGCTTTCATGCAAATGCATATATATCCTAAGCCTAGAATAAATATTAGGAATAATATACCGGGTGTCCCAATTTGAATAAATAAAATAGGGCCGATATTTTTTCGACCTTACCCTGTATACTTATTCTTAAAGCTAAACTTAATTCTAGGGAAAAAGTCGTATAAGGAACAGTTTCCGCCTTTTTGATAAGTGATCATATAGCTGGGATACGAGGTGCCCGAATATGCTACATTTTCAAAAACGTCCTGCATCTCAAAAACCACAAGGGCTATGGAAACTCTGCTGGCGCCATCCATAATTTCACAAAAAAAGTAGCACCTGTCGCGAAAATCGCAATCCTCTATCTTTAAAAATAAGGGAGATACCCTGCAAAAGTGCCGAAAATGGGATACCCTGCACACAAATCGCTGGAAAGAGATTAGTGCTTTAGGTGTAAAATACCACACTTTCCATGCTCGTTATCTATTACATCGCAACGTTAGGAAAAATCCAAAAAGTAATTTTAAAGTTGGAAACAAAACTAGCAGAACTCGACTGGCCTTTAAACAACACATTTATGAGCGGAATCATGCAGCATATTACAGCCACCTCAGCTTTTTATAATATTGCATTTCATGTAGCGTTTCAAATTGTATCTAATTATAACGAGAATTTTTCTTACTTCTTACAGCACACTTGGATGCAGAAAATTACACCGTTTGCCTGTCTGGTTCAGACTTAACGGTAAAAAATTCTTTGATATTCGAGCGATAAGAGCCACTTTATTATATGTTTCACATATACATAGTTTTTCCCCTTGATGCTTTATGGAAACATTATATGGGTTATGGGCTGTCATTAAAATGAAAATAGAGGGTTATAGCGATGCTTGTCTTTTATTTTACAATTATTGTACCGTTACTTTTAATCTCTTTTTACATGGTTCATACGATGTTTCACATGCAAATCCTTGTGGATGCTGACGAGTACACCTATCCCTGGATTGCGCCCATTTTTATCTATCTGTATGTCATTAATTTGCAAAACCTATAAGAGTTTTTTTTAATGAGTTTTGATGTGTCAAACATATTTTAAAATATTGGCCTTTACACAGAACTTCTCTCCAAAATATAGTGTAACAATGAAAAATCTTAATAAAACTGTCCAACAACAACATCTTATTTTTCAATCCAAAACCGTTCGTCTAACGAAAAAAAGTCAAGAGGTTCTTTTTGTTGGCAACTAATAAGTGATTACGAAAATGATTTTTATTTTGACAAAAAGCAGTGGCGTGCCATTTTTTAATAAAATAAAATAATATTTTGGTCAATATCAACGGTTCAAAAAAAGGTAGATGATAAATTATTTTCATTAAATTATAGAGAAATTTATCCCCTTTTAAAATATGTAAAAATGAATATACAATTACATTTGTTTTTTTTGAAAAAAACTAAAAAATATGCTACTAATTCAGTTAACGCCATCTAGCGACGCCAGCAAAAGTCAAAAATTCAAAACCAAATAAGCGTTTTGTAGTGCAAATTATGCTCTTTCATATGAGCCTAAGTTTGCTAAAATCGGTCAAAAGAAACGGGAGACATCTTGGTTTGTTTGAAAAAACAATTGAACTTCCCCCACCGCTTTATTTTGATATAGAACAAAACATTTTAGACAAAAAGTATAGGGAAATGGTCACTAAATATGAAAATGATATCATCGATATATTTTCATTAGGCTAAATTCTATAAAAACCCCATTGTTCTACTTGGTCTTGGTTGTTACGCCCTCTAGCGGACGTTTGACAAACTCGAAAATAATTTTCAGCAATTTTTCTTAGCGACTTTTATTACGATTTTTTTTCTCAAATCTATACGACCAATATCCTATGAGTTATGGCCGCTCGCTACCCATAACTGATCACCCTGTACATACAAATGAGGCATACAAATTTTATGTAGAAATATCTGATTTAAACAAGTATTTTTCTCAAAGTTCGTACAACTCTTTTTCGTTTTTGTTATATGAACCATGTGTATATTTATTATTTAACTGGTGTCTTCTAAATAGCGTCACACCTTCTAGGTGGGAGAAAGCAGTTATTATATGCATAAGAAACGCGATTTAACACAACTTAGTTAACTACAGACCCATAAGCCTTCTGTCTCACTTATACAACAAATTAAAAAATATATACACAAAGTCTAGGTCTCAGTCGAAAATAAGTTTATAAATTAGGAATAGATTACATGTTTCGCCCTAACGGGCATCATCAGACCTATAGTTAATATTCATAACAACGGAAAATACAATTAAATAATATATAATTTTACCATAAACAACACATTTTACAAAGTACATAAAGCAAACATAACCAAACAAAGAAACAATAAAATACGAAACAAGGCTACGCTTGAATGACCAATCAGAGACGTCGATGTAAATTTATTTGATGAGAGGCGATAGGTCAGAACGAAAAAAGAAGAGATTGTTCAGGATGAGCTTGACTAACTGTCGTAAAGTACATGCTGCATTAATAAAAAGAAGAAGAATTGGTGAAAATTACAGAAAAGGCTGGAAGGATACGCAAAACAAAAATGTATAGCAATTCTTTTGAAATATTGTTAAAAATCAAATGAGGCTCAAAGTTAAACACTTCATTAACGCAGGTAAGGCGAAAATTAAGGTAAGGGTTCTTTTTAGCTTTTGTTATTTCCATCTTTTCCAAAAGATCCAACTTCTTACCTTTATCGCATTCGTGAATTATATTTAGATTTTCAGATATGGAAAAACGATGTTTGGAAGATACCAAATGATTCACAAAGGCAGATTTTGTATCAGAAATATCTGTATTTTAATGTTTTGTAACCAAGCTGAGGTGTTCCTGGATCCTTATCGAAATTTTTCTACTCGATTGTCCGACGTAAACAGCAGGACACTCTCCACAATGGAGGAAATAAACTCCAGGTTTCTCAAGACTATCCTTTTTGTCTTTGATTCTAGCTATGTGTTGTTTCAAAGTATTGTTTGTTTTAAAAGTATGGAGATATTAAATGAGTTAAAAAATTTAGCTAAATATAGAGATATATTTCCAAAGTATGTTAAACCTCTGAATCTGTTTGTATTAATTAGATTATTACGTATTATGTTATAAGAGAGTTTGTATTTGTTCATAAATTTATAAAAGTTTGTTGAGTGTTTTCATAGGGAAATCATTGTTTAAGGCAATTTCCCTTATTATATCTAATTCTGTAGTAAAAGGAGCTTGGGATAGTGGTAATTTAAAAAGTCTGTACAAAAACGAAAAGCTGCAAATTTGTGAGAAAATGGTGAGTTAGATGTAAACTGAATGATATTATCAGTACAGGAGCGTTTTCTATATACCTCAAAACTAATTTTGTTTTTATTTCTAATTAAAAGAAGGTTCTAAAAAGGAAGTTTGCCATCAGTTTCACTCTCCATAGTAAAGGATATTTTTTCATGTAAAGAATTGATAAATTCTAAAAATGTTAACAATTCTTGTTCTTTACCTTTCCAAACAATACAAATATCATCCACATATCACATCCTATAAATACTTAGGGCATGAGAAAACCTGCGAATTATCAAGAAGGATCAGTAGCTTGGGCTGCATTTGGTAAGCTCAAAAACATTATGGAGAAAGTTACGCAGGAAATATCGCTACGCGATAGAATCGCCAATGCTACCATCCGTAGAAGAACAGGAGTAGCAGACATAATTGTGAGAATAACCCGTCTCAAATGGAATTGAGCTGGTCAAATCGCAAAAATAAGGGACGACTGTTGGACAAGACGGATCTTAGAGTGGAGACCTCGAATTCGGGAACATAGAGGCAGAGGATCACCACCAAGATGGACCGATGACTTTAAAAAATAACAACAAAATTGGATGCAAGTGGCGCAAAACTGGACTACATGGAGAAACTTACGGGAAGCCTATGTCCAGCAGTGGACGCGAGAGGCTGGATGATGATGATGATAATGATGATGAAATGAACCATGTTGAAGAAAAAATAATAATTCTAAACCTTGGTGAAATAAAAATAAAACGTTAATAAAACATTTCCTGGCCGAATTCCCCGCGATTGTCTTAATTTACACTACTTATATTTTATAATATGCCCCAGGATAAGCGAATTTATAGATGACCATTTGGGATCGAGCCCTAGTAAATCTTACCAAATTTTGATTTTTGATAAATCAAATACGCCTTAACAGGAGCATTCTTTTGTTTTCTGTGTAGGTAAGGTGCTCCTTCTGCACAAAATATCGAAAAATGTTATTAATAAAAGTTGCTTAGAATATAATTTATGCATGCCTAACTAGATTAAAGTTATTAAGTCAGGTGGGATCTCAAGGGGCAGCGCAACCATTATTATTGAGAAAAAAAAATACGCCACTGACTCTTTTTGCAGTTTTTTCAGTTTAGGCAAATAAAAATACAACTTTTTTGTCTCTTGTGTTTTGTTCGTATCAAGCCTCGTTTTCGAGAAAAAAAACATAAAAATGACTTTAAACCACTTAAAAATTATCCATGGACAACATTTAAAAAATTTGAATAAATATATAGTTTGCTATTCACTGTTGTGCCGTTCCAGCCCCGTAATAAAAAAGTACGGCCCAATTATACCGCCAGTCCAAATTCCATACCAAACCGTGGCTATATATATATATATATATATATATATATATATATATATATATATAATTTATAGAGGTTGGTTCAATTAAGAAAAATACCTGAAAAAATTTTTGCAGCGTTCCTGGATAAGGCGCAAATGGTAAAATGTAAACGCCAATTCTTTCTTTGGTCTCTGAAAACTGGCTTAACTTATATTGATGAGGATCTTTAAAAAAATTACAAAAACTTTGTTTTTTTGGAACATCAGAAATTATTAAATTTACCTCTATATTAAAAACAAATGAAATAATTGAAAACCCGCCAAATTGGTTTTAGATAGTGGTTCGTAGAATAAAATAACATGCCCAAAATTGAACAAAACTAAAAATTGAGGAAACTCGGGTAAAATTTGAACGATTTTATATAAATATGTATTATGTAGAGGATCATTTTGATGAACCGAGGTAGCGTTAACCAATTCTAGATAGACAAAGCCTTTAAACATCGAAAAGCGCATCCCTGTAACTTTTTTAGTTTTTGAAAAATTCTGCTTTAAATTTGGGTAAAAATTTTGAGATGTGCAAAACAAATGGCCAGCAGTTTATTTTATAACGGAAATCGGGTTTTTTAGGGGAATTCGATAACAAGTCCTAATGTATTTTCATTTTAAGCATAAAATATTCTTTAAAAACATTTTAATATTACGAGAGCTAGACAGTTTTTCAACTATCATGTTTTTCAAAAATTTTTGTCAGAGTATGTTCAGAATGACTTGATCCAGAAAAAGCTCCTTGATCTGAATCACCCAAATATGATATTTAAGGTAGTTTCTTAGAAACCATTTGAAACGTTTCCTCTAATTTTTTACAACAAACAGATAAATCATTTAGGGTGTTTATATTCTGCAAAGCTAATTGACTAATATATTCACTAAGTAAATTCTTATGGGCATATTTAACTTTAGTTACCTCCGCTGGCGAAATTGACTCACGAGAGAATAAGTTTTCTAAATGCACAATGAATAGAGTAACAGATTCAGTTCTTTTCTGTCTGCTCTGTCTTATTAGGTGGTAAAATCTTTTTTAGATTCTAAAGAAGGCTAATCAGAAAGTATAGATTTAATGCTACCAGTGGCGGCTCGTGGTGAATTATATTGGGAGGTCAATAATAAATTTAAAAATAAGCATACTTAAAATAAAAATAAATATCTTATCTTTAAATTCTCTTGAAGTTCAGGTCTACTCTTCGTTCTTTAGAATTGGAAAAATGCTGAATGATACATTCGTTAAAATTGCACGCACATTCCTTTTATAAACGATTTCTCGATAATTAACATTGCTAAAGCAGATAGTCTATCTTGGCCCAACTACTTAACAAAATTTATAAGCCATCGAAAAACCCCTGGATTTTCAGACAAAGCAGTTTCATCATGGCCACGTAGTGCCAGCTCGAATGCACCACAAAATTTTACACAATCTATAATTTTGTTTGAAATATCACGATTTTTAGATACATTTTCATTAAAATCTCTAAGGGATTTTCTATAAGCTGTGTCTAGCTGAGTGCAAATATCAACACTTCCGACGGTAGCATAGTTCACCGAACATTTCATGTGATCTACAGAAAACGTTTATTTATTTTTTCTTTTAAGTGTTTTAAGTCTTTAACACCGGTTTTGCGCCATAATAAGTCCGACGAGTCCTTAGAAACAATAAATAAACATAACAGTAAAATGAGTTGGAGACATCACAACCACATATCCAGTTAGCCAAATCGTACATACTTTTGCGAAAATTTCAATGAACCTCTTTATTTTTGTCTTTACTAGTTTGTCGTGTACTAAGTTCTGGCAAATTGGGACCACTTACTTTGACTTTGGCTGATATCTCAAAATTAAGTTCGTTAGCACACTTTAGTTGTTTAATTTTGCGCTACCGACATTTTATTTCATCTACATTCACAGCTCAAACATAGACCACCTTGCAATTGGTTATTTTTGCAAAATCAAGTTCGTAAGTTGTTTATTTTTTTTGCACTAGTCACTACCAACATTTTCTTTCCTGTATATTTCCAACTCACACATGGATCATAAAAAGAAAAAAATATATATTACAGAAAACAGTATATAAATCAAGTTTCATCGATTAAAAACGTCCGAAACAATATCGAGTTAGAATATCAACCGCGCGACCTCTGAACAATTGAACTTCCGCATGCCGACGTGTGCCCTCGACCGATCTGTGGAATTATGTGAAGAGACCGGCCGATGACCCAAATCGCGATTTCATGTTCCATTTGCTATCACGTTCGGCTGCCGCTCGGTAGCTGTGAAATCTTCGGGTACTTTCGTCAAGCTTTAAGGTAATCACGGCAATTCAGACTGCCCAGTCCAGTTTAATATAACGTACTTTATTATTATTATTAATAGTGTAGCGTATTTAACTTTTCCCAAGGTTCGCGTTTTATTACAACTATTAGGAGGGACGGTCAAACGAATAACTTATTTTCTGAAATATTTTTAGGGAGTCATTGACCAAATGAATCTATGGAAGAGCCGCCACTGAATGCTACTATACCATACAAATGCGTCTTCAATAAAAGCTTGAACTGTAAACTTAAAAAGTTCATCTTAATAAACGTTACAAGCCTGAGTAAGATCAGAAACTCCTTCAAGAAAATTAAAGATACTTTCAGGGTCATCGTTAAACTTAATTCCCAGTTGTTTACTAACCGAACATGTGACAGTAGGATTTACATTTACTGCGTGGTGATGTCAGATTGCCAGAGTTAGGGTCTTCAACAATTTTATCCCCTAACGTAGACTCTAATTTAAGATAAGTTACAGAATTTTTAAATTATACCACCAACTTCCTCAGGAAGAACCATTCTGATTGATAAATTAGCTTATCTAGATCTTACTCGAAGATACGTGTTATCTGTAGACGTTCCTTCGAAGTCAGAAGTTAAAATTTTCTATAGAAATAATAATTTCAGTAATTTCTAGTTTTTCAATAAGATTACATACAGATCTGACTACCGGGTTGTTTAAGTTCCAATTTAAGCAAATCGCCGCAAGGGGCACCACCAGTGAACTATATACTTCGTTGCGTAATTCTCTAGGCACAATTTTTAACCGCATAGACAATTCATAGGTCTGCCAAACACCAAAAATCGTATTTTAATTCTTGTAAGGTTAGACCAGCTTAAGAACCGTATTTTTCTACTTGTAAATCCATAATCTTCTTTTCGGATTATATCTTTTAAATCTGCCTCGAAACAGCATAATCTCAAATATACCGGAAAAATACCTAGTCTTTTGCATAATGCTAGAATTTCACACTCGGTGGATATACTATAAAGATTCGCATTATGCCTCATTGTTCCCGCTCGGCAATAGAAAATGTGTCAAAAGTGAAGTGGTTTAAATCTCTTCCGCAGAACTGCGTTCGAAATTTAAACCAGTATACTGAATGTCATTTGAAACGGTCCACGCAAAACTTGATGAGATATTTTTCTTGTTAAAGAATCATGATGTTTTAATTTTTTATATCGTATCCTGTCAATATACAGGGTGTTTACTTAAGGGCGTTCACAATCAATATCTCGGTAGTCAAGTTAGCGCCTTGAAAAAAAATATTATAACAAAAGTGGCCCAGAACAACTGAATAAAAATATTTTGATTTTTCTAAATTGATGAAAGTGGGCGTAGTTGTAAGATTGAACAATGAATTTCAAAAATTCTACAAAAACTTCCAGAACTAGACGTAACTTTTATTCCCTCATTGGACACATGAGTTAATTTCTTATCACTTTGGTTTTAAATTTATTGTCATATCACCCTTCATGAGGGTGGGGGAGCTGTTGACTGACGAAAGATTTAAATTGCTCTATCTTCTGAACCCCTTATCCAAATTGAATGAGCTTAGACTTATTTAAAAGGAAATTTTAAGCTGTTTTATGATTCGGATCGAGTGATATTTCCTAGTTTTTCAGAAATTAGTTAGTAAGCCCCGTTTGTAATGATTACAGTTTTTTCCAATTCGTATAAAATGTTTAAATGGAAGGTTATATTTCTCTTAAGTTAATTAATAAAAGACCGAACTTTTGCCCAAAAAGTGAATTAATAGGTATTTTTTGGATGATATGATTATTACCGAGGATATCGGAGTGAGATTAAAATCTTCTGTTCAGAAAGGAGGCACAAAAATACCATCTGCCAAAAAAAAAGTCATGAATGAGTAATTTTAATAAATACCGGTTTTAATTGTCGTTAGTTGTGTCTTTTAATTTGCCAACTCTACCACAATTTACTCAACTGCTTAGTATATTGAAGGGCCCAGTCCCCCTGCTCCCATTTTGGTGCTGCTGCACACAGATCACATGATGTCTGCAGTATTACAGATCGATATAAGCATTTGACAGAAACTTCATTAGTCTAGCAAACGAGCCAAAACATCAGTCAAATATGGCGTTTGACCTTAAAAATGCATCAAATTTTTTAGGTCTTCTTACTTTTCGACGAAGAAAAAAAATAACTGGAGGAAAAATATGTTGTTTTTTTGTTAAGTTTATCGAAAGTCTACAGTTTTTTAATGAAAAACAAACTTTTTTGAAACTAATAGCTAATACTCCTAATTTATTATATTTCACTCGTAAAAATAATATCTACATTTTTAATGTTTAGGAGATTAAAATGATCAAAAAAGAACTATTTTGTTAAATAATTAAGTTTGCAATAACAGCGAATTTTTAACAAGTTATCACACAACTTTGTTATTTTTTAATACGTTTAAAAACATGACATGCACTAAATAACATAAATTTTCCATCAAAATATTATAAAGAAACACTGTTTGCGATAATAAACACTAGATATTTTATTTGTAAAACATAGCTGGCCTTTAAATATATTTTAAATCTATTTAGATATTTTTATCAAAATACACGATGAAATACACACACATATATATATATATATATATATATATATATATATATATATATATATATATATATACTAGCGGGTACATGCGACTTCGTTCGCGTATATGCCTATAATGAAAGGGATGTAAAAAGGTATGTACTTAAATCGCCTCATTTGAGTACCTCTTTATAAACCACGTTTGTTGTTGCAATCTCTGGCTGTAAAATAGCCAAGTTACTATGCGAACTTACTCTAAACTCTAAAGCATGCGAGATAGATTTGACCATGGGAAAAACAATCGTAGCGCAAATCTACTCCAGCTCTACTTAATGATTGCCTTTGAGCTTTATTAAATGTCATAGCGAAACAAAGCTTTAACGAAAACTATACACTTTTAAAATGAAAAGGATAGTCTGACGAAATTAAAAGGATACGTGGTATAAAAGCTGTTTATCCCAGACCAGGTCCAGAAATAATAGTAGACTCTATTACATTGTTTTGTAATGTTTTAACCTGTAGCCGAGTTCTATTACACAATTTTGGTGGTTTTAAATTTTAAATAAGCATCACTGGTGCCCCCACTTTAAAAGTTAACTCATGAGGAGAGATTCCTAAAGGGTTTAGAGAGTGTAGGAACTCGACAGGATAATTAACCGCATTTTCTTGGTCTATAACTACATCTATTGAGTAGTATGTTAATTGTGGAGCAGTAATTGTTTCCAATAAAGCTAGATTTATTTCATCTGCTGTGCTTTTTTTTGGAGTTAATATAGCTCGTTCTTTAAACCAAGAAGCGGTTTTATTTGGCAACTTTCGAGTCCACTATAAACATTTAAGGGGTAATTTCACCCCCTTGGAAACTGACTTTCGAGGAATCCCTTCTTATCGAACCTCTGCACTCTAAAATCAAGCTGTTTGCACAAGTTCAGCTTTCTACGGCAAAAGATTTAAGAAAGATTGCAAAAATTAATTATTGACCCGATTTTTTCAAAAACCCTGAACAAATTTATAAAAAATCTTAAAATATGTAATATAATAAAATAAAAAGCACGTGTTCAAGTGTTTTTCCGAATAACTAACGTTTTTTTGAATAAAATATATTATAATATTTAAGGGATGGGTTTACCCCTTTGGACACATTCTACGAATTTTTAAAATCCTAAAATATGTAAAGAAATAAATTAAAAAACAAATTATCAAGCGTTTTTCCGAAAAACTGACGGTTCTTTAAATAAAAAATATTGTAATATTTAAGGGGTGGTTTCACCCCTTTGGAATTTGAGTTTTAAAAAATTCCTTCTTGTCGAATCTTTTCACCCTAAAATCAACCTATATGCCAAAATTCAGCCTTTTACCTCGAAAGGTTTGATCTAGAGCGTGATGAGTAAGTCAATCAATTAAGTCTTTTATATATTAGTAGTATAGGTTATATATATATATATATATATATATATATATATATATATATATATATATATATATATATATATATATATATATATATATATGATAGTATGTTTTCATTCCACGTACACCAACATCGTAACAAGAAAATGATCCTTGTTTGGAACATGTTCTGCATCACAGCAGACACAATGATCCATTTTAGTCAAACGACGATCGCGATTTCGCTCTTATTAGAGCTCATCAGGCCGCCATAGACTAGCGAGCCCCGTGTAGGGCAAAGGCACAAAATGGAATCACAAAAACAACTACTCCGCTGGCTAATACCACGACCGGCATTGAATTACATTGTGACTCATGGCTTTCGTTGGGAGCTTAAATGATAGTATGTTTTCATTCCACGTACACCAACATCGTAACAAGAAAATGATCCTTGTTTGGAACATGTTCTGCATCACAGCAGACACAATGATCCATTTTAGTCAAACGACGATCGCGATTTCGCTCTTATTAGAGCTCATCAGGCCGCCATAGACTAGCGAGCCCCGTGTAGGGCAAAGGCACAAAATGGAATCACAAAAACAACTACTCCGCTGGCTAATACCACGACCGGCATTGAATTACATTGTGACTCATGGCTTTCGTTGGGAGCTTAAATGGTAGTATGTTTTCATTCCACGTACACCAACATCGTAACAAGAAAATGATCCTTGTTTGGAACATGTTCTGCATCACAGCAGACACAATGATCCATTTTAGTCAAACGACGATCGCGATTTCGCTCTTATTAGAGCTCATCAGGCCGCCATAGACTAGCGTATATATATATATATATATATATATATATATATATATATATATATATATATATATATATATATACATGTATATACAGGGTTATTCACGCAACCCGTTCATTAAAAGTTTTTGATGATGCCATTTAGATAAAAATTTCAAATTTTGGGATTAAGGTAAGGTCAAGGGGTACTTCTTTTTTGAAATATTTTCAACTTCCTGCCACTTCCGGTTTAACCGGAAGTTGGTATCAGCTTGCTTATTTTAAATGGAACACCCTGTATTTTACGATATTTTTGGATTCTACGGAGAATTCTAATGCTATTTTATGTAGCATGTCCTATACCTAGGTTCAAGCGTTCTTAAGATACTTGACCTTGAACCAAAAATATGCCTTCAGGGTACGAAATTTTAAAATCTCATATTTTTGTAAGTTTTGAAGATATAATCTTCATATTTTGCAGACGATCGGTAAATAATCTTAGGTTTCTATTTTTTTTATTGAATTTGTCTATTTTTATACAGGGTGTTCTAAATTCAGCGGCAAACATTCACATTTTCAAAGCCGCGAAAGTCCGTTTTTTTAAATGGAGAATTTAATTTTCTATCGAACTGTATTAAGGTTCCCTATACCTATCGATAACCATTTTCGAAATAATCAGGTTTTTATTAAACTATCATATGTATTTGCTAAATGCTTACACCTTCCCGTAGTAAGCCATGGGAAAACAATTGTTGTGCTTTTCTATTCAACATGACAGCTGATTTGAAACTTTTAAATTAAAATAAAATAACACTCAAAAGCTGATATTCTCAATTTATTTTATATTCGCGGAGAATGTTACAAAATATTGGAGAGAACGTGCCATGTTTTTAATGAAAAACATCCTCATTTATCGCCAATGAACAAGATAAAATTGAAGATGATTGAAACGAAATTTTTTCGTTTCGGAAAAGTTAAAGTTATAAACAATGTAATAAATTGTTTACATTATTTTTAACCATATCTACTAAGTTCGAGACTGTTCTAAACTTGTTTTAGTGAACTTAAAAATTATAGCAATCTAACAATCAACAATAAATAAATAAAATAATAAAATTGAATTATAACAAATGTTCTATATGCTGTCCGTTCATTTGAAGACACATTTCAATTCTTCTTTGTACAGTTGCTGTGGCCCGTTGAATTTGTCCGTTTTCTAATTCGGCAAAAGCTGTTCGTATCCTGTCCAGTAAATCTTGTTGGTTATTTACTGGGGAAACATAGACTTTACTTTTGATAAATCCCCATAAATAAAAGTTTAGGGGTGTTAAATCAGGCGATCGCGGGGGCCATCTCCAAGGGCCATTGGGACCAATCCAGCGATCTTCAAAAATTCGAGATAATTGGAGATAAACTGCAGCGGAATTACGTGCTGGTGCTCCATCTAATTAATACCAATAATTTTGCAGCTCACCAATAGGAATTTCTTCTATAAATTCAGAAACCGTTCCTCGTAGAATTTCCAAATACTTATCACTGTTTAAATTGTCTTCATAAATACAGTAACCCACCTGATCATTTAATACTATACCGAAAACATTGAAGCTAAACCTCTCTTGAGAACGCGTTTCGCGTAAAGCGTGCGCCCAGAAATGTTCGTTTCTTCTATTTGTTATTCCTTCTCTAGAAAATTTCGCTTCATCGGTCCAAAATATTTTTGAAGGGAATTGAGGGTCCTCTTGAATTTTCAAAAACACGAATTCGCAAAATTCTACTTGTCGGACGTCATCACCAGGTCTCAAGGCTTGCACGTTTTGGAAGGAATAAGGGTGCATATGATGTTCGCTCAAGATTCTTTGGACAGATGAAGAAGAAATTCCCAAATCGTTTTCTGCAGACGGTATTGAACTTTGCGGGTTTGCGTGGAAATAAGCTAATGTGTTTATTACGTTATCCTTGGCATTTGTCACTGGTTTCGGAACATTTTTTGTAACTTTAACCTTGCCAAAACGCAAAAAGTTCGTTTCAATCCTCTTGAATTTTGACTTGTTCATTGGCGGCAAATCAGGGTGGCGTCCATTTTAGAAGATTTAGTTTATCACTGACAGCTTTCGATAAATAACGCATACTAATCATCTGTCATATTGGATATTGGATCTCAATTGTTTTTCCATGGCTCACCATTGGAACATCTAAACATTTAAGCAAATACATACGATATTTTTATAAAACCCAATTATAGATATAGGGAACCTTAATACAGTTCGATAGAAAATGAAATTCTACATTTTATAGTGCATAAAGTTATAGGGTGTCCCATTTAAAAAACGGACTTTAGCGGCTTTGAAAATGTGAATGTTTGCCGCTGAATTTAGGACACCCTAAGATTATTTACCGATCGTCTGCAAAATATGAAGAATCTATCTTCAAAACCTACAAAAATATGAGATTTTAAAATTTGGTACCCTGAAGGAAAAGAAGTACCCCTTGACCTTACCTTAATCCCAAAATTTTAAATTTTTATCTTAATGGCATCATCAAAACCTTTTAATGAACGGGTTACGTGAATAACCCTGTATATATAAGTATTCCCTATATGTCAAAAAATATGTTTTATCAAATCCGTCGGTCAATATGCTGGAACAAGGTGGCAGAGTAGCAAAACTTTAACAAAATTATTACTAAAATACTACATATTCAATTTATGATATAGAAAAAAACTGGTAAAGTTGTTGATATGAATTCAAGATGGCGGCCAAATGAAATTTTTAATAAATCAACGTAAAACTAATTTTATTCAATTGACTTTTACCAAAAATATGAAATGTGATGTAGAGATAAACTGGTATGAATTCAACATGTCGTAGCAACATGATGGTGTATGCGTCAATGTGAAAACTACTTATTGAATTTGTTTTAAATTATGCCTAAAAATCAAGTGTGGCATTGGCAGAAACTGGTAAATTTTTGGTAGGCAACCAATATGAAGGAACAAAATGGCGCCCAATGAAAATGTTTAAAAAAACTGTATAAATATCTTACTAAATAGCTATAACGAAGGATATTACGGGTAAATTCAAATTGAGAATTGTTATTAAAACTAGAACGTAGCTCTACTTAACACCCATATTGCACGCTCTTGTATACAAGAAGTATTTTAGGTAGCGACCAAGACATTACAAAGCCAACAGAGCCGTAAAACTATTTTCTTTTAAATTGTCATAATGGCACTCAAAAGATACAGTTTATTGTTATCGGGCTAAACATCTGCTTTGTAAAAGGGGCCTTAGGTGGTCCTTGATCTATGAAGGTGCTTTTAAATGGTTTTAGAATGATGAATTTTGTGATGATTTTGGCGAGAGTGTGGTCTATTGTCCAGCGAGGCAACAGAATTGTCAGATACCTTTTTTGAAATATGACACCGTAGTGCGGACGACTTGATAAAGGTGTTTTGAATATTCCCAGTTTATTACTTCCCTCGGAAAAGAGAAACATTGTTGTCGTGAAAAAATCACTCTCCGAGATTTTTTCAGATCTTTAAGTTTCAGGGTCCCTAGATCTGTCTGTGGTCTGTCTATCCGCGGCATAGCTAAAAAACTACTTGCCCGATAGACTTCAAATTTTGGTCAAAAAGTAAGTACTGTAAATGTTA
Source organism: Kuschelorhynchus macadamiae (assembly GCA_030620095.1). Lineage (NCBI taxonomy): Eukaryota > Metazoa > Arthropoda > Insecta > Coleoptera > Curculionidae > Kuschelorhynchus > Kuschelorhynchus macadamiae. The sequence goes on along the minus strand of JAUTXW010002846.1, from coordinate 202,315 downwards.
AAAAAATATTAGTAAAAAAACTACTTATCCAATTTATCTCAAATTTACAGTATTAAGCAAATATCAAGTATTATATAGGAATGAAATTTTTGGTATGAATCTAAGATGGCGGAACAAAATGGCGGCGTAATAAAATATTTGAAAGTTCAGCCTGAAAAAACTTCATACATTAATTTCAAATTATGTACCATAACTGAACGCGGTATAGAGAAAAATTAGTAAAATTGTGGTACTAATTCAAGAGGGCGGAACAAAATGCCGGCCAAATAAAATGTTTTTAATTGTGGAAAAATCACCCTTTCAGTTCTGTAAATCCTCACGTTTTAGCGCCCTTAATGTCAAAAAAGTTTTTATCAATTCCGTCGGCCCGTCTGTCCGTCTGACGGAAAAATCAAATGTTACATAGGAATGAACTGGTAATATTTTGGTTTGAATCCAAGATAGCGAAACAAAATGGCGACCTAATAAAATATTTAAAAAATCAGCCTGAAAACAACTACTTTTTTGATTAATTTCAAAGTTCGTGCAAGCATTAAGTGTAATATAGAGATAAACTTGTATAAATTAGTGGTACGAATTAAAGATGTTGAAACAAAATGGAGGCCAAATAAAATTTATAAAAAACCGACGTAAAAATGTTTTCAACTGACTCAAAATTTTGCAGAAACATGAAATATGATTTACCTCAGGGTAAACTGGTAAGAATTTAACATGATGGTGGCCAATAAAAAGGTTTGAAAAGACAGTATAGATATGTGTTCTTAAATGACTAAGTACTGAATTAAATTCGGCCACACCGCTCTATTTCTAATAAAAGGAAAGATTCATAAGGAGAGAAGTTCCAGGTAAAGGAAATATACCGTTTTTTTTTATATATTTTTAAATTGCATACTGATTTAATCCAATAAGACTTTATTTTCATCCATTTTTATAAATGATACTTCGATGATACTATTGCAGTAGACTATCTACCATATAAAAAATTGATTCTGAAGAGACCACAACACCCAATTTATTTCAAGTACAAATGGTACGAAAAAGGTAAAGATCGTAACAGATAGTAGTCCAGTCACCAGGGGGTTGGGGAGGTGGACATGCTAAAGTGCACTTTTCTTTCTGAAAATGACCTTCTGAGGAGCTGCTTAATAGTTATAACTTTATAACTACTTAAAAAAAATTAAATTCTTGAGGGCTTATGTAGATGTAGTAGTAGTTTTTTTTTTCATTTCTGTAAACAAAAGAAAAGATACAGAAGGGAATTTCTAGTTAAATTACTTTACAGTAAAAAATGCACTCAATTTAATATTCGGGGCCGTTAGGTGAATTTGCCCCACGTTAGCGCTAGGTTCGGCAATATGGCCATTGTTATACCCAAGTAATAATTATTAGAAATAAATTCAGAGTTTTACTATATTGTGGAAATATATCTCTACATTTAGTTAAGTCATTTAATATCTCGATACCATTTAAAACAAACAATACATTAAAACAACACATAGTTAGAATCAAAGACAAAAATGATAGTCTTAAGAAATCTGAAGTGTATTCACTTCATTGTGGAGAGTGTCCTGCTGTTTACGTGAGAAAATCAGGTAGGAAAATTTGGACAAGGATCCAGACACACCTCAGCCTTGCGTATAATTTTATAATTACAATTTATAATTTTACCTCCTGTTATTTTGGATTTTTAATAATTACCAATACTTAAATAAAAGAGCAACAAAAATTCGATTAGTTCGGTATTTCATTTGTGTATTCAATCAACTTACTATAAAAATTACTAGATGAAGTCAAAAAAAGATGAAAGACTGTGTGTACATGATTGAGGACTGGTTGTGTACACAATACAAAAAAAAAGTTCTTTTAAGTAAAAGATTATATTATATACAAAAATATAAAAAATGGACGAAACCTACAATTTGTGATAGTTTGCTTAATGACATATATTATCAAAAACGTAAATTAGCCCTTCTATCACCCCCTTAAAATTTTCTATTCATATACAGGGTGATCCCTATAATGTTACCTCTCTAACTTTCTTATTATTCAAGATTGAAAAAAAAATAAAAAAATTGGTATGAAGGGTTACTATTCTGGATTTGTACGCACATAGAAATCATCAAGTGGAGCAAAAAGTTGCATTTTTTTAACGAAACGCCTTGCGTATAATTGCATTTTTGAATTCTACTAAAAATTCTATGAATATTTTGTATTTGAAATTTCCACGTATCTTCAATTGCTTTGGAGATATTGACAGTTGAAACTGAAAAACTTGACACTGTAGAAAGCTTGACAATATTTTGTTAATATATAAGGGGGAGGAAAAAGTTTCAAGTTATATATAATATATAATTGCGTTTTTGGATTCCACCAAAAATTCTATGAATATTTTGTATTTATAATTTTCACATATTTTCAATTTATTTGGAGATATTAAAAGTTGATATTGAAAATTTTGACACTGTAGAAGGCTATTCTTGTTATATGAGTATTCAAGATTGAATACAAATTAAAAAATTTGCAGTGTTATTACTCTAGTTTTAGTGCAGTAAAGAAATCTTCTTTATCTCAATTAATATAAGGGCCAGCACTTTTTTACCTCAGATATTTTACGAATTGATTTATTAGGATACTTTTCGACTGAAAGCAATACTATATTATTATTTACTTCGACATTTCTACTGTTGCTGTTCGTCTTTTTCTTTTTAAATCCGAAATCTTTTTTCATTTGTTGCAAACTTTTTGCCGGTCACTATAATAGAACCTAGACTATTTTCAACCCCCTGCGAAACATTATAGGTCTAAAACAAAAATGTATCCCCTAAGTAGAGTGTACTCAAAAAGAACGAACCTAAAAAACAATAGTGCGCCTTGCAAAACAAAAAAAAAACATAACAACCATTTGACAGTTTACTTATTTATTACTGTTATGTCAGTTTTAAATCGCTATTAATTTAATTTAATGATCATAATAGTATGCCTTATTTACTTAGAGAAAATCAAAAAAGTTTAGTTTCACATATAAAAAACAGTTATAACAACAGAGCTGCGCAACAAAAGCTTAGAGCTAATAGTATTCGATTGCATGTTCCATGCAAGCAAACGTTCAAGAAATTACACGCGAAGCTCTAGGGAAGTTAAAAAAATACAAAAAAGACGACAAGTGCTTCGAAAACACGAATCAACATTTTCGACCAGCGGCATGCTGAATCGCAAGAATAAACGGCAATTCGCAACAGTTAATCCATACTGTTGTCGGGAATGTCAGTTCCAAGGGCGCCAATCCGCCAACGTGTGGTGTGGGATACTGGATAATATGATATTGGGCCATACTTTTTTGATATTATTTTCAACGGAGAAAGGTATTTAAGTTGTCTGCAACACGAGTTAGAGGATTATTTAAATCAATTGCCATTAAACAATACGAGTATAAGAAACGTTGTATTTCAACAAGATGGGGCTCGACCTCACAATCATCGAATAGTTAAAAACCATCTTAGTCAACGTGTTGGCCAGTGGATTGGAGAAGATGTTCCCATTAAATGACCACCGAATAGCCCCGACCTAACGCCGTAGGGTGCGTTTTTATGGGGTCATTTGAAAGACAAAATATAGGCATTTCATATAGTTAATACTGAACATCTAAAGGATCTTATAAGGACCAGGGTTACAGTAAAAAATGCACTCAATTTGGATGAAAAGTATGCCGAATCGATCACAGAAGCCATAGAGAAACTGAGAAGGATATACGTCCAATTCCAAACGGTGGAATAATTTTACATTTAATTATAGATATAACTTGCTTTTGGTTTGACAAGAAGGGGGGCAGGTCGCACCCCGTTTTGTAGCACTGTAAAATATGTCAACGGATCAAGTTATAATAAAAAGATTTGCTTATTTTGGTCTATATTAAAAGACACTGAACACGGATCGAACGGAGAAAGTCAAACCTTCTGCAGTGTCAAAATTTTCACTTTAACTGTCAATATATCTCCAAAGCAATTGAAGATACATGAAAGTTTCAAATACAAAACATTCATAGAATTTTTAGTAGAATCCAAGAAAACAATTATATATAGGGCGTTCCATTAAAAAATGCAACTTTTTGCTCCCCCTTGTACAGGGTGTCCCATTTTGGGTACTTTTGCGGAATATCTCCGTTATTTGTATAGATAGAAAGTTGCGGTTTTCGCGACAGTGTGCTACTTAAAACTAAAGATGCCGTTAACAAAATCACTATAGCCCTTTTAGTTTTTGAGATACATGGCTAAGTTGAAAATGTTGCATTTTCGGGCACCCCTCGTATCTCAACTATCAGATAACTTTGCAAAATGTGAAAACTGTTTCTTATATAACTTTTCCCGTAGAATTCAATTCCGCCTTCGGAATTAGTATACCGGGTCAGATCACAAAGTTATCGGACCCTACTTTATTTTTTATATGAAACTTCTCAGAAACACGCAAATAAATGACAATTTACTGAAATTAAATTCATAATTTAATAGTAGGCTATGGCTATGTTTTATGACAACAAACAAAAATAAATGTCAAATATTTGTCTCTCATTGGTTTTTGGATCGACTTTATAAAGCAGTTTATAAACGTTCTTTTGGTATTTTTATTTAATTGACAGTTGTCAATTTCTTCGAATAACTTTTTATAGAGTAACGAAAATTCTGAAGAAGCCTCGGAATTATATTTCCCGAGGTAAGTAAGCTAACATAAAATAACATTATTAAAAAAAGGAAAAACAAAAAATTTTAATTCAAAATTTGGACATTTTTGAAAATATTTGAATAGTTTTAAAAAGAACCATTGGTCACATTAGCAGATTTCGAAAGGCTAAATGAATTGCCTCTCGAACTTCTGCTATTCCGTCATATCGTGTTTTATATACTTTGTATATATATATTTATGTATATAGCCCCATAAAAAAATCTAAAGTTGAGAGATCTGGAGATCGTGGAGGCCATCTAACAGGTCCGTTGGTACCCATCCATCTTTGGGAAAAGTTATTATCAAGAAAATCCCTTAAAAGCCTAGAGTTGCGACTTGGGCACCATCTTGCTGTAGGTAAACAGTATTATATTGTGCCAATGGAATATTTTCGAGCAGTTCTGGAATAACTTCCTGAAGGATTTCTAGGTATCTTCTTGCTATAAGACCTCCTTCAAAAATTCTATGAACTATATGTCTGGCCAAAATAAAACATGACACCCCAACTCCAAATATCCTGCACTTGAAAAAAAACATTCGTCTGACCAGACAACAAGTCTGCCAAATAAATTGTTAGTATCGATTTGTTGCAAATACCAGGATGCAAATACTGCACTATATTAAAATTGTATGGATGATACTTTTATTTCTTTAAGATCCTCTGACCGTCAGTTTTTGGCACACCAATTTCCTTCTCAATTTATCTACATGAGGACGAAGGTGTTGCATCTATATATCCCAAAACATCAGCCTCTTTTCTTTCCCTGCTTTCTTTGTTGTGTGTTTTAGGACACGGGTGAACCGTGCTTAACTAAATTTGCTTTTAAACGAGCAAATATCTCAAAAAACGGTTGCCGTCTTTTTATATATCTAATAAGCAAAAACTTATAACGATACAGATTTTCATAACCTTTATAAACTGCTTTATAAACCAAAAGTTGATCCAAAAACCAATGAGATGTTTTATTTTTATTTGTTGTCATAAACAATAGCCATAGCCTACTATTAAATTATGCATTTAATCTCTGAAAATTGTCATTTATTTGCGTGTCTCTAAAAAAAAAAGTACGTACTGTTATATATTTTTGAAAAGGTGCAAAAATGGACAAATTTTACCGTCTATAAATATACAAGGTATTCCATTTAAAAAAAATAAAGTAGGGTCCCATAACTTTTTGACCTGACCCTGGAATTGAGTTCTACGAGAAAAGTTATATAAGAAACAGTTTTCACATTTTCGATAAGTTATCTGATAGGGGTGCCTGAAAATTCAATTTAGTCCTACATCTTAAAAACCAAAAGGGCTATGAAAATTTTGTTAACGGCATCTTTAGTTTTACGAAAGAGTAGCATCCTGTCGCCAAAACCTCAACTTTCTATCCACAAAAATAACGGAGATACCCCGCAAAAGTACCCAAAATGGGACACCTTGTACATTAATAAAAATAAACTTGACTTCTATGTGCGTGCAAAATCCAGAGTAGTAACCTTACATACCAATTTTTAGTCGAATCCAAAAATGCAATTATATACGGGGCGTTCCTTAAAAAAAAGTTTTTTGCTCCCCCCTGTATATTAATAAAGGTAAACTTGATTTCTGTGTGCGATCAAAAACCAGAGTAGTAACCCTACATACGAATTTTTTTATTTTTTTTTCTATCTTGAATAATAAGAAAGTTAGAGGGGGGTAACATTATAGGGGATCACCCTGTACCAAACGCCCTCTATTTTAAATAATTCAAAAATTCTAATTACTAAATTAGAATATTATGTTAAAACCTTACCTTCCCTCCAGCTTTCGAAGCTGAGTCACATTTATATCAAGCAACATTAAAAAGTTCATCTGAATCTTTCTGTTGATTTTTGGGCTAAATATATACAATTAGAAATAACGTAACGATTGGGTTCAAATTCCTTCAAGATATGACAGACATTCTGACCTGCAATTTTTGTGGCGAATATTTGCATTAAATCAACAACTAACAAAATTAAAAAAGAAAGTAAACCAAAATATTGGGTCAAATCTCCCAATACGGATTACAGTTCAAGGTCCGGAGAACCAATGTCTGACTTCGAGTATTTTGAAAGATAAGAGGAAACACGATAAAACAATATAATTAGTTATCGTTTGCTTAGACTAAACTTTGACATTATTGAAGGGTATTTTTATATTTTATTTACATAAAGTACTTGTATGAAACCCGCATGATCTGCCAACAATATAAAACAGGATCTTTTTAAATAATTTTTCCACTTATTTTTAATTATTTAAGCAAAAGTTATTAACCTGTATGTAATAACGCTCTATAGCAACAGCGAATATTTTTATTAATGTTGGGTAATAATATTTACCTATTAAAACAATCACTGGCATAAAATCGATCCAATCAAAATGTAATAAATTGGGTAAGGTCGATATGAATGAATATTTTGCAATCTTTAGAAAAGAAAGAATGTTGGATATTACTGTTATAGTTATAGTCTTGCTGCACACGACCAATCATCGTTGCGAGTCTGATAAACTGTTACTAGTTTAATTATATTATGATGTTCTGATACCACTCCCAGATACGACGGCTGTTATCTTTCCGTTGAGCTTATCTAGTAGGCGGTAATATTTGTGAAACAAATTTTATTTGACATTTCAACCTAGTTGTTTACAAGTTTAAGTATAGTGATAGTTGCCAAATATACGTGATGGTTTATAAAATATATAATTTTAAAACAATCGTTTCGTAAAGAAAACATGGAGTTGCACGGAGACCATTATCCACTTGTAATTTTTTACAATTTCAAGCGTGGCTTAAGCCGTAAAGATGTTTGGAAGAAATCAAGAAGCTGTTTGAAGGCACTACGTGTTCCTTAGCTGTTGTGGAGCGGTGGTCTACCGTAAAAGTTTCTTTAAATTTGAAATTCTTTTGAAATATAATGCTTCCATGTATCCAGGGTGTCCCAATTTTGACGGGACAACATCAACTATAAAATTTTAAATAGGACACCCCATATTTTTGTGCATTATTGGATTCCTTGTCAAAAATAAACATAAGTTACTAATTTAAACTATAGTCGATTTCTGTGTAATTTCCGAGATAATTAAGGTTATGTCCGATTTTTGGAAAACTGGAACTATTTTTCAAATCACTATAAAAAATAGCAGAAATCTAAAATTGGGCGTTTGGATGGTAACTTAAATCTTGCACCTTTTTAAAGTGAAAAAAGTTGACTTTTTTTAATAGAACACGCACTATTTTTTTATTTATGCAAATGATCATAAAAATACTTATTTTTATATATGTATATATATATATATATATATATATATATATATATATATATATATATATATATTTTAATTCAATTCTATTATACTTCATAGCAGCAAATTTATTTCCTTATAAAATGGATGATTTGTCCTAATCTCCTCCAAAAATTCCTGATTTTGTATTTCTTAAATAAGTTTTTACACGTTTGAGGCAAGAAAAACCTCTTTCCACTGAAGCACTTGTCAAAATAAGGGAAAACAGTTTATATGGTTCGGTAAAAATATCTTTATTTTCATTAATTTTTTTCACTTGCTCTTGCAGCGATATATTCCAATTACTCCCATTGGCAAAAATAAGATCAAGCTCATTTTTTATTTAAACTATATTCGGAAACATAGAACAATATATTCGGAAAATTTACCAGAATCTACCAAACATAAAAATGTAAGTTTTTCACAGTCTTGAAATCTTAGTTTCATTTCCGTTAAAATATGGTCCAATATTTCATAAAAAATGGTTCTATACTTAGCCCTAATTTCTTCAGGTGAAAGCTTAGCAAGCTCACGTTTGTAATGATTTATTTCTGTAATAGAATTTGCTTTATCAAACATGGTATGAAAGCGCTTTGAAAGTTGATTTATTTATCACCTTCCCCCACCTTTATTATTGGAAATATGACAAAACGCCTTTAACAAAACTGACGCAGATTTGGTTGGAGTTTTTGTTGCGGTTATCAAAATGCTATCTCATATTGGGTATTTTTGCAAAAAAAAGTGTTTCTTTATTTACCATTGCAGGTATGCCATCTTGCGGTAGTTCTACAAACTTAAAAATATTTTCCAGCAATTTCTTTTAGCCACTTTAGTAACGAAATTTTTTTTCGCGAAGCTGTAGCTTTCATAGTTTCTGCGACAAGCTACCCGGCCGCCCTTAGTGGGACACCCCGTATAAATATATATGCATATATATATATATATATATATATATATATATATATATATATATATATATATATTTATATATATATACATATATGTACAAGGAAAAGTAGGAGATCCAAGATCGAACCTTGGGGTATTCCAGAAAGTATTTTAGGCCACAATAATTTAATTTAGAAAGTATGATATATGGTATCGAAAGCTTTCGAAAAGTACAAAAGCGCTAAAATGCTACTTCTGTGCCGTATTTTTTTAAAAACCCCATTGTACCTATGGAACAATATTAAGGTCGGGTCGAGGTCTAAAAGAACATATATTACAAATCCTGAAGAATTAGGAGTCGCATCAAATTGATATTCAAAATTTTTCAGCCGCTGCAAAAAAATCATCTCGCATTCACGAGGGTTCACTCAACTCTCGATTTTTATCAGCTTTTGATCTTGCCCCTGCTAAACCACATATTACACATTATTTAGGGGGTCCAAAACCTTTGTAGTGTCAAAATTATTAACTGGCGTTTGGCACAGTTCAACATATGTAAGTCAGCGGGGTCTCGGACCAGGATGCTCTATAACTCTTTCGAAACCCGTGGCAGGTGAAACGGTTTATTTTTATGCAATCGGTGGTCCGAATATTTATTTTATGCCATATATTTTACTTTTATTTTTGTCGATGCGATGATATAAATATCTAGTTTTAAAAGCAGCAGTCAGTTTTATGAACTTGTTTACAAGAACCTAACGAAGTGTATTATCGAGTTACACGTGGTTTCCTATGCGACCCGACTTTTTCTTCATTTTAGCTATTTTCAAAAATATATAAGAAGTCAAGTATACATAGCCATTCATGTCAAGTTGTCTATAAAAAAAGCTCAGCAAATAATCCGAGAAACAGAAATGTGCTTTCTGGATATTTTGTTTAATAAGGGCTAAAAAACGGGGCATGGGTCTACTTTTTTCCTAATTTTTTTTGAAAATCGTAAAAACATTTTTACTTTTGGCTGACCTAAAATTAAGAATTCTTGATTGTTCTGCTAAGAAAGTTCTGAATTCTTTGACCAAAAAAATCGGTAAATTTTTGTTACCCTAACTTCCCTCGTTATGAGTATTTCCTTTTGTTAAAAACAATGAAGTGCGACCCAATTTAGAATATATTTATTCAGTACATAGTCATTTAATAAGACATAAATATACTGTCTTTTCAAACATTTTTATTGGCCGTCATTTTGTTCATATTAGATTCCTACCAATATTTTACCAGTTTCTACCTATGCCATATTTGATTTTTAGGCATAATTTAAAAAAAATCCAATATTTTATATTTTTATTTATTTCTCTTTGGGACACATACAGGTCTAGCCCACAAAATTGTGTCCACTATTTACATGTTAATTTAATCGTTAACATACACCTAAAACTACACAGCTACATATAATCTATTACTTAACATATAGTACTATATAACCAATACTCTAAAAAAAAACTTATATCTTAATACCCATTTAGAAAATCGGGCTTTAAAGCTTTTTTAATATTTTTGGAGGACATACAGAACAAATCAATGTTATCGCAGTAAACATTTGCAGAGTTTAACATTCTAAATATAGGAGAGTTTGCACAGCTATTAGTGTGAGCCATAGGAGGTACAAACGAACGAGTGTTTCTTAGATTTCTTTGAGGAACTGCTATTGGAATTTGGGATAAAAGATCAGTTGAATCGACTTGGCAACAAATAATATTTTTTCCAGAAAAACGATATCATTTATAAGCCTGCGATCTGCCAGGCTTAAGAGTTTAAATTCTTTACGTAAATAATTGTAATCTGTGGCCATGTTGTTCTTAAAAGCCAAAGATTTTAAAAACTTGTTCTGTACGCGCTCCATTCTTTGAATATAGACATCATACATGGTATTCCAAACAGAGGATGCGAAATTCAGTCGACTAAAAACATAAGCATGATAGAGGGTCAGTAAAGTACTATTATTTTGAAACGCTTTCGATTGCCTGTTTATGTATCCCAACATTCTAAACGCATTATTAACAATAGTGTCAATTTGTTTATCAAAAAGCATCTTATCGTCGAAGATAACGCCTAGGTCTCTTGCTTGGCCCTTGGTGTTTAAATATAGACTATTTGTAGAAAAATATTGTTCATTCCTAGCGAGATTTGATTGCAATTGCTGACAATCGACGCTATCTTGTATTACTTTATAAATCTTCAGGTCATCCGCATAAAATAAATAATTCGAAAATTTAAAGCATTTACTGATATCATTTATATAAATGATAAAGAGTAAGGGTCCCAGATGACTCCCTTGGGGTACCCCAGGGATCTGAACCATTGAGGATTATGCTGTCTACACCGATATCGGACAATTTATTTATAAGAATTTCATGGTTAATTTTATCGAATGCTTTGCTAAAGTCCGTGTAGATTGAATCGACCTAAAGACGGTTATCCAAACTATTTAAGATGAATTGCGAGTAACTAATGAGGTTAGAGTCAATCGATCTATTTGCAAAAAATCCGTGCTGCTGGCTACTGATTATGTTTTTAACTAGGTAAAAAATATGTTTATAGACTAACTTTTCAAATACCTTCGGAAACGTACAGAGTTTGCAGATCGGTCTATAATTTTTTATGTTACTCCTATCACTAGACTTATGGATGGGCACAACAATGGCCCTTTTCCATACAGTAGGAAAAAGTGGTTGGCATAAACCATTGGCGCATTTCTTGACAAATATAGCCGGAATGCCATCAGAACTGGCTCCCTTTTTAGGATCCAGTTCTCTAAGCACAGAAAGAACCTTCGACTCACACAATTGAAGTCGACTGAAAGTCGCATTTCTTGAAAAACTCTTTGACGTTATTAGGTTGTTAGTTTTTGGCTCAAATACAGATTTTAAAAAAGTGGCAGAAAGGTTACAAACATCATTATTATTACTAGCTGTACAGTTTTCAAAATACACTTCCAAAGGTATATCTGTTTTTCCGCGTTTAGCAGATACAAAATGCCAAAATGTTTTGCAATTTGTGGGAATTTCCGCTTCAATATGATTGATATAATTTTGGTAGTCTTCTCTAATTAGTGTCTTTGAACGGCTTCTAAGAGTTCTAAAGGTATTTTAATCACTCAAACTTCCATAAACTTTCCATTTATTATGGAATTTATTTTTGTGGTTATTACATTGACACACACCGTCATTTTACTGCGTTATGTTGAATTAGGGCCAGTTTACCCCTATATCACATTTAGTTTTTCTGCAAAATTTAAAGTCAGTTTAAAAATGCTTTTTTTAGGTTGATTTTAAAAAATGTATTTGGACGCCATTTTGATTCACCATTTAGAATTCGTACTACAACTTATGTAATCTCTGGATTAAATTTAGTGCACAAAATTTGAAATTAATTTAATAGGTAGTTTTTTCAGGTTGATTTTTTAAATGACCGCCCACGCTATCGTGAACGAATCGTGGGAAAGTCGATTCACGTTAGATAAGAAAAACGTGCGAATGATTGCTTTTTTGACAAACTTGTACTAATCTAACGGTGGATTGACTTAATAGTATAGACTTTGTTAAAAACAATCTTTGTTTTAATATAGACTCGGAATTCGGTTGGCGCGCTTTCTTTACAGCATACCTAACCAATCCTAACCTAGCCTAACTTTGAGAAAATAAGTAATCCAAATTCCTATTAATTATAAATTTTGTTAAAAAAAAACAAAAAAATGTTCGTCTTTGTCGAGAATCGAACCCACAAGTATACGACGCATGTTGAGAACCCCATCACTGCGCTACCAAGCAAAAACGTATATTTTACTTTTGGCTGACCTAAAATTAAGAATTCTTGATTGTTCTGCTAAGAAAGTTCTGAATTCTTTGAACAAAAAAATCGGTAAATTTTCTTTACCTTAACTTCCCTCGTTATGAATATTTCCTTTTATTAAAAACAATGAAGTGCGACCCAATTTAGAATATATTTATTCAGTACATAGTCATTTAATAAGACATAATATATATTGTCTTTTCAAACATTTTTATTGGCTGTCATTTTGTTCATATTAAATTCCTACCAATATTTTACCAGTTTCTACCTATGCCATACTTGATATTTAGGCATAATTTAAAATAAATCCAATATGTAGTTATTACATTGACACACACCGTCATTTTACTGCGTTATGTTGAATTAGGGCCAGTTTACCCCTATATCACATTTAGTTTTTCTGCAAAATTTAAAGTCAGTTTAAAAAGGCTTTTTTTAGGTTGATTTTAAAAAATGTATTTGGACGCCATTTTTTGTTAAAAAAAAAAAAATGTTCATCTTTGTCGAGAATCGAACCCACAAGCTATACGACGCAGGCTGAGAACCCTACCACTGCGCTACCAAGCAAAAACGTATATTTTACTTTTGGCTGACCTAAAATTAAGAATTCTTGATTGTTCTGCTAAGAAAGTTCTGAATTCTTTGAACAAAAAAATCGGTAAATTTTTTTTACCTTAACTTCCCTCGTTATGAGTATTTCCTTTTGTTAAAAACAATGAAGTGCGACCCAATTTAGAATATATTTATTCAGTACATAGTCATTTAATAAGACATAAATATACTGTCTTTTCAAACATTTTTATTGGCCGTCATTTTGTTCATATTAGATTCCTACCAATATTTTACCAGTTTCTACCTATGCCATATTTGATTTTTAGGCATAATTTAAAAAAAATCCAATATTTTATATTTTTATTTATTTCTATTTGGGACACATACAGGTCTAGCCCACAAAATTCTGTCCACTATTTACATGTTAATTTAATCGTTAACATACACCTAAAACTACACCGCTACATATAATCTATTACTTAACATATAGTACTATATAACCAATACTGGAAAAAAAAACTTATATCTTAATACCCATTTAGAAAATCGGGCTTTAAAGCTTTTTTCATATTTTTGGAGGACATACAGAACAAATCAATGTTATCGCAGTAAACATTTGCAGAGTTTAACATTCTTTTGCACAGCTATTAGTGTGAGCCATAGGAGGTACAAACGAACGAGTGTTTCTTAGATTTCTTTGAGGAACTGCTACTGGAATTTGGGATAAAAGATCAGTTGAATCGACTTGGCAACAAATAATATTTTTTCCAGAAAAACGATATCATTTATAAGCCTTCGATCTGCCAGGCTTAAGAGTTTAAATTATATACGTAAATAATTGTAATCTGTGGCCATGTTGTTCTTAAAAGCCAAAGATTTTAAAAACTTGTTCTGTACGCGCTCCATCCTTTGAATATAGACATCATACATGGTATTCCAAACAGAGGATGCGAAATTCAGTCGACTAAAAACATAAGCATGATAGAGGGTCAGTAAAGTACTATTATTTTGAAACGCTTTCGATTGCCTGTTTATGTATCCCAACATTCTAAACGCATTATTAACAATAGTGTCAATTTGTTTATCAAAAAGCATCTTATCATCGAAGATAACGCCTAGGTCTCTTGCTTGGCCCTTGGTGTTTAAATATAGACTATTTGTAGAACAATATTGTTCATTCCTAGCGAGATTTGATTGCAATTGCTGACAATCGACGCTATCTTGTATTACTTTATAAATCTTCAGGTCATCCGCATAAAATAAATAATTCGAAAATTTAAAGCATTTACTGATATCATTTATATAAATGATAAAGAGTAAGGGTCCCAGATGACTCCCTTGGGGTACCACAGGGATCTGAACCATTGAGGATTATACTGTCTACACCGATATCGGACAATTTATTTATAAGAATTTTATGGTTAATTTTATCGAATGCTTTGCTAAAGTCCGTGTAGATTGAATCGACCCGAAGACGGTTATCCAAACTATTTAAGATGAATTGCGAGTAACTAATGAGGTTAGAGTCAATCGATCTATTTGCAAAAAATCCGTGCTGCTGGCTACTGATTATGTTTTTAACTAGGTAAAAAATATGTTTATAGACTAACTTTTCAAATACCTTCGGAAACGTACAGAGTTTGCAGATCGGTCTATAATTTTTTATGTTACTCCTATCACTAGACTTATGGATGGGCACAACAATGGCCCTTTTCCATACAGTAGGAAAAAGTGGTTGGCATAAACCGTTGGCGCATTTCTTGACAAATATAGCCGGAATGCCATCAGAACTGGCTCCCTTTTTAGGATCCAGTTCTCTAAGCACAGAAAGAACCTTCGACTCACACAATTGAAGTCGACTGAAAGTCGCATTTCTTGAAAAACTCTTTGACGTTATTAGGTTGTTAGTTTTTGGCTCAAATACAGATTTTAAAAAAGTGGCAGAAAGGTTACAAACATCATTATTATTACTAGCTGTACAGTTTTCAAAATACACTTCCAAAGGTATATTTGTTTTCCGCGTTTAGCAGATACAAAATGCCAAAATGTTTTGCAATTTGTGGGAATTTCCGCTTCAATATGATTGATATAATTTTGGTAGTCTTCTCTAATTAGTGTCTTTGAACGGCTTCTAAGAGTTCTAAAGGTATTTTAATCACTCAAACTTCCATAAACTTTCCATTTATTATGGAATTTATTTTTGTGGTTATTACATTGACACACACCGTCATTTTACTGCGTTATGTTGAATTAGGGCCAGTTTACCCCTATATCACATTTAGTTTTTCTGCAAAATTTAAAGTCAGTTTAAAAATGCTTTTTTTAGGTTGATTTTAAAAAATGTATTTGGACGCCATTTTGATTCACCATTTTGAATTCGTACTACAACTTATGTAATCTCTATTTAATCCTTAGTGCACAAAATTTGAAATTAATTTAATAAGTAGTTTTTTCAGGTTGATTTTTTAAATGACCGCCCACGCTATCGTGAACGAATCGTGGGAAAGTCGATTCACGTTAGATAAGAAAAACGTGTGAATGATTGCTTTTTTGACAAACTTGTACTAATCTAACGGGGGATTCACTTAATAGTATAGACTTTGTTAAAAACAATCTTTGTTTTAATATAGATTCGAAATTCGGTTGGCGCGCTTTCTTTACAGCAAACCTAACCAATCCTAACCTAGCTTAACTTTGAGAAAATAAGTAATCCAAATTCCTATTAATTATAAATTTTGTTAAAAAAAACAAAAAAATGTTCGTCTTTGTCGAGAATCGAACCCACAAGTATACGACGCAGGCTGAGAACCCCATCACTGCGCTACCAAGCAAAAACGTATATTTTACTTTTGGCTGACCTAAAATTAAGAATTCTTGATTGTTCTGCTAAGAAAGTTCTGAATTCTTTGAACAAAAAAATCGGTAAATTTTTTTTACCCTAACTTCCCTCGTTATGAGTATTTCCTTTTGTTAAAAACAATGAAGTGCGACCCAATTTAGAATATATTTATTCAGTACATAGTCATTTAATAAGACATAAATATACTGTCTTTTCAAACATTTTTATTGGCCGTCATTTTGTTCATATTAGATTCCTACCAATATTTTACCAGTTTCTACCTATGCCATATTTGATTTTTAGGCATAATTTAAAAAAAAATCCAATATTTTATATTTTTATTTATTTCTCTTTGGGACACATACAGGTCTAGCCCACAAAATTCTGTCCACTATTTGCATGTTAATTTAATCGTTAACATACACCTAAAACTACACCGCTACATATAATCTATTACTTAACATATAGTACTATATAACCAATACTGGAAAAAAAAACTTATATCTTAATACCCATTTAGAAAATCGGGCTTTAAAGCTTTTTTCATATTTTTGGAGGACATACAGAACAAATCAATGTTATCGCAGTAAACATTTGCAGAGTTTAACATTCTAAATATAGGAGAATTTGCACAGCTATTAGTGTGAGCCATAGGAGGTATAAACGAACGAGTGTTTCTTAGATTTCTTTGAGGAACTGCTATTGGAATTTGGGATAAAAGATCAGTTGAATCGACTTGGCAACAAATAATATTTTTTCCAGAAAAACGATATCATTTATAAGCCTGCGATCTGTCAGGCTTAAGAGTTTAAATTCTTTACGTAAATAATTGTAATCTGTGGCCATGTTGTTCTTAAAAGCCAAAGATTTTAAAAACTTGTTCTGTACGCGCTCCATTCTTTGAATATAGACATCATACATGCGATTCCAAACAGAGGATGCGAAATTCAGTCGACTAAAAACATAAGCATGATAGAGGGTCAGTAAAGTACTATTATTTTGAAACGCTTTCGATTGCCTGTTTATGTATCCCAACATTCTAAACGCATTATTAACAATAGTGTCAATTTGTTTATCAAAAAGCATCTTATCGTCGAAGATAACGCCTAGGTCTCTTGCTTGGCCCTCTCTACGAAGCTGGTTTGAATTCAAACTATAATTGAAAACCACTTTTTGGTAATTACGGGTAAAACTAATTGTAAAACATTTTTCAGTGTTTAAATATAGACTATTTGTAGAGCAATATTGTTCAATCCTAGTGAGATCTGATTGCAATTGCTGACAATCGACGCTATCTTGTATTACTTTATAAATCTTCAGGTCATCCGCATAAAATAAATAATTCGAAAATTTAAAGCATTTACTGATATCATTTATATAAATGATAAAGAGTAAGGGTCCCAGATGACTCCCTTGGGGTACCCCAGATGTCGAGATAAATTAATCAGACGAGGATCCCGCAACCGCAACGGAGTGCTCCTGATCGGTTAAATAAGATCTGAACCATTTGAGGATTATGCTGTCTACACCGATATCTGACAATTTATTTATAGGAATTTCATGGTTAATTTTATCGAATGCTTTGCTAAAGTCCGTGTAGATTGAATCGACCGGAAGACGGTTATCCAAACTATTTAAGATGAATTGCGAGTAACTAATGAGGTTAGAGTCAATCGATCTATTTGAAAAAAATCCGTGCTGCTGGCTATTGATTATGTTTTTAACTAGGTAAAAAATATGTTTATAGACTAACTTTACTCCTATCACTAGACTTATGGATGGGGACAACAATGGCCCTTTTCCATACAGTAGGAAAAAGTGGTTGGCATAAACCATTGGCGCATTTCTTGACAAATATAGCCGGAATGCCATCAGAACCGGCTCCCTTTTTAGGATCCAGTTCTCTAAGCACAGAAAGAACCTTCGACTCACACAATTGAAGTCGACTGAAAGTCGCATTTCTTGAAAAACTCTTTGACGTTATTAGGTTGTTAGTTTTTGGCTCAAATACAGATTTTAAAAAAGTGGCAGAAAGGTTACAAACATCATTATTATTACTAGCTGTACAGTTTTCAAAATACACTTCCAAAGGTATATCTGTTTTTCCGCGTTTAGCAGATACAAAATGCCAAAATGTTTTGCAATTTGTGGGAATTTCCGCTTCAATATGATTGATATAATTTTGGTAGTCTTCTCTAATTAGTGTCTTTGAACGGCTTCTAAGAGTTCTAAAGGTATTTTAATCACTCAAACTTCCATAAACTTTCCATTTATTATGGAATTTATTTTTGTGGTTATTAAATTGACACACACCGTCATTTTACTGCGTTATGTTGAATTAGGGCCAGTTTACCCCTATATCACATTTAGTTTTTCTGCAAAATTTAAAGTCAGTTTAAAAATGCTTTTTTTAGGTTGATTTTAAAAAATGTATTTGGAAGCAATTTTGATTCACCATCTTGAATTCGTACCACAACTTATCTAATCTCTATTTAATCCTTAGTGCACAAAATTTGAAATTAATTACATAAGTAGTTTTTTCAGGTTGATTTTTTAAATTGCCGCCCACGCTAACGTGAACGAATCATAGAAAAAGTCGATTCACGTTAGATAAGGTTTTTGTAAGGAATATTATATATATACATCAGTTCACTACCGTCGTTCTGAAAAGAACAGTTTTGCTGAAATCACATTTGGCGTTTTCGAAGCTTTCTTTCTCGCGTCCGACTAGAGACTGTCTCTTTACACCCGGAATGAAAACACATATATATATATATATATATATATATATATATATATATATATATATATATATATATATATATATATATATATATATATATATATATATATATATATATATATATATATATATATATATATATATATATATATATATATATATATATATATATATATATATATATATATATATATATATATATATATATATATATATATATATATATATATATATATATATATTAACACTTTGGCCTAAAAAGCCGGTATCATGTATTTCATACCTTTGGGGACCGTCTTTTCGCCAATAAAATAATTGGTGTCGCACGGCTTACACAAAAATTTTATCAGTAAATATTTTTAAACATTACTGAAGAGGTATGAAGAACAAACCTCGCATTTTTTCCCATAGATGGCACCTCTTACTCTATGGGTTAATATCTCACTGCCTAAAATTTTCATCGTTTTTATTCAACATATCGTTGAGTGTTTTCCATCATCTCTACCACACGGCTGGATTGGCCTAATGAGCTCCATGTAGGGCGAAACGTTGTCAATTATGCCGGTAGAGAGGATGAAAAACGCTTAAAGGCTTGTCAGTATAATGGTCCATGATTTTTGGACCCTATACTTGAATAAGGTTACCACAGGCAGAATATTTTTTCCAAATGGCCGTTAATTTCTTGCTTATTTATGTATCTACGGACGTTATAATTTATATATATATATATATATATATATATATATATATATATATATATATATATATATTTTCCTATTTGCTCTTGAACACCTGTCACTACTTGTTTTTAGTAAAAATAGATCATTGATCTTTATGTATCTATTTACTTATTGTGAGTAGCGAAAAGCTTTAAATCAAAACTGATTTAAATTATTTCAAAACAAATCGATACTAACTTTAGCTAACCTAAATGAACTAAAAGCTGATCGAAACTAGTCCAAATATTAGATAATGATTGTTTTTCCTTTTATGAGCTCACCTGATCAAATTAGTTTATATTGTTGGCTAAACTAATCCAGAGATAAAAAAGTATTAACTCGAATCAACCCAGACTAACCTTATTTCAGCTAAGCTATATGCTAATAAGTAATTTGCAGCTCTGCAAATTGAAACTGTATTAACCACACCTAACCTAACTCTACCGATTTTTTTTACCCTTAAACTAATATATTATTAGAAAAGAAGTTAAAGGTACCATGCCTCGTCAATCCAAGATATTTTGACACAAAAAAGTGGTACTAAAGTGTATAGTATCAAAAAATGAAAAAAGAAAAAATTTAATATATTTAATTAACAAACTTAATTGGAAACCAATTAAGGGATCGCCTATGCAGTCATGAACATAGCGCCTTGCTGACGATGACATTGAAACAAATGAAACATGTAAGTAATAAAAACTGTTTTTTTATTTGGCCCCTTAAATAAAGCTTTCAAATAATGTATGTTAGATGCAGATCATACCTAGTACATACTTTTGTTAATCTTTATTTATCAGGTCAATTTTGTTTTGCCATCTTGAGTTTGTACTAAATGTTACCAGTTCATTTCTTTTGAATGATAGGCCTCGATTCTGTTACGCCATATACGACTTTTACCAAAATGTTACCAGGTCATGTTCATAGACCCTTAATTTTGGACCGTAAACCAACTGAATAATTATTTTTTAGCTATGCTACGAACTGACAGACAGACAAACATACTGACAGGCCTACAGACTGACGGAATTGAGAAAACACGTTTTTTGGCATCTATAGGAACGTTAAAACGTGAAGATATGTAAAACCTTATTTATACGCCATTTTGTTACACCGTCCTGAATGTGTACTATGCAGAAAATTTGAAATCTATCTAATATTTCAGACTGACTTTTTACATAATATATCAACCTGAAATTTTGTACCAACATTTTAGTAGTCAATTTCTACGTAACACTTTTTGTGAGAGATTTGAAGTAAACTTAAAAGTTTTATAGTAAAAGTTTTTAACATTTTACTAGGCCGCCATATTGTATTTCACCAAAAAGTTACTCTTCATCCCCATATTGCTCTTACTTTTTTGAAGACAATAGGATAAGGCAGACCGACAGAATTTAAAAAAGATTTGCAAAAATTTGGGAGGGTGACATTGTCGTGATACAATAGTAATTAGTAAAAAAAAGAATAAAAAAATTAAAGGTGGAAAATTTCATTGAAAGGAATCATTTCAGGTATTGTTCCTAAATTTGACCATTACCTCTTTGAATAGCCAAACTAAAACTTGAATCAAGATAAAAATTGAAAAATTGATTTTGGTTTTTTTTCGCGTCTTCCTTGTATACCACAATTTTATTCGAGAACCCAACTTTTTTATATCGCTTGCATTGACCGAACAACCGGCATAAATATTAATGGTACACACTTCTTTGGCCAAACCTACACATCAATCCACAATAGAAATCCTGTCACTATTAACATTGTAAATAAGACAAAAAACGGTTTTTAACATTGTAAATAAGACAAAAAACGGTTTTTAAATGGCTTATTAAGCATCACAGATTCCTGATCAAAATGTTCAGTACGATACTTTTTACAATTATAGGTGCATTTTGAAAACCAAGTTGATGATAATGTTTTCCATGTAGACAGCTCATATGAAGAGCACAAGAATGTTATAAATTTTTTTAAATAGTCCGTTTCAACAACCGAGAATGGTACATTACCTTCGAATATAATTTCACATAAAACCATATCTAGTTTTTCTTGCTCTTTACACATATGTTATTCTGTACATCAAAATCCCATAAGATAAACTGGTAAATCGGTTGAGTCGGCTTTTTATTTACATTTTCCTTAGCAGAAAGAAAATTGTTTCAATTGAATGAAATAGATTCAAATAATTATTGATGCAATCAAAAAAACCTGAATGTTTAAACTGAAAAAAAAACGGCTTTTAACATATGTCATAAAAGTTCTCGGAAAAAAGTTACACACGATTCATTTTCTTTTAAAACCAATTTTTCTTGGTGACCATGGAAAAACAAATGCTGGAATACTTTATTTATCTATTTGCTATTTCACTTACACTTACAAATCGGAGGTAAGACGAATGATTCATAAGTTAGTTGGCAAAATGCCGAAAAAAGAAATTCTGAATATTTTTCCAAGCAGTTCGTGAAGGTGAAGAAGGAATTGCGTGTTCTAATTTGCCGAAAAGAGGCCGGCGGCTACTGAAACTGTCAGCAGTTTAAGTCAACAGATTGAGTTAAGCTGCCAAAAATACCGTTGGTCCGTTGTTTTCAAGTTTCTCAAATGTCTGTTAGTCGTAAACTTGCAAGAAATAACCTAAAATACTTTCGGGATTGAAAGCATCTTTCAGAAACACTAACTCATATCTTGAATTGTAATAAGTAGAAAATACTTCAGAAATCCTTTGAGTATTAAATTTAATAAAGGAACATTGGAAAGATATTTTGAAAAGATTAATATCCATTATACTCTTCCTGGCAGGCCAAAATCTCGCTTTTCGAGAATGTTCCGAAAATTTATACGTTAAAAATAATGGAAATTTTTTGAAAACGATTGCTGAGCTACTTGCTCAATTTAATCCCATCATGAAAGAACATCTTAATAAAATTGAAAAAACCTCAAATTTTAAAAGAAAAACTGATTATTTAGGATTCACTATTCAAATGAATTAATTAATAATTTGCGATCATCAGAAGTCAAAATATTTTTCAATTATATTGGACTACACTCCAGATACAAACAGAGTAGAGCAGCTAACAATCCTATTGCGTTATGTAAATGCTAACCCGTTTGCAGTTAAAGTGAGTTTCATAGAATATTTACCTGTAAATGATACAGCTGGTCAGAGTTTTTCAGAGGACATGGGTTTGGACATTAAAAATATTCGCGGCCAGAGCTATGACAACAAAAGAATACTTGATATAAATAGCAAAGCAATGTTCGTGCCGTGTACAGCACATTCCTTTCAAAGCTATATTTGAGTCCCAATTTCTTTTTTCTTGTATAAGCGATTTATGTATTTTTTTCGCTTCCACGAATAGGTGGGCTTTACTCAAAACAAAAATAAAATTCATAACTCTAAAAACCTCTTAGTGATACTAGCTGGGAAAGCCGTGTAGAATCCGTTAGAGCTTTAACATATCAGTTCTATGATGCTTTAGTAGACATTTCTGAAGATTTGACTTACGATTCAACTGCTAGCAATGATGCTGAGAGCTCACCAAACAAAATTAAAAGGTTTGATTTTTTGGTGTGCCTGGTTTTTTGGCACGACGTTTTAAATAATATCCACTTTGTTAGCAAGCTTTTGCAGAGTCCCGATTTTAATATCGTTCTAGATCTACTAGATCCTTAGAATTATTTGGCAGTCACTTCTGAGGTTGCAGAAACGCTAAATACTTCCAGGAAGTATTAGTTGATGCAGCTGAGTTAGCCCGAGAACTAGAAACCAAAGAAAAGACTATTTTTGTATGAAGCTCAGCATGACCCAATAAGCGATCCATGTCAAAAATTTAAAGTTGAGATTTTCTTTGTAGGTTTGGATAAAACTATAAACTCAATTGACGAGAAATTTAAATTATTGAAGTTCATTCTAATTACTTTTTATTTTTATACAATATTCCTGAGCTTCTCAAAATCAGAAAAGAAGATCTTATGACACATTGTCTTGATATGGAGCTATACTTAACTGATGGTAACCATTGTTTAAATCGTCTTGAAGTGCGAGATTAACTTCGGTGTCCTGACTGAAAAAGAAAATGAAAAGAAATCCGCAAAAAATGCTGGAAATTATTGATTCGAACAACCTGGACTGAAATCTACCAAATACTGTAATAGCACTAAGGATTTCACTTACTTTACCAGTTTTAGTAGTTTCCGGTGAGCGAAGCTTTTCCAAATTAAAAATTATTGAAAATTATTTGCTCTCCAGTATCTAACAAGAACATCTTACTGGTTTAGCACTAATTTCAAACGAAAATGAAGTTGCAACTAATTTAAATTATAATGAGCTAATTTGCTTTGCAGAAGGGAAGGCTCGAATTTTTTTCACACACACGCTACTAAACACATTCTATTATGTTCGCCCAAATTTATATTTACATTTTTGTTTGTAATTAAATATGATTTCAGAAGGTTTGACCAGGGCGGCAAAATCCCTAGGGACGGCCCTGGTTGATCCTAAGGTTTATACACAAAATTTCCTTCCGAAGTTACTTAATTTTATTAACTTTAATAATTTTTGGAACTAACTGTTTTAACATATTATTGTAGTGATAAGTAGTTTAAATATACTTTTTTTGTAATATATGTTATGCTCTCGTATAATACATAACAAGTGTTGAAAGTGAACGTGTTCAAACGAGGAGGTAATTAATAATCAGAGAAATCCTTTGGGTTTAAACACGAATAATGTTCACTATTTTTCGTATGCCGAAATAAATGAGTCCCTTTATTAATTATAACAGCTGGCTACTGCAATCTATGATATACTAATGTCGATAAAAATATTTCTTACCTTCAAGTAAACGCCATAAATGGTCGATTATTTATTTAACTAGTCACTTTTGCTCTTCCATTACTCGCCCTTGAAACCTAGAGTCGCTTTTCTTTCTAAACAACTGCGTAGATATTTATTTCTTACAAAAACAAATAATACAATGAAATTTAATATCGGTCATTAGGCAAAACGTTTTTTAATTAAATAATAATGTATTTGATTGAAAAACAATTGTTTTAAATTTATTAGTTATATGAATTAAAACTTTATTTCGGTCAAATAAATCGTTTATTAATTTAAATGAAAGGTATAAGTTCAAACACATTTTTTTAAGCAAATATTTGTTTCCCTTATAGCAAACAAAGTCAATTCTTGTTTTTCTTCGCGCGTGCGCAAAGTGACTACTTTGCGCACGGAAACTCTTTGCGGGCCCTTTTTTATTCGCAGATTATCGTCTTTAAACAGGAGTTTTAGATATTTTAATGTTTTCAGCATTAAAAAATAAAAAAATTAAGATTTATCGTGTTTTTTGTTACGCTTATAGAGAACTTAGCCAAATTTACTACATATTAATTTACCATAATTTGATAACTAATAAAACAACCTATATCATTGGTGTCACATAAGAAAACAATAAGTTCTCTTTGCCACCTTGCAATTTTGAGAATTTCAGTCTTTTTGCTGTCAATCAAAATAGAAAAATTTGATCATTTGAAAAAAGCTTAAAAAAAGTAATTTTGCTTAAAATGGATAGTGCGGATGAAGAAATACCAGACGAGGTACTAAAAGCCGCGGAATCAGCAACTTTGGAGCTAGTGCCAGTAAAATCAAAACAGAAGTATGAAAAGCAGTACCCTTGTTCGGGAAATAGTCCAATAGAAAAAGTGTGAAAACGGTTAAAGAAAAGGTACTATTAGCTTATTTTCTTGAATTAAGCAAAGAATTTAGACCAAATACTTTGTGGGCTAAATAATCAATGCCTAAGTGCTTTTTAAAAGTTAAAGAAAATATAGATATAAGCAAATTCTACAAATGAACTGCTTTTATCAAAAAACAAAATGTTGGCTTCAAATCAAAGAAAGCAAATATTTTTACAAAAGAAAACGTATCGAATTTCATGAATAAGGTGTCAGATGATATATATCTTTTGTTGAAAGTTGCGACTATTTTTGGGCTTGTAGGCGCCTGCAGAAGAGAGGAATTAGCAAAACTAACAATAGTTGACATTGAAAACAAAGAAAATTTAATTGTGGTCAAAATTCAGGATTCAAAAAATTACACTTCATTCTCTTTTGTTATATCGGACGAAATTAACAATGGAAAGTATCTACTATTTTATAGAAAATATACAGCCTTACGACCATCAACAACGTCACCAACTTTTTTTATAAATTTTAAAAAAGGGAAGTGCACGACACAGTATGGGATTAACAGTAACTCTGAACGCTACATGGGGCATAGTTTTCGACGCTCCTATGCAACTTTGCTGACCAATTCCGGAAAAGTGCTTGCTGATATAAAGCGTTTAGGAGGCTGGAAATCATCAACAGTAGCTGAGGGATATACTAGCGACTCAACTACATGCAAAAAAGAGTTATGCAACAATATTTCAAGTGGCAGTGCAAAAATCATCCAGTTAAAATACCAAATTTGTCAATTTGCAAGAAAACCATTGAAGTTCCATTTCATTCATTAACGCCGGATAACGAACAATCTTCATCAGCTTTCCCAAGAAACTAGTTGCACTCAGCTTTAAATTTGCAGTATGCTTAGACCTACCTATATAATTAGGCAAAAGTTTGTAAACTTTGTAACACTCGTACAAAAAACATTGTTCCTAACCCTTGCACAACGTGTCTTAAAGCTTATTCGAACGACGCAAAGCGTGCGGGAAAGTATCACTTTGTGGATTTGTTAGGAAAATAACTATTATCTTCAACATTTTTAAAGTCATTTTTAGCGTCTTAATGACACATTTTTCGTACTGAGTACTTTAATAGATTCACTATAGTTCTAGAACCGTAACAGATTCATTATAGTCCTAAAACATTGAACATTGAAAAAACGACTGCTTTTTGGGATTAATTTTTAACAAAATTTAAACAATTTTTTACTCAATTGATGGCACAAGATAAAATTTTATTTATCGTTATTTCGATCTTTATAAAATAAATAACTATTTTAGCACAAGTGTTAAAAAGGTCCGCAATTTTCTACGTATATGTAGGGTAACAATTTTCGAGGCCTTGTTATTTTTATCCCAATAATTATTATTTTTTTCTGATCATCCTGTACATCGAAGTGATTTAAAAGGAGATCGCATAGTAACCAAGTCACAAGCGAGACAAGCTTATCTCGATAATCCAAAGAGACAGAGTGTCCAACAAGCTTGAAATGTTGACCCCGAATGAGTACATGCAAGTCAAGGAAATATCTGATGAGATGGGAGCGAAAAAGACGAAAAATATCTCAGTCAGACGGTCCCCGATGACCCGTAAGAACTAAAACAAACAACTTTGATATGAGCGCACTAAGAATACACATTTTATTTTCGAAATTTCGCTTATGTATGTTGCCGTTTGACTTTTAGGATATGGACTCTTTATTTGTTATCATATGAACACGTTTAAATTTATCTCAAATATACAAATTAATATTTACTTAGATGCTGCTGTAAATCTTCTAAATGTTGTGGAGAAAGTGAACAATTCTATGAAAAATGCATCATCATTGATAATAATAATAATAATAGAATGGACACTTCACAGCTTTGGTCAATTCAGAAATAATTTATATCAAAAGTTTCACTTTCGATTGCATGAAACATCTTCAGGGACCTTTACTCCACGAGATCTGAACATTGAATAAGCTCGGAGAGATAAAAATTCACACTTTTTTATTTATTAATTTGTTTCGGAAAATAGTGTAAAAAAAATTTAAAGAGGACATAATGATCGCTCCTGTTCTACTTCACCTTTAAAATCTCCTGGTAAAAAAAGACCCCGATTATCATACAAAGATAAAATTGACGATGGTGATTTTCAAGTAATTCGACGAACAATAGAGAGAACAACTTGAAGAAGGTTCCGACCTGCAAACCCCTACTTTGGGCTGTAAAGAACAAAATAGATTTTCCGTACGGGTATAAAACCTTAAATCGGCTTTTATGATCAAATGGTTTAGTTTGGCGCAAGTGCCAAAATAAACGAAAATTGCTTATTGAGAGACCAAATATTTTTCACTGAAGGGTGAAATATCTATCAACTGTAAGGCAATATAGGCAAGAAGGACGCAATATTGTGTATCTAGACGAAACCTGGGTAGATAATGATATGATAGTGAACAAATGCTGGCAAAGTGAAAGTGTTACAGGTGTTGTTCAGGGAATCCGCTCTAGTAGTCGCTTTATTATAGTTCATGCTGGTTCAGAAGCCGGATTTGTTCCAGGTGCTGCTTTAGTTTTTCGCTCGGGACTAACAACTGGAGATTATCATGGACAGATGCATAGAGATAATTTTGAAAAGTGGTTACTCGAGAAGCTTCTACCTAACATTCCTCCCAAATAAGTCGTGGTAATGGATAATGCGTCTTATCATTCTTACGTAGAAGATAAAGTGCCAACTAAATACTCTACAAAAGTTCATATGATATCGTGGCTTAAATTGAACAATCTTGTATGTGATCCAACATGGAGAAAATATCAATTATATGAAGTAATATCAGCCAACAAGCCTAGAGAAAAAAAGTATGAAATTGACGGTCTTCTACGTAACCTCAGTCATACACCTAAGGCTGCCTCCAAACATGTGCAACCTCAACCTTATTGAACTAAAATAAAAAAATTTAAACATTTTTAATTAAAGATTTAAATAAAATAACATTAGAAGCGATTGACTTAATATGGGCTGAACATTGGAAATCGTATGTTAAACATGTTCGTCCTATTGAAGATAAATACTGGGAAGTAGACGGCAAAATTGAAACGGTTATTGGTGATTTAGTTATCACACTGCAATCTTCAAGTAGTGACGCCGAAACTTCATCATTTTCAAAGGAAGACAACGATTTAGAAGGAATCGAACCATTAGCAGCCGTCAATCCCAAAAATGGCTTAGTTTTTTTTCATATATTTTATAAAATTGTTCATAAAGTAGCTGTCAATAAACTGCTTCAAAATAATTAATTTTCTGTTCAATACCAGGTGTCAAAAAATATATAATATTGCAATTAATATTTGAAAAACTACAGAATTCATATTTTTCCAAAATTAACACATCAATGTAGTTATAGTAGGGGAGCCAGTACTGATTCCAGTGAACTTATTCTGCATAGAATTTGCTTTATCTAACATGGTATTAAAAAAATGTTCAATTTTTTTTACAGAGGGCCTCACGACAGAGTTTTATATTGGATATGCAAAAATAATTGTCAAGCGATTTTTTTTGAAGAACGCAAATAGTATGTCCGTGATTGAGAAAATGTCATTAAACACTAATGCCAAAAACACGAATTCAAAATCGTTCATCTCACCTAAAAATCCTTTCGCAAGCCGGATTGGTTTTTCATCAAATTTTCACAGTTTATAACAAATTTGAAAAACGTCTTTTAATTTATTCCAGTCTTGAACAATCACATTTACTGACTTCGAATTTGAAGACCAACGAGTTTCTGTAATTGTTGATATACGCCTCGTAGATGCAGATGTAAGAGCATACGTTCGTTTCGCTGAGTGATGAAAAAATGAGGGAATACCACTAAGGCTTACAAAAAAAATTCGACATTTAGAAATATTTTTAGAATTTGCTGCATCACAAGGTTAAGACGATGCGCAAGACAATGGACAAATATAGCCTGCGGGGCTTTTTCTTTTTTTTTAAGGCAATTTAGATGCTCAGACATCACCCTTGCGTCATCATAACATTGCCCTATTAATTTATGTTTATATTCAAATTGGTCCGAAATTGGATTCAATAGAGAATATAAATTCTCCGACGTTCTATCGGAACTAACATTATAAAACCCTAAGAATCTCTCGACTACTGAACGTTCTGAATTAACGTATCTTAAAATTATGGAGCACTGGGAGGTTTGCGTAATATCAGTAGTGTCATCCACCTGCACAGAAAAAAACTGTGTATTCATTATTTCATTTTTTACATGATCATTTAAATAATCAGAAATGCATTCAAATATTTCGTTTTGAATAGTTTTCGAGTCACCAGTAAAAAAATTTTTAATTTTTTCGTGATGATCTTTTAGTTCTTGGGAACTTCTCGATATTAAACCTAAAGGATCTTTAATATTCCCACTATTTATTGACTTGCTGCACTCACAATGGCCGCGAAAGGCTAACTCTTGTTTTGCAAGGTACAAAACTGCGTCAATTACCAAGCACATAAATAATCTATTTTATATGCTTGGTCGTTTTCGTTAAAATGAATTTTATACAGTTTAGCGTTTTCTTTTAAAGCGTCAGCTATAGTGCTTTGATTTTTTACAAATGTTTATAGCATTAATCCGCATTTCAAATGCTCCGCCGAATCTTCATGTTTATGTATATATTTAACATATTTGCAAATCCTTCCTTATTCCACACTGAATATTTATTGGAAACTAGTAAACAAGGCCAGCAAAAACAATTTTTGTAATATTTGACTACTACATACCCATTTGTAAGCCGAAAACCAGGATGCCATAAAACTTAAATCCATGTTCTGCCACTTTTTTATTTCTTTTTTTGCTGAAATTGTCAAGTCTGCCCTACATTTAATACATCCCTCTGATCTAGTTCCTTCTATCGATTAAATGGAGTTTAATGGAAATTAATAAACCTGACACCAAATAAAGTTGTAACAACACCATAAATAAATATAACACAAAACAATCAAGCAAACTGCAAAGGAACTCATCGTTTGCAGCGAAATCCGCGAAAATAAAAGTAAACAACCACCTCAAACTGAACGACACGTGGATGTAGTGTACTGCGTTAGCAATTCAGCTAGAGCGTTGTATGGCGCTGTCTAACATTATTCTTCCATGCGCTCGACGTCATCGCGTACGCGTTGTCACGGCAACATAGTAGGAAAATCGTAAACTAAACATAGCACCTCCAGCAAAGTCAAAGCGGTTTGCGCCACTGTTATAGTTGTTATAATAAAGTCGACTGAAAGTTTAAAAAGGCATGCCTCCAGCAAAATATGTATTCGAGAAGTTTATTTTTTGCCAATAAGGTGAATAAATGAATGTAAAAACTAAAATTTTAAGAGATATATAATAAATATAGTTAGATGTTTGCTTGTTTATTTTTCCTGGTGAAGTAGCACTTTACCTGAATAGCCGCCACTGAATAAACTTCAATAGATATACGCGTTACGGTCTGCATCACACGTGCAAACCGACCTTAACACATGGTCAGAGATCAGCGAGCTCAAGTCGGGGTAAAAGCTTAAATCTCTCGGAGCACATTCAATCTTCAGATATCGGGGAGCAAAGCTCCCTAAAGACGTACAATCGAAATAAAAAACACATGATGTTTTGCTATCAATGAGGGACTAAGAATAAACACATGTTAATATATATTTGATGTATCGGAAGCTTTAGAAGAGTCAAGGAAGATCAGTTCGAATCTTTTTCTTATTCATAAAATGAGGTATAGCACCTGTGCCGTTTTAATTTGAACTCCATTCGCTTTAGAGAACGAAGTAAGGACGATGCAAGTGCTGGCGACAACAAAATTACTCATATTAGAATATCTGCGAGTTGCAAGGCTCAAACTATACTTATTATTTTTATGAAAAGGCTTTCGTCACACGCCTAGGTGTTATTAAAAAGTCACGACTCCGCGAGATTGCATATTGTGAGGTGCTGTTGACCTCTGCAGATTAACAGGTAAACCGATTAAGATCGAGTACCGGTTTGGCGTTTCAGCCGCCTCGTAAAGCGATTTCACATGAGAGAATACGCCAGAAAAATATCGGGCCTACACTTTTCGGCGGAAGCGTGATTTCATATAAATATCGGGGCAGGTTTTTATATGATGTCGTGTTACAGTTTCGTTTTATTTTGAGGACGAACCGCTCCGATCAAAATTTTTGTGGGCCGAAATTTATCAGCGTCGAAAATATTTGTGCCAGTTTACGTCGAGCACTCAAACTTAAGTCGGTACTATTGCTAACTTTCTTAACACTAGTCTAATTGAACACTTGATTACGAGGAAGGAAAAAAAACAATTTTTAGGCGTATTCTAGAAAAATCGATAAATACATACTTTTGTGTAACAGAGCACACTTTCAAGTGATAGGGAGATTTCGCGTATTTACTAATTTCATCAAGCAGGCTATGATTCAGAAATAAAATTTTGTATTATGAGAAACTTGCCCCTTTATGTACAATGTTTTTTCCAGCGTGTTTTTAAACGCGCCTAGTGGCATTCAAAATGATTCTACCATCAATACTATTAATAACATGAATTTGTATATCACCTTTTGTAAACTCCATTTTTAAATATCTGAAGAAGAAAAAGTGCAAAGGAGCTAGGTCTGTAGTGCGAAGAGGCAAGCGAATAGGACCTTCCGTTGCTAAGTATCTATTACCACAAATGATTTGTTATAAATCATTAAATTGTTGAACATAAAGAATGGTTGAAACATCATTTGTCTATCAATTAAATTAAGATCATCTAAAAACTGCTTATGTATGTCTGTCAACAGTTCAATGTACCCTGTACGTATTAGTGTTTCTTGGTAAAACATATAGAATCCACAATTGAGCTGATCGAGTTACACCATTAACACTCATGTGCCTTTGGGGGTTACAAGGTTGGCTTTTCCCGACTTTATTGGCCGATGACTATACTGCCAATAAAATTAGCTGCAAAAATGTCTGTTCTAGATTCATGATAAACTATTCACAAAACTCCACGGTCTGCCTTAGTGACCTAATTGCAGAGTGTTTGTCCTTGTACGGTACAAATGAATGATTTTTCAAAATATTATAAATACTTCCCACGCATAATCTAAGCCGTAAAGCATTTGTTAAGTTATTAAAACAGGCGTAAAAGTATCATAATAAGTTAATTTCAGTTGCTTCACTTATTATAAACAAACAAAACTTTATTTTTCTGCAGCAGATCCTGTTTGAAAATGTGTTTACTAACTTGCCTTTTTATAGTAAAACATCTCTTAATTTTAGTTTAAACTAGATGGTGAATCTTCCTAAAGATTGACGAAGATAGTGAACCCCACCTTCATGATTTGAGTTGTTGCAAATTTCGAAAAGCTTCTTCATCCTTCATAGATATTGAAGAACATTTTTAGTTTTACCTAAATTATTTATAGCATGATAAACAATAGAAACTGTCAGAGGTTGAGATATGTTCTAATGCTATCATATTATCAATACAGACCTAAAATATTAATACTTTTTTATTTTTAAAAATTAGGGATGAAATACTTATAGACTATTCACTAAGCAGATGTGAAATTTAGTTTCAATATCTTCAACATAAGAGAAGGTGATGACCTTTAAATTAGGACGTATTTTTATAACTTAGATTACCCCAGGTAAGCAAACGAAACACACAATCGTTTCGTCTTCTTCTACAAGAGTTGAAGCTAATTGTATAAATATATAAATTATGATCTAAAATAAGATTTTTTTTATCGGATTTAAAAACTGTTTTCTAAAGATAAAGTTTAAGGTCCAGTACCTTTCTTTGGGAGTTTGTTTCTCATTTACGCAAGAGTATATAAGATAAAGTTGGTTTATTAAAAAAGTGGGTGGGTTGGTTAATTGTTGCTTATCTCCCGCAATGGTGTTTTTATATTAGCACATATTATTTAGTAAGCATTTTGTTTATTTATATATTTTTGTCTTTGTAATATTGAGGTAATGATAAAAATATAAACTTTAAACTTCAGTATTTTTCAATATGTATTCTTCAGGTGGCTGGATTTTTTAATAATACCTAGGTTATTCAAATTAAAGTGTTAAATTGTAATATTCCTAGGTTCATAAATAAGGGTAAGTAGTCGCTTTGATTTTTATTAACTTTTCTAAGACTTTCGATATATAAAATTGCAATAATATATTTTTTATACATGATATTTTTGATTTCATGTATACAAGTGATATTTACAATGATCTGTTTTGCTTACTAATACTAGTCAAAATCAAGGGAGAAACATCAATGCAAGCAGGCGCGCGTCAGGCAGCCCCGCAGACAACTTTTAAAAAACATATCAAACAAACCGAAATCACAAATACGCACTTTTCGGTTCCCCGGCTGCTTTAAGACTGCTGACATTTTAATGCACAGCATTTATAATTCATTATTTAAACAAACCAGAATAGTCGCCAGAGTAAAATCATGTAAAAATAAGAGTCTAAATCTCTGAACATTGAACTATATAGAATTAATAACACACATTTGTTTGTATCCAACTAAAGTAAGGGGGTGCAGAGGGTATTTACTTTCTGGGTTGCGATATTGTCGGTAGAAAAACATTTTCATATCCCTTGCATAATTAAACACATCATAATTAGTAAAAAAAGCCTGGGTGTTGATAACTGACGTCATGAAAAGCTAAGGGCAATCAATTTTGCAATAACTTAAATCATTTATATTTCATTTCATTTCATACTTTTTTAGAATAATTTTTAAATGAAAGAGCCTTCATAATAAAGATAAAACTAATTAAATGATTAACTAAGACAATTAAGAAAACGAAATAATAGATTTTTTGAAAATCGATAGATACACTTCAGCGGAGTTTGTCGAATATCAATATTACATTTAGATTTTAACCAATGGCCGTGCAGGATAATTGGCACACTTGATTTTGTTAAAGGCCGCAAAAATGTTTAATAGATATTTGGCTTAGTAGATGAGGGAGACCAGGGCAAGTTGTAGCGTGGGTACAACATACGCAATATCTAAGACCCATTGTACAGGGTGTCCCATTTTGGTTGCATTTGCCGGGTATTTCGCTTATTTTTAAAGATAGAACCTTGCGGTTTTCTCGACGTTGAGCTACTTTTTTATCAACTGAAAGATGCCGTAAACAAAATAGTCATAGCCTTTTTAGTTTCCGAGCTACACGGCGATATTGAAAATATTGCATTTTCAGGTACTCCTTGAATCTCAGTTGTCTGACGACTTGTCAAAAAGATAAAAACGAAAACTTTTTACGCACAACCCAGGAACGTAGTCAATTTTGTTTTAATGCAACACCCTTATATTTGTTAAGAAATTAATTTGTCTTTTTACAAGCATCTTATAAATATATATGACAGTACGGGTCTATTTTAATGAACAACAAAAACGCTAATTTTCATAATTCGCATTCAAAATTTTGCAGTAGGCCATGCAAAACTCTAATACTAAAAATAGAAAAAAAATACACAGATTTTCACTCAAAATATGACGTAAATATCCACTTTTAGTGACTCATATTTTTTAATAAATACAGACATTAAACATTCCAGGGAAAAATAACTAAAAATACATTTTAACCGTTGTCATAATATATAATGTTATTTGGGTATAACTTACATGTTGTGATTTGCTAATGCCGGGATCAAGCAGGCTATGTTTATCTTTTTCCTGTCATGTTACCCGCTATTTTTGTCACAGAAAGTTAAAGCTTTAGTTTTATAGTATTTTAATAGTATTCTACATAACAAAAAGGCTAAAAAGGTGTTTAATCATTAGGTGTCAAAACTATATTGAATTAAAAATTTTGTTTATGTTAGAGTGTCAAAAATTGTGGAATCTCCGTAAAGTTCTTGCCCAAAGTGTCTGGAACTATTAAAAAAGTTCTAGAGCTGCAGTTTGAGCATTGGTAAGTATCCTAACAGCCGGTTGCAGAAAGTTCAATTTAAGTTTAGAATGTTTAACGAAATGTCAAAATTGACAGAGAGTTACTAGATTTCTATAAGCAGCTTGTCAAATCCGAAAGCTCGGTTAAATATTCTAAACAGCAATTAAGTTTTGTGCAACCGGATGCTAATGTATTTTATGTAGTTTTTTTTACGTATTCAAAAGTAGTGCATTGTAGGTGTGGGTTTCACATAAAAGGTGTGTGAGGTAAAATACTTAAGAATTGATTGAGTCATAGTCATGTAGAGCTTTTTCTGTATTGGAGAGTAGAAAGAATTGCAGCTTTTAATGTAAAATAAAGTGAACAATGTGACATTTTAGCGTAGCAACCTGAACATTTCAAATCGTTTTTGCTCTAAAACTTTAAAAATGTACAGAAAAAGTTCTTAGATTAATTTGCATTAATCACGTTTCGTTACAACGTTATTAATACTTTTTAATATAGATACGTTATACAAAATTTGTGATTCTGACGCCTTTTTAACACGTAAAATAAAAATTTTATTTAACATGTTAAATAAAACCACGTTTTTGTTTGTCCCAAACAGTTAACAACTAAAATCTGAGAAATAATGGACATTTTTATTTAAAATGTTGGACGTACTTGTGGAACAGCGAGATGCATACAGTGTTTTCTAACACGAAAATCAGAAAAAAAAAGTTATTCAATAAACTAAAAACATTTTAGGTGTTTTCTATTAAAAAAAATATGATTTAGGTACATTAAAAAAATATTTAGACCTCTTGCAGAAGCATGAAATTCTTCCCCATATTGTTATATCGAAACTTTTACAATGGTAAGAAAAATTCAAATTCTTTTAACAAAATATTTTAGTAAATCTTTTTTTTTACTTCCCTGGTATAAACAAAGTATTGCTATCGTGAAAAAACCAGCCTCCAAGATTTTTTTAAATCTTTACTTTCCAGAGTCCCTATAGATGCAAAAAAACATGGTTTCTAAATTCTGTTTGCCTGTCGGTCTGTCTGTTTGTTCGCAGCATAGCAAAAAAACTACTCGCCCGTCTTTCTGGACAAAAATTAAGGATCATATGGGAATAACCTTAGTTGGTAAAAATCTAATATTTTAACAAAATGGCGCCCGAGTAAATTGTTAAAAATGTTACTAAAAAACTACTGATAAAATTTTGTTACGAATCTAAGATGGCGAAACAAAATGGTGGCTTAATAAAATATTTAAAAATTCAGTAAAATGTTTGTAACCGTAAAAAAAGCACCCTCCCAGGTTTTACGTATCTACACGTTTTAGCGTCACTAGATGCAAAAAAAATATGTTTTAATAATACGGCAGACCTAGCGACATAGCTTAAAAACTCCTCACCCAATTGATTTTGGCCAAAAACTAAGGGTCAAATGCGGTTGATGACCTGGTTATATTTTGGAAAAAATCCAATATGGCATCAGAATAACAAGGCTGCCTGGTGAAACGTAAAAAAATTATTACTGTAAAACGAATTATCCAATTTACCTCAAATTTTGCACAAAATCAAGTGTCACATAGAAATCATTGGGTAACATAACAAACAAAATGGCGGCCTGATAAAATATTTAAAAAACCAGCCTTATAAAATTTCCATATGAGATTAATTTCAAATTTTGTGCAAGCACTAAATGTGACGAAAAGATAAACCGGTAAAGCTCTGGTTCGAATTTACGATGGTAATAAAATGGCGGTCAAATTAGATCTTTAAAAAATCAACGTGAAAAATTCTTGCTATTCAATTTTGTAGAAAAATAAAATGTTATATAAAAATGTTAAACTGATACGAATTCAACATGGCGGTGTGTATGTCAAAGTTAAAACTACTTATTTAAGTTATTTTGAATTATGTCCAAAAATCAAAGGTGGCATAGGTTGAAACTAGTAACATATTGGAGGGAACCAATATGGTGAAAAAAAAAGCGTCCAGTAAAGATGTTTGAAAAGACAGTAAATATCTGTTACTAAATGATTATGTAGCGAACTAAATTGAGTCACAGTTCACTATTATTAATAAAAAAAAAGATTCATAACGACTAAAGACTTTCCGGGATTTTTCATAGAAATAATTTGCAAGATTGAATTAAATTGCATGAAAGATCAGAAAATATTTAAAACGAATGGTCAATATATATATTGAAATTGGAACAGTATTAAGAATAGGTCTGACTTGTGGTATACAATTTCGAAGAAAAAGCTATAATTTATTTAAAGAATCTTAGGTAACTTTCGGTAAGAAATCGCACCTAAAACCTTGACTAAGCTATATTTATAGCATGAAGTCTTGCAAGTTAAATAGTTGAAAGAACTAAGGCGCGTACAGACTAACCGAGCGACAGCGAATTGTTAGCGAGCGTCCAGGTTGCGTAATGTTTTTTTTACTTACCTCGCAAAAGCAAGTACATATCGTAATCGTGAAAAAATCACCTTCGGAGATTTTTTCAGATCTTTACGTTTTAGGGTCCATAGACGCCGGAAAACATGTTTCCTCAATTCCGTCGGTCTGTCTTTTCGCGTCAAAGCTACAAAACTACTGATCCGATTGACTTTAAATTTTGGTCAAAAATTAAGGGCCATATGAGGAAGACTTGGCAACATTTTGGTAAAAATCAAGTTTAGCAAAGCGATCTGGAGTAATGTTAAAAAAATTATTGCTAAAAAAACTACTTAATCAATTAACCTCAAATATTAAACTGGTAGAATTTTGGTTAGAACCCAAAATAGCGAAACAAAATGGCGACTTAACAAAATATTTTAAAATTCAGCCTGAAAAAACTGCTTAATGGGTTGATTTCAAATTTTGTGCAATAATTAAAAATGTGGTAAGAAATTATTAAGATGACGGAACACAATGGCGGCCAAATCAAATATTGTTAATGGTGACAAAATCAGCAATGTTTTATCAGTTCCATACTGTCTCTTTAAGAGTCTGTTTGTCGGTCTGTCAGTTCACCGCATAGTTTAAAAACTGCTTATTCGTTTGACTTCAAATTTGAGTCAAAATTTAAGGGTCATATGGGAATGATTTGGTAATTTGTTGGTAAAAACCTAGTATGACGAAACAAGATGGCGGCCTCGTAAAACGTTAAAAAATATTACTAAAAAATGATAAACATGGACATGGAATTACTTAGACACGTTATGCTCCACAATTATTGTATTTTTAGTCTTCGTTGCTCTCTTTTAGTCGGTCTCCCATATCGAATCTATAACAAAGATTACAATTTCTACTTCTAGTTTATATATGGTGCCCCATCCATATGGATATTCATTATATAGTGGTACAAAATAAAGTAATAATATATAAAAATTTTATATGTATATATATATATATATATATATATATATATATATATATATATATATCTTTCTGAAATTATGCAACCAACTGTAGAAAAAGGTGATTCATTTGTAAAAAACTCGGAGCATTTCACTCGAATGATACGAGATATCGTCTTTGAAAAAAACGATATCATAGCAAGCCTAGATGTCAAATCGTTATATCCCAGTATTCCCATCGACGAAGCATTGGACAAGATTGCTATGAACGAGGATTTCCAGGCACATGTAATACAACTCTCGGAGCATTGCTTTAAAAATACTTATTTTTCTTTCAACGGGCAAATGTATAAACAAATGGATGGGGCTTCAATGGGGTCCTCGCTATCACCAGTAGTCGAATTTATTTATGATATACTTCGAGAAAGAAGCTCTTGAGAAAGCAATGTATGTGGATGACATATTTATTATATGGCAACATGGTCATGCAGAGCTCGAAAAATTTCTGACTCACGTAAATTCAATCCACCCCAGAATAAAATTTACTCTAGAGTTAGATAGAGGAAAACAACAAACTACCATTTTTAGATGTTTTGGTTACAAAACTGCATAACGGACATTTCGAATACACCGTGTATAGAAAACCAACACATACAGACAGATATTTAAATGCAAAATCACATCATCACCCAGCACAAATTCAAGCTGTGGCAAATACTCTTAATATCCAGATCCGTGCGATTAACTGAAATACAGACGAGACAAAACGAACTTAAGGTAATATCTAGTGCTTTAAAGAAAAATGGCTACACAAATCGCACCATAGAAAAAGCTATTAATGCACAGGTTTCCCGAACAACGAACAACAAAAATTATGAACCGGGAAAGCAACCAGGAAAGTCTTACAATATGTAAAAGGCACAACAGACAAAATCGGAAGAATTCTTAGGAAACACAACATACAAACAATACACAAGCCACAAACAACTATAGGTAAACTACTCGGAAACCCAAAAGATAAAATCAAACTGGAAAACCACGGAGTATACAGTATTCCGTACCAGGACTGTGAAAAGTTGTACGTGGGGCAAACTAACAGGCGAATATCAGCTAGAGTGGAAGAGCATAAACTCAGCATCAGAAATAAACAAACAACCTCAGCTTTATTCCTACATCATCAGGAAACCGGCCATAAAATAAATTTCGATGGGTGTAGGGAGATTGCCAATATAGAACATTATAAGACCAGAATAATCCGAGAAGCCATAGAAATTGAAATCAAGGTGATTTGAATAAAAGGGACGAATCATTAAAACTACCAACAGTATGGAAGACAATAATCGACAAATCTAAAATCGCAAAAACTCAAGCGCAATTAGCGCAACAACAGCACTATCCGGAAAACATAAATAACGACCAACGCCTGCGCAGATAAAATTTTCGGCTCCGAGTGGGGGTATAAAAGGAAGCGTCGCAGTCACCAACACTTCATTCTCTATTCGGACGCGAGAAAGAAAGCTTCGAAAATGCCAAATGTGATTTTGGCAAAACGTCAGCAAAACTGTTCTTTTCAGAACGACAGTGAACGGATGTACACCCGGAATGAAAACACATTATATATATATATATATATATATATATATATATATATATATATATATATATATATGCAACCCCCTGGAAAAAAACAGTAAAATAGAAAAAATGTAAGAAGCTGGCCTCATGTTAAGTATTAATTTGATGTAGCTGGCAAACTTTAACCTAAAAAAAAATTACCAAAGTTAGGCGAGGCTAACCCTTGTATCAGTATTGTTCACAAAACCTTTCTTTCTATTTATTTTTCTTTGTAATAAACACTCTCGAACAGTGGCATATTAACTGGCAAATAGAAATTGACAAATCTTTTTATTTTTATCTTAAAAAGGTGTGATGTTACTTTCAGGTAGATTAAATAATACATTCAATTTCAAGTGCGTTTTTTTGTGTGCATTTTGAAGATCTAAATGTTAGTCATGTACTAATGGTATTCTAAATCACAAAATGCATACAAAATATTATATTTTTAAGTACATCTGTTATTACACAAATATTGTTTAATTAAAATAAGTTGTACATAATTTATAATTGCTTATCGATTCAATCAGTCAAACGTCAATCACTCTTCAATATTTCCTGGTGATCCACTTTTTTTCTTCGTTACCTTTTTTCGATACTTTTTTATAGCAGCTGATACATTTCTTCTTACTTAATATATTCCTTATTCAAACCGTTTTGTCCTTAAGCTATTATACACGTAGGTACTGCTGAAAGTTCTTTGGGATGCAATTTTAAGGTAAAACCAAAATTAATGCATAGACTGGTTTCGTCAGTTTAAAATTACCTACTCAAATTTAAATAAATTTCAATTTGAAGTGGTCTTAAAAGATAACTCCATTTTGATCATTTCATAACATAACAAATTAATATTGATCACAATTTTCATCTATTGCTATTTCTAACGAAAGGATAAGTATTTTCAATAGGAAGTTATACCTTCCATAAATTTAGCATTCTTTAAAACTCTGTCTATATTTAAGAGAAAGTTTTTGTTGACCCTGCGAATCCGTAGTAGGAACAATCAAATTAAATGTACTTTTTATTATAGTAGCATAAAATGAAACACTGCTATTTGTCTCATACTCAAAAAAAAATCTGGAAGGTACAGGAACGTATTTCACATCACTTCAATACTGTCCTGTTTGCTATATTTATATATATATATATATATATATATATATATATATATATGTATATATACTCGGAGCATTTCACTCGAATTATACGAGATATCGTCCTTGAAAAAAACGACATCATAGCAAGCTTAGATGTCAAATCGTTATATCCCAGTATTCCCATCGACGAAGCATTGGACAAGATTGCTATGAACGAGGATTTCCAGGCACATATAATAGAACTCTCGGAGCATTGCCTCAAAAATACTTATTTTTCTTTCAACGGGCAAATGTATAAACAAATGGATGGTGCTCCAATGGGGTCCTCGCTTTCACCAGTAGTCGAGAATTTATTTATGATATACTTCGAGAAAGAAGCTCTTGAGAAAGCAAGTTTAAAACCCAAATTATGGATTCGTTATGTGGATGACATATTTATTATATGGCAACATGGTCATAGAGAGCTCGAAAAATTTCTGACTCACGTAAATTCAATCCACCCCAGAATACAATTCACTCTAGAGTTAGAGGAAAACAACAAACTACCATTTTTAGATGTTTTGGTCACAAAACTACATAACGGACATTTCGAATACACCGTGTATAGAAAACCAACACATACAGACAGATATTTAAATGCAAAATCACATCATCACCCAGCACAAATTCAAGCTGTGGCAAATACTCTAATATCTAGATCCGTGCGACTAACTGAAACACAGACGAGACAAAACGAACTTAAGGTAATATCTAGTGCTTTAAAGAAAAATGGCTACACAAATCGCACCATAGAGAAAGGTATTAATGCACAAGTTTCCCGAACAACAAACAACAAAAAATATGAACCGGGAAAGCAACGAGTAGTCTTACCATATGTAAAAGGCACAACAGACAGAATCGGAAGAATTCTGAGGAAACACAACATACAAACAATACACAAGCCACAAACAACTATAGGTAAACTACTCGGAAATCCAAAAAGATAAAATCAAACTGGAAAACCACGGAGTGTACAGTATTCCGTGCCAGGACTGTGAAAAGTTGTATGTAGGGCAAACTAACAAGCGAATATCAGCAAGAGGGGAAGAGCATAAACTCAGCATCAGAAATAAACAAACAACCTCAGCTTTATTCCTACATCATCAGGAAACCGGCCATAAAATAAATTTCGATGGGTGTAGGGAGATTGCCAATATAGAACATTATAAGACCAGAATAATCCGAGAAGCCATAGAAATTGAAAAGCAAGGTGATTTAAATAAAAG
Organism: Kuschelorhynchus macadamiae; assembly: GCA_030620095.1. Taxonomy (NCBI): domain Eukaryota; kingdom Metazoa; phylum Arthropoda; class Insecta; order Coleoptera; family Curculionidae; genus Kuschelorhynchus; species Kuschelorhynchus macadamiae. The sequence goes on along the minus strand of JAUTXW010002846.1, from coordinate 159,778 downwards.
GGACGAATCATTAAAACTACCAACAGTATGGAAGTAATTCACCCTTATACACAAATCTAAAATCGCAAAAACTCAAGCGCAATTAGCGCAACAACAACAGCACCATCCGGAAAACATAAATAACGACCAACGCCTGCGCAGATATAACCTTCGGCCCCGAGTGGGGGTATAAAAGGAAGCGTGGCAGTCACCAACACTTCAGTCTCTATTCGGACGCGAGAAAGAAGGCTTCGAAAATGCCAAATGTGATTTTGGCGAAACGTCAGCAAAACTGTTCTTTTCAGAACGACAGTAGTGAACGGATGTACACCCGGAATGAAAACATATATATATATATATATATATATATATATATATATATATATATATATATATATATATATATATATATATATATATATATATATATATATATATATATATATATACCTCGATATATCTCACAAAACTACTAAAAACAAAGCTGAACTCCAGAAATCTAACGAAAGCTATTAACACCTTTGCCATATATATTCTTACGTATTCGTTTAGTATCATTAAATGACCACACACAGACATAGAAAACATTCACGTTCTCATACGCTCTGAATTCACTAAACACAGGAAGTTTTATCCCAATGCATGCAAGGAAAGACTCACCATCGAGAGAAAAGAAGGAAGAAGGGGGAATTATAGATATACAATCGCTAAATAAAAAACGAACTTACGAACTCAGAAATTTTTTTTACAACAAACAAACTAACCTCCACAAGACAATAATGAAGGCAGACAAGAATTATACACCGCTCGACCTGTCTCAAACGAGCCACGTAGTAAACGCACACAGTTACATCCAATCACGACTAACAAAGATCAACACCTGGTCTGAAAAAACACTCCACGGGACACATAAAGCAAGACCACATACATAAAAAGCTTTCATATACGTGGTTATAAGAGGGGCAGCTGTTCCACGAAACAGAAAGCTTCCTGCTTGCCATCCAGGACAAAGTCATAGCAACGAGAAACTACCAAAAGCACATCATCAAGGACACAACCATTGAAGATGACAGGTTCATCATCACATAACGAGTGGATGTAGAATAATGGCCGGAACTGAATACACCGCGAGACACAACTCAGCGGCGAAGGTCGTTCATCAAGCATTAGCCACAACATACAACCTAACGAAGAACACAGACCCTTACTACCATTATACACCAACATCCATACTTGAAAACGAAGACTACAAGTTCTACTGGGACATTGACATCCACACAGACAAAACAACGACGAGAACATCCAAGCGAAATACAGCGAGAAGATCGCCAAATACACTGACTTGGTAATGGAAATAAAAAGGCTGTGGAAACAGGAGAGAGTCATCATTGTTCCTCTCTTCAAATCAGTAACAGGCCTCACCCCATTTGGCTCAATTAGGACTTATTACAGACATTCACCGGGACATCCAGAAATCGGTCATTTTGAAACCATGTGGCATCATTAGATCATTTCTTAATACACAATAGTTGATTTTTTTTTGTACTGACTTGGTATAATTCTGTCAGTATAAAATTCAACCACAGGAATCCTGTAAGACAACAATGTCACATGATAATAATAATAATAAATGCCCTTATTTGCACATTTTTAGAATTTACAAAGTATTATAATAATACCAGCTAATAAAAGGACGAGATTCAGTTCGGCAGATACAGGTATCTGACGAGTGTTCAGCTTAACCGAAAAAAAAAAGAAATGACTAATAACAAGGAAGGAAAAGAAAAATAATCTTATAACTAGAAAGAGATTAGCTTATATAATATTGTGTTATATAACACCATATATAGCAACCAGTCTAAATATTTACTTTGTGATATATTTAAATAGAATTTTATATACATAAATATGTTTTCCTAATAATATTTTTATAAGTATTTTGCATGTGATTAATCGTAACGCAGATATATATAAAAAAAAGTTTGACGATGAAATACCGCTATCTAAACATTATTAGACTAACAAAAGACGCACGAGTGCGAACGAGAATTACACGATCACCCCTTTTAGAATAGAATCATTGATCACGTTCCAAAACAAGTCGAAAAATAAATCGTCTAAATTGCATATGAGACCTTTCTGTAATATTTCTATTCAAAAAAATGTTTGAATGTTTTGCTATAAGATAGGAGAAAGACCGCTCAAATAGAGCAGTACTATGAGCTGGAATTGTAAGTTTTCCCTTAAACCTAATATTTATATTAATGATGTCGTTGAGAAAACCTAGCTTTTTACATAGGTATGGTGATGACTAGATTTTTAATATTTTGTGATATAGGCAGAGTACATGAAGATATCGACGTTTATTCATCGTCAGCTTTCCAGACTGCTGATAAGCATGGCTGGTGCGCTCCTACTTACGAATTCCAAAGGTGAATCGTATACAAGAATTTTGCAACTTGTGAATTCTAATATACATATACAACATGACAAAAATTTAAATGTAAAAGTACTAATGCATTACATAACACTAGCTTAATATCCTTGTTTAGGACATGACAATGCTGATACAAGTATGCTTTCTGTAGACATAGGTTTATGTGGTGTACAAATCTTAAATCCCGATCCATGTGAAGTCCAAATTTTTTGCTATCATTTTAATTCGAAGTGGAGAATTATTTTCTCTTATTGAGGCCGAAAAGTTACTAAGAAAGTATTGCTTATCACTGTTTCTACCAAAAAGTAGAATCACAGACTTATCAGAATTTAGTAAAAGGTTATGAGCTTTTACAATATTTGAAAACTTAGATAAGTCAAAATTAAAAGTCAAGACTGCCTGGTGTCTGCGTAAAAATGATACTTAAAGGGCAAGAACGCATCAGGAAACCGAGATGTATGTAAATTGGACAAGAGCGGTCCAAAAATGGACAACTGTGGGACACCACTCGTAACGGGCATAAGGGAAGAGTTTTTATCTTTATAGGAAGCAGCCTGACTTCTTCCAACCAAAAACTCAGCAATAAGCTTGATGGCTCGATTGGAGAGACCAACATTCTGGAATACAGAGCTTAAAATTCCATGGCTGAGCCTATTAAACGTTTTAATAAAGTCAAGCAAAGCCAACAACGTTAATATACCGTTATCCCAAGCCCACAAGATGTCATCAGTTATCGCTAACAGGGCGGTACTACAGCTGTGACCTTTTTTGAAACCTTTTTTTGATGGATTTACAGAAATTAACATGTTGGTCGTCAAAAATTTATTTTATTGGTTATGCAATATTTCCAATATTTTGGATAACGTTGGTAAAATACTTATCGATCGCAGCTGCCCAAGTGAACACAATGAAGAAATTTTTGGAAGCGGGACTACTACTCTTCCAGGCATCCGAACCAATGGAGTTGCCCATACAGTAATTTACAACAATAGCCGGATAAGGCAAAAGAAAAGGGATACACAGGTAAACAGCCGGTTGCACAAAAATTAATTGCTGTTTAGAATATTTAAGCGAGCTTTCAGATTTGACAAGTTGCTTATAGAAATTTAGGAACTGGCTATCAAATATTCTAAACTTTAATTGAGCATTCTGCAACCGGCCGTTAGAGTGAGTATACTGATGGCATCATCGCAAGTAGCTGTGGTTCTTATACCTGAGATTGCTTTCAAAATATCCATCTCATTTAAGTTGTGAAAATCAAACACTGAATCTAGAAGCCTGTTATGTTTATAGAAAGATATTATTTCATTATTAATTGGAAGCCTGGGAATAGAATCTATAAAGTCATTTTTAATAGACTCAACATCGGCTATTTGATCAAGTATGTAATTTTCTTTGCCCGACTTTAGGTTAAGAAGTTTCAGATGAGAACCAAAATTCTTTCGGATTTATTATTGCTAAACTTGTTGCTATAAAAACAGCCACAGTAAACATATTTCTGATAACTTTATAATTGTTCCAGTCTAACTGCAGTTTAGTTGTCTTAAATTTGCTAAGTGCCTTGTTTCTGTGTTTTTTCATGACTCGCAAGGTATCCGTAAACCACGGGGCATATTTTTTGGTAATACGATAAATAAATGGAGCATGTAAATTTAATCATATCATATATTTCGTTTTAATATTTTCTTAGTATACGATTCCTTATTCCTGAGGCATTCCAACCACCGACCAATCTGTAAAAATGATTACTTTGTTCTGGTCAAAAATTATTACTCTCAGAGGGGAAATTATAGAAAGTGTTTGATGGTGCTTCTTCTGACAAAGAAGCTCAAAGAGTATTTTTTTCTTTTCTAAATATCTCATTGGAATCTTCCTCATTCTTACCCAGATCCTGGAAATCTGCTTGCCACTTTTCTTTAAGTTCATGTTGAAGGGCGAGGCCTTAGATCTATGTCCATCCAATGTCATACATAAATGCTCAGTGTCTTCAATTCCGTTGTGCCCAGTTCCCCTTGCATTTAATTTAACAATTTTTATTTTTGCCCGTTTCTTGAGGCTTAATCTCTTTGTTCCTGGACAAGCGCATAGAATTTGGGCAAGTATTTTGGAATTTCATAACTGTGACTATTAAAGACGGATTGACTGTTGAAGCTGAAAGAACCTCTGCTAGCCTCGTTGCTTGCTTAATTTGTCATCCTATAATTTAGATAGGAGAACACTATATCGACATTTACTATTGGGCATGAGGATGAATTAGATGTCTGCAGGTATATACCGGTATTTTTAAGTCAACAAGAGAAATAGCGCACTAATTCCAGAAAAATAGCGACACTTTCCTGTCCGGCAATCGGCAAAGTGCTCTACCTAAGAAAGTTGTTCTATTTACAGTTCCATAGCCATTACATTTTAATTTAACAACCACTTTTAAACATTTTATTTTGTTGAATAACTACTATATAAACAGGTGTTGATGTTTTAAAATATAATAATAATAAATTACTTTTATTATTTTATTTGCATTGAACGAAAATTATGTTGAAAACCTTAAGATATAAAGATGACGTGGTATATCCGCAAATGGGCGACTCTACTGAACCCTGCGTTGCTGGGTATCTAGTGCAAAGATTTTAATAAACTAAATGTAGAAGTTAATGATTAAATAAAAACATATTAAAAAACTGCCAGTATTAAAAGTCATGTTCATACCCGTCACATTGAAGAATAATAAATAATAATAACAATAATAATACAAATAAAATGATTATTATATTTTTAAACAGACCTTTTTCTGTCATTTAACAAAGTTAGGTAAAAGGGTACCTTATGGTTATGAAAGTGAAAGATCTCTGAAACACGGCGGTCTGATGATGAGGCATTGTTATTTTGTTGCAGAATCTATTATTACGTGAGTGGATATTCAGATATAGCATGAACTTGTTTTTTTTAGGGATGAAGGTGGCATAGGGTTTTTTAAATTTTTATTGAAATGTTGACTAAATGTAATGTTCTACGATTATCAATTTTGAACTTTTTAAAGGTATATGAAATATGATTTCTAAAATAAAGCGCGAAAATATATTTTGAAATTTTTGAATATTATTTTTTTCTGCCATGTTCAGACATCCAGATAAGACCCCTAAACAAAATGGCAATAATTAGAGTTTTATAAAAATAGGCATTTGCAAAACTTTTGCGCAAGGGCAGACTAAGAACTTGACGCCTTTATAAATTCCTTCATAGACAGATGTGACTTTTGAATTAATATTTTCCTAAACCGTAACTACGCGTCCATTACAACTCTCAAATTACCAAATTACGCGCAAACGCAACTACAGGAAGTCTGACATGCACCGTCAAGATTAATAGTAAAATTTTGGCTTGAAAAATATCTGTCGATTTTTTGGACAAAAAAAGCATTAAAATTTAATTTGAAGGGTTTAGTTCTTCAATTCTTTTATATTTAAATCTTCATTTATTATATTTGATGCGCTTAAGTGGTCTTCGTGAGTAAAATGAAAGCAAATTTGAGTGCAATCTACGCATACCTGAATTCTGCAATGTTTTAAAAGTTTTAAAATATGTGAACCGTAAATAATAAAAAGAAGCGGTTCAAAAATCGACACCCGAACATAAGATCCTCCAATGCCCTATTACAGAATAATATTTAATTCTGATAGTGATTAAGAGCATCAAAAACTTTTGATAAATCAAGTAGGACTAATGCAGATGCAATACAATCTTTTCTAAAACCACAATGACTTTCTGGAATTATATTATTAACAATGCAGTAATGGAACAATTGATTACACAAATTTTATCCAACAATTTTAGAAATAAGCAAAAGTAAAATGCTGATTATTTTAAGATCGCGAAGATTCGTTGGATATTTGGTTTTAGTTAAGAGTATATATATAATCAAGAAGAAAATAAAGAAATAGTTATGCTACCAAAAGTTGCAAACTTAATTGATGATTTTAACTTGTTTATCGGAAATGGAAAATACATTTAACGAGAAATTTACACAATAAACCTAAAAACCAGTTTAAAGTAGGTATAATATTAGGTTAGCATCATGTAATAATTTTTGTAACATCTTACTAAACGAATGTATAAATAGAACTTAATTTCAAAAAACATTGTCTTTAAAACAGAACTTCTAATGACTCTATGGATTATATTATGTTGCCATCTTTTTAAAAAGTATTAAAGGGAATCATATTCTCAAAATTGCCTCCTAATATTGCATTTAACCATTCTTTTAATTTTCTTAGATTTTATCGAGATATAGAAAATCGATAAACCAATAATGATTAGAAATAAATTATATTTAAACTTGTATAATCAATGTATTAATGTGTCCTATTGCCTTATTGCCTTAATAAACTCCAAGAGGAAATATTTTTGTGTCGATTTTCTCAAGCTTGTCAGAACAATGTCCGGTTTATTAAAGTTATTTCAAGATTACTGTAGTAAGAGGTATCATCAATTATTTCAGGATACTAAACATCTCCGTTTTTTTCTCTCTTCCATATCTTAAAAGAATTCTGGGCAATGAAGTTAGTCACTTAGAAAACATTGCGGATTCAAATAGTTTGACAATTTTTTATAGAGCTATGAGCTTACCGAAATAAGTCAATTTTGTTTAAATACTCCAAATGGATCTATAAATTAAAATTAATATAGTATATCCAATGAAAACTTTACGACCGCTTTATTACATTTTTTTTAATTTATCGTCACATAATGAAGGAGTTGGGCTTCCCGCTGGTTACGCCAGTGAAGCCCAAGCAAGCCTTCTAACTAATTCATAATCAAGCAAATGACCTTACCCAGTGCATGCCGTGTGTAGTGCGTCTCCCACCACTGTCCTCAAACACCCCCATCTGCAAGAACGACAGCCCCGACGAGCGGACTTCACGTACACGATCCGCGGACACTTTAACAACTACGCCGTGTCACCGGCGGACAACCCAGTCTCAAATAAATCGTCTGGTCTCACGGCTCCCTGGACGCAACATCTACCAAAGTTGTCTTTTTTATTACAAACTAAGAAAATTCCCTTATTACTGCAATCTTTCGGGAATGTCAATTAGGACCTTTTATTTTTGAGCAAAGTTTCTTTAGCAAAAACATTCAACGTCCCGCTCTATCTGTTTATTCGTCTTCGAATCTAGCAATCGTTAAAACAGATCCACCGATCGCTTCAATTGCCCCTTCAACATAATTCAGTAATAATTACGTGTCTCTTTCACTTTTTCCACGAATTAAAAAAAAACTCGAACCATAATCCTCGCAAACATCAAAAAGTTTAAAATTGTCACCTACAGTTCCACACTCTCAATCATAAATCGCACCTCTAATTACTCATGGAGTACGAAAACCACTTGACAGGTGGGAATACGTAAACAACAAATAAAACGGTGCGCGAAAAAAAGGTCTCGATCACACGCCACCACAAAAATAGTCCCTCTGTACGTCGCAAGATCGCGCATGACATCCGTGTCGGTTTGTCTCTCACAAACGGGTACACATGACAACCATGCGAGAGTTCGCGCACTTGTGAGTGCGATCGTATAGCGGGCAACGGGGCATGCGGCTCACGGTTTCGGGACTCCGCCTATGCGCGCGGGGTGGGGGGAAATAGGGGGAGCCTAACGACGTGTCCCGACGTCCGTGGGGAATAGGGGGGGGCCGCAGCTAGAGTCGGGACTTTGTGTTCACGTATATGAATGATTTTGATGATTGTGTCGGCTTGCGGGAAGGTATAAGCTGTGTTGCGGCCGGGGCTAAACTCTTCTATGGTATTACACATTTGTTCCCCCCGATATTTCGTAACAATATCTTTGTTGTATAATACGCATCGGGATCTGCAATTGAATGTGATTTTAAATAATGATTCGGGATTAATGTTTCTTCTCTATGATCGATGCAATTAATTGTTAATACTAGAAAATAGTTTGCCTATTTGGATATGTGTGATATCTTTACTTTATTTAAAGGTTATGTACGAATTTAATTTATAAAAAAATAAAAACAAATTGAGAACTAATTTTAAAGCATTTGAAATGAAACAAAAAATGTATCACTAGTAATCTCCCTACAGCTTCAATTATTGCCGCAAATTATTTGCGAGTGGACAAATTTTTTAAAAAATTTGAGGAAATAATTTCCGGTATTAATTCATGCACGTGGAAGATTCGGGAAGAAAATTACACACCAAAATTTATTTTTAATTTTCATCTCGATTTTCGTGTATTGATGGCGAACGACATATTGTTGTTCAATTCTTGTTTAGTCGGCTGTGAATGATGAAAAGTTAGGATGACAGACCCCTTGTTGATTTTGTTTACGGTGGTCTAGTTACTCGTATATTATAAAGTACAGTGGCGTATAGTCAGGTGAAGTAGTATATTTATTATATATCTCTTAAAATTTAAGTTTTTACATTCATTTATTCACCTTATTGGCAAAAAATAAACTGTACATCTCGAAAAAATATTTTGCTTGACCATTGGTGGCATGTCTTTTTAAAACTTTCAATCGAACTTTATTATAACAACTATAAGAGTGGCGCAAACCGCCTCGACTTTGCTGGAGGTGCTACGTTTAGTTTACGATTTTCCTACTACATTGCCATGACAATGCGTACTCGATGACGTCGAGCGCATAGAAGAATAATGTTAACCAGCGCCATATAACGCTCTCGGCGAATTTCTAACGCAGTACACTACACCCACGTGTCATCCAATTTGTGGTGGTTGTTTACTTTTATTTTTGCGGATTTCGCTGCAACCGGTTAGTTCCTTTGCATTTTGCTTGACTGTTTTGTCTTATATTTATTTATGGTGTTACAACTTTATTTGGTGTCGGGTTTATTAAACTATATAAACTACATTTTATCGAAAATGTCCAATTAAATAGACTATTTATGTGCTTGATAATTGACGCAGTTTTGTACCCTACAAAACAAGAGTTAGTCTTTCACGGCCATGATGAGAGCAGCGAGTCAATTAATAGAGGGAATTTTAAAAAGTTTTTAGGTTTATTAATATCGAGAAGTTCCCAAGAACTAAAAGATCATCACGAAAAAATTAAAAATGTTTTTACTGGTGACTCGAAAACTATTCAAAACAAAATAATTGAATGCATTATTTAAATGATCATGTAAAAATGAAATAATGAACATTTCTAGTTATTAGTTTTAATAATTTTGATCTACATTAAGTTTTGCCATTGTTACACTATTTCTTCCTAAAATTAGTTTATATTGTATTTAAAATATTTTGGAATGTCCTTTTGCCCTTGTTAATGATACTTCTTTGAATCTTTTGTCCGATTTTAGTCATTTTTACTTAACAATATTATCAGTTAATCCCAAGTTTTTTAAAAATGTTTTTTAGATGAGCCAACTTTAGTTGCTTTCGACTCAATTTTGTATGAAGAACTAGTTAATTCCACAGCTTTTTATGTGCGATTATTGGTAGTAACTTTCTGTTTCTTGACCGACATTGGCGAAATTTCTTGAATTGAAACATGTCTTTTTTTATCTCTGCTAAAGTTAAATCATCATCAGCGGACTTTTCAAAAACAGTTTCGTGCTTAGATCCAATAGAAGAATTTAACATATTTATAAGGTTGCAAAATAGCTTTTTTTAAAGATATGTCCAGATTAACTGGCCATATGCCGGCAGCACGAAATGCAATTGTGGCATTTTTGACAGTAGCAATTCCATAAGATTCGCCTTTTAGTGCAAAGTCCTGAAACACTAACAGTGCGCCTTACATTAAATTAAAATTTGGAGGGACCGAAAAAAGCCTGATTGTAGTCGATCGGTGGTATGATTAGATAGCTGAACTATTTTTATTCCATGATTTCTATTGCTAGAAGATTTTTGCTGTGTGTACTGTGTCCATGTAGTAATAATAAAACAGGATTTTCTTGATTTGGTTTCACACATTTTATAAAATAATTTAGCCACGTAACAAATAAACCTGAATGAATGTACCCAGAGTCAGTTATCGGAACGATGCTACCAGCAAAAACAAAATTTTCTTGATAACCATTTGTTTAAAGCACTTTAAAGCAATTTCTGACAAGCCTGCTTGAATAATAATAATAATAAACAATATTTATTTTCAATATACGCAACTAATTAAAACAAAATACATATTCATAATCTTACAATATTACAAAAAAAATGTAAATAATTTTATGCCCAAAATTGCGTAAACTTATGAGAAACGGTTTGTCTGCATCTTGAGCACATCTCTGTTATTATTACTAATACTATCTGTGGTGATAAAATTAAGGGAATATACCGTTTTATACATATTGTATATATATATATATATATATATATATATATATATATAAATGTTTATTCAAAAATAGTATATAACACATTCAAACATCAGGAAATAAGCAATAGTCATTTAGATAATAGCTTCTTAAAATTAGCTTGCTTGCTTTTTCTTTTTAGGTCAATAGGTAACAAATTGTAAATCTTATAACCAATAATAGGAAAAGCGCGTTGTTTTCTCACCGTATTAATTTTAGGCAACACGATGTTTTCATCCCGACGAAAACGTGTCATTCGCCCCTGGTTATCAATATTCTGAGTGATGTTTATTTGACTTAATACTTGAAGTAATGAAGCTTTATAAAACAAATACCTAACCTTAAATAACTTAGATGTGTTAAAGAGCTCATGTGTAGGAAAATGAGGTGGAAGATTATACATTAATTTTATAGTTCTTTTTTGTATAATATTAAAGGGATTTAAGGTGTTTTCAAAAGCTTCTCCCCATGCTACGATACCATAAGTTAAATGGGATTGTATAAGTGCATAATAGATTGATCTTAAATCAGCATTGCTTAATATAGGTTTACGATGTTTAAAAAAGTATAGTAGGGATCTAAGTTTTTTTGTTAAGTTCTGAATGTGTTTATCCCACTTTAGATTTGAATCGAGTGATATTCCCAAATATTTTGCCTCAGTTTTACTGTCTAATTTCCACACTACAGCATTTTGTCTGGATGTTGGGGGAATATTTATTGTTTTATTAACTGACTGTTTATCGCTGTGAAGTGAAAAAGGCAAGTAAACGGTTTTTTTCGGGTTAATGGTTAATAGATTTTGATCGAACCATTCTGTAATAAGTTTCATATCAGTTATTATGCCCTGTTTTACATTTTCACAGGTAGGACCTTCCCGGAAAAGAACAGTGTCATCAACAAACGAAATAATTGTTCCGGAACATCCAAGAGAAAATAGATCAATAATGTAAGCCAAAAATAATAAGGGACCTAGGACAGTTCCTTGTGGTATTCCGTAAACAACATTCATAGGATCATTAGTAACGTCATTAATTTGCACCATTTGTTGTCTGCCAGTGAGATAATTATTCAATAGGGAGTGTGCTGGTCCAGGTATACCCATAAAATATAGTTTTCTCAAAACCTCCCGATGACTGACAGTATCAAAAGCCTTTGTCAAATAAACAAATACAGCAGCACAAGGTTTTTTTTTCATCTAGGCTTGTAGTTATTTTGTCCACAAGGAGAGCGATTGCAGCACTTGTAGATTTATTTTTTGTGAAACCAAATTGAAATTCAGAAAGGATTTTATTTTTACTAAAAAAACTAACTAGTCTTTCTTTTAGGGTCTTTTCCAAAATTTTGCAGATATTTGAAATCATACTAATAGGTCAATAGTTACACGCTTGATTTTTTTCTACCTGCTTGAAAATTGGTTTTATTAACGCCATTTTAAAATGTTTCGGACAAATGCCCTTTAAGAATATAAGATTTATAAGATATTTTAGTGGATTAGCAATTATTTTGGCCCTTTCTTTAAAGACATATACGTTAATTTTACCAAATCCTGAGATGAATTATTTTTCAATATTTTAATAACTTCTTCATGTGTGTGAAACATGTGCTAAAAAAAAGAACTTAAGTTAGTTTTAATTTTTGTTCTTTTGAGGTTATTTTTTCTGTTATTTAATATATCGGATGCCAGTCTCGATCCGATTGTTGTAAAATAATGTGTGCTATTTTGTTTAACTGGGTTTCGATAATATTATTTTCATTTAAAAGTTCTGTAATCTTATACAGAGTTTTTGTTTTATGCATGTTTGAATACTCGTTTATAGTTTCCCATAACTTTTTTGGATTGTTTTGATTCGAATTTATAATATTTTTATAATGTCTTTTTTTTAAATCTGTTATAAGTTTGTTAATCTTAGTTCTATAAAATTTATATTGATGCAATAGCTGCTCCTCTTGCGTTTTTTTATATTTTTGGTATATTTTATCTCTAATTCTAATAGACTATAGCAATCCTGAAGTAATCTATGGCTTTTTATATTTTTTGTAATTGTTGATTTTTCTATTTCCATATTGAAGATTTTAACAAAAAACGAATTTTAACAAACATATAATCTACGTTGTCAGATAAGTAGAGTTCATTGAAATTTGTTTCTGCCAAAATTTTATTAAGTTTCATATAAATCACAATTTTTTTACCTTAATAGAGGGATTTTTTTTGGTTGGTTTTGTAAAGCAAATCTTAATATAGTTGTATAATGATCGGTAATTTTGAACTGTAATACGAAAGGTAATAAAGATTTTTTTATCTATGCTATTACTTTTTATAAATATATGGTCGATGCACGTTTTTGAATTACTTTCTACTCTAGTGTATGTATTAATTAATGAGATAAATCCCTTTTCATATAATATATGCTGAATTATTTGATAATTGTAAAGGCACGAGTGGTATTAGGTGAAATATTTCCCGAATATAGATTTATATTATAAATTATTTGTTCATCATTCCTAGATGCACGCAGAAAAGAGACTCTATTAAGAATAGTTTTAATTCAGTTACAAATTGTTGTTTAAAACGATTAACACGATACAAATTGGTGTTTAAGCCAATTAACACAATCATAGTTCCTCGAAAAAGTTAAAAAGTATTGGAATCTAAAAGGAAATTAAAAAGTAAAAGTATTAACAATGAAGATATATATTTTTTGTAATACACATCATTTTTCTGAGACGTAGCAGTGTTTTTAGTAGTGGTGGTTGTGGCTGGTGGTCGATTGTATTGTTTCTCAATTTATCAATAATGTTTTCATTTTCATGATCGTCCTCATTCATCTAAAGATAGGATGAAATATATCGAATATGTCGGTGTCCCGTTACTTGGATTAGTTGCTCCTCTTTAACAGTAGGGTAATTAGAATAACTTCCTATGGGGGATAAGCATTTACATTTGGCAACTAAAAATAAAAAGATCACTGCGTTTTCTTTGGTAAAACTAACACGACATAGGCTTAATTTTCTCATGAAAATTGAAACTTAGAGAGGACGACAAAAAAAATTACACATAATTGTGGTGATTCTTTGTAAAATAATTTTTATTTTAAACATCTTGCTTGGGTTAAGAGCTCTGAAGGGGGGAATCCTATGCTCCCCCCCAAATTACGCCATGCTTTCCATCCTCACTTTTTGCTAGAGAAACTGAAAAAGTAGCACGCAAGGAGATGGTTTGTCATATTTGTATTCAGTCCAATATTTGTTGCCTGAATCTTTGTCCATTTAGATATTTCATATTTGCTAACAGGCACATTCTTATAACAATTTTCTCCATTTTTTCCAAGTGTTAGAAAAAACGCTCATTTTGCACGGTTAAACGCTTTTCAAGGGATTTTTGTTTTCTTAGGAGAGCTTACGTTTCTTACCAACCATTTGGAAGAGGAGCACTATTATTCACCACCTGGCATTTTATTCTATTCTACCAATTTTGAATCCTAAATTGTCCAGCTCTTCCTTAAAATACGTCAAATATCATGTGGCTCCTTCGACACTTCTCCAAACCAATTCAAACGACAAAATAAAAAGTAATTTCTTAATAATTGTTAGAAGAGCTAAATTTTCCAGAAGTCATTGCAATCACTGAGCACTGGCTAAATATCAATCAACCTGTTTTTATTAAAAACTATACCACAATTGCCAGATTTAATAGAACTAATTTAACTCATGGAGGCACCATGATAATGTCTTCAAACAACGATTTTTCCGAAATATCAAAGTATAATCATTTATTATCTGAAAAAGTATTTGAATTTTCTATCGTTTATCACAGTACTTATGACCTTTATATTATTTGTATTTATAGAACACCTGATGCTGATGTGCAATTATTCTGCCATAACCTTCTAAGTTTGCTCGAGTCCCTTCCTGTAAAAAGCAAATTAATCTTATGTGGCGATTTCAATATTGACTTTTCCAGTGTGTGTGCTGCTCAGGAATGTCTTCAGTCCATCTTTGAGTCATTAGGAATTGCCATGCACGTCAACTAAAAAATAAAAACTCTAACTAATATAGCTTCTGAATCTTTTCCTCTTAGGCCTATCAAAAATAAAAGAAGTAAACCCTGGTCCACTAAAGGTTTACGTATATCTTCTAAGAACATGCGGTCACTATCTCATTTAAAGAAATTTTCGAACAGTGTCTTTTTTCATAATTATGTAAAATCATACAGAAAAATTTATCATAAAACTATTAAAGCCGCCAAAGATATTTATTACAATAATAGACTTTCTAACGCCAAAAATGTAGCTAAAGAAACCTGGTCTATCGTAAATGATTTAAGAAACAAAACTCCTTTATCCAGCACTATCCTTACCTCTCCTGAGGACCTAAACAATTATTTTGTAAATGTAGCCAAAGATTTGACTAAATCCGTATCTCAATCTAATGACCCAATTTCATATCTCTCTAATCATAAGGTAAACCTGCACAGTTTCTTCTTTTCACCAGTAGTTTTATCAGAACTTCGTAGTACAATTAATGATATCAAAAATAAATCTTCTTCGGGAACTGATGGGCTTACTTTAAAAATGTATTCAAGTCTGCCGGAATGCACACTAGAATCTGACTACTTTGATAAATATGTCTTTCCAAAATGGTACTTTTCCTAGCTGCCTTAAAACTGCAATAATCATACCTCTTCACAAAGGAGGTGTTTCAGAAGAAGCTTCGAACTATCGCCCAATTGCACTTCTCCCTACGCTATCTAAGATCATCGAAAGACTGGTTAAAAAAAGGCTTTTATCATTTCTGTCTAGATATGAAATACTTACAAAACATCAATTTGGATTTCTAAGTATGTACAAGCGATGCCATGTTTTCCCTTCTTAATAGAGTTTACTCCAGCCTAAACAACCATCACGCTTGCGGACGATACCAGCTTTACGTGGAGCCACCCAGATGTCACGGACCTACATAGGATTGTATCTAATGACCTAATCACCATTAAATCCTGGTGCGATTCTAATCTCCTATGTTTGAACATCTCTAAAACGAAAGTCTTGTCTTATAAAAACACGCTGCAACCCTTTGACCTTAATGGCACCACTATTGATGTCGTAAACTCTGTAAAATTTCTAGGGCTTCTTGTAGATGATTCTTTAAAATGGGATCCACATATCGACGCTTTATCAAGGAAGTTAGGTTCTGCTTGCTTTGCGTTAAGATCTGTTTCCGAGGAGCTTAGCTTTTCTACCTCTAGAACTGTTTATTTTGCTCTTGTTGAGTCACACCTCAGATATGCTATTCCATTCTGGGGTACATGTTGTGCGACTCAATTTGATCGAATTTTTATACTACAAAAAAGAGCTGTTCGTTACCTACTGAGACTTAATAGTAGAACTTACTGCCGAGATTTCTTTAAAAGATATAAAATACTAACCCTTCCTTGCTTATTCATTTTGGAATCGGTTTGCTTAATTCGTAAGCACGCACCTGCTCTATTAGAGAGACCTTCTCACAACTACCCTCTCAGAAATACTGAGCACGATCTCTATCTTCCAACCCCACACTCAGAGTTAATTAAAAGATCAGTAATCTACAATGCAAAAAAAATGCATAATCAACTGCCATTTAACATCAAATCCATAATATCTCTGACTTCATTTCGCAAGGCTTTGAAATCATTCTTACTGGAAAGATCCTTTCACCGTGAACGAGTTTTACAACACATAATTTTATCCTTATGAACCCCTAGTGTGATAGTTGCCATTACCAACCATTTTTACCGAACTTTGTATATGTATTTTTTTAATTGTTTCGTACTTTTTTATTTTTTACTTTGCTTTTTTATTTTTTTACATTATATTTATGAAAATGTTTATAACATAGTACGACTGACAAAGTACATTTCTAATGTACTTCTTTTAGGATTCTATAATATTAATATTCTAAATTCCTGATTTAAATATTATTTTTCTATAATATTTATGATGTGTTTTTGTCTTGTTTTGTTTGCTTATTTTGATGTTTGTAAACTATTTTTTTACAACAGCTTTGTCCACAAAATTGTAAAATTTTTTTTTGACAATAAAGCATTTATTTATTATTTATTTATTCGTAGGCAATCAGGAGTTTCTTTCTGACAATTACGAATCATCTTCTGAGTAAAGAGATTGAACGTGATACAATCCTCACTGTGATATTTTTCCATCAGCATCTTCTCGGTTACATTTCTAATTGTTTATTATGTTATTGTATTTTCCTTGTACTCCTCTCCATCTTTCTTGCGCATATTTAAGACACAATCTTTAAACTTACTTACCTAAATTTTGTGTACTAAATCAATTCACCTATCCTTCATAGCAGCAAATTTATTTATAACATCATCATAAAATGGATGAGTTGCCTTAATCTCCTCCAGAAATTCCTTTTGAATTGAAATATTGCCTAGAGAAGTAAGTCTTTCTTGAGATATTGTATTTCTTAAATAAGTTTTTACACGTTTGAGGCAAGAAAAACTTCTTTCCACTGAAGCACTTGTCGACGGTATTGTCAAGATAAGGGAAAACACTTTATATGCTTTGGTTAAAATATCTTTATTTTCATTAATTTTTACACAATTACAGAAATAAGACCAAGCTCATTTTTAAGTCGCTTTTTAAAAATATTTCCCCATATAAAAAATTTAGCAGAATCTACCAAACATAAAAATGTTAGTTTTTCACAGTCCTGAAAGTTTAGTGTCATTTTCATTAAATAATGGAATTGTTCCAATATTTCATAAAAAAGGGTTCTATACTTAGCCCTTATTCCTTCAGGTGAAAGCTTAGCAAGCTCACGTTTGTAATGATTTATTTCTTTGCTTTGCTGAATTTGCTTTGTCAAACATGGTATTAAAAAAATATTCATTTCTTTTTTTACAGAGCGCCTCACGACAGCGTTTAATATTGCATATACGCAAAAATGAATGTCAAGCGATTTTTTTGAAGAACGCAAATAATATGTCCATGATTAAAAAAAATGTCATTAAACACTAATGCCAGAAACGTGAATTCAAAATCGTTCATCTCACCTAAAAATCCTCTCGCAAGCCGGATTGATTTTTCATCAGATTTGTCACAGTTTGTAATAAATTCAAATACGTCTTTTAATTTATTCCAGTCTTGAACAATCAGATTTACTAACTTCGAATTTGAAGACCAACGAGTTTCTGTAATTGTTGGTATACGCCTCGTAGATGCAGATGTAAGAGCATACGTTCGTTTGGCTAAGTGATGAAAAAATGAGGAAATACCACTAAAACTTGCAAAATATATTAGACAATTAGAAATATTTTTAAACTTTGCTGCATTATAAGGTTAAGACGATGCGCAAGACAATGGACAAATACAGCCTGCGGTGCTTTTACTTTTTTTTTGGAGGCCATTTAGATGGCCAGACATCACACATGCGCCATCGTAACATTGGCCTATTAATTTATGTTTATAGTCAAATTGGTTCAAAATTTGATCCAATCTAATATATAAATTTTCCGACGTTCTATCGGAGCTGACGTTATAAAATCCTAAGAATCTCTAGGCTACTAAACCTTTTGAATTAACGTATCTTAAAATTATGGAGCATTGGGAGGTTTGCGTGATATCAGTAGTGTCATCCAGTTGCACAGAAAAAACTGTGTGTTCATTATTTCATTTTTTACTTAATAATAAATAATCAGAAATGCATTCAATTATTTCGTTTTGAATAGTTTTCAAGTCAACATTTTTAATTTTTTCGTGATGATCTTTTAGTTCTTGGGAACTTCTCGATGTTAATAAACCTAAAAGCTTTCTAAAATTCCCCCTATTTATTGACTCCCTGCTCTCATCATGGCCCCGAAAGACTAACTCTTGTTTTGTAAGGTACGAGACTGCGTCAATTACCAAGCACATAAATAGTCTATTTAATCGGACGTTTTCGTTAAAATGTATTTTATATAGTTTAGCATTTTCTTTTAAAATGTCAGCTATAGTGCTTTGATTTTTTACAAATGTTTTTAGCATTAATTCGCATTTTAAATGCTCCGCCGAGTCTTCATGTTTATGTAAAGACCTTCATATATTTAACATACCTGCAAATCCTTCGTTATTCCACAGTGAATATTTATCGAATTGATTCATTATTGATGAATCCGTGATCGGATTCATCAATAATGTAAATTAATAAACCCGACACCAAATAAAGTTGTAACAACGCCATAAATAAATATAACACAAAACAGTCAAGCAAACTGCAAAGGAACTAACCGGTTGCAGCGAAATCCGCGAAAATAAAAGTAAACAACCACCCCAAACTGAAAATGTAGTGTACTGCGTTAGCAATTCACCGACAGCGTTGTATCGCGCTGGTTAACATTATTCTTCCAATTGCTCGACGTCATCGCGAACGCGTTGTTATGGCAACGTAGTAGGAAAATCTTAAACTAGTAAACATAGCACCTCCAGCAAAGTCGAAGCGCTGTTATAGTTGTTATAATAAAGTTCGATTGAAAGTTTTAAAAAGACATGCCACCAATGGTCAAGTAAAATATTTATTGGAGATGTACAGTTTATTTTTTGCCAACTAGGTGAATAAATGAATGTAAAGACTAAAATTTTAAGATATATAATAAATATAGTTAGATGTTTGCTTGTTTATTTTTCCGGGTGAAGTAGCACTTCACCTGAATAGCCGTCACTGATCCACACGAAAGGTTTATTCTTCACTGTATTGTATGATATACTTTGGTCGATTTTCTATAATTTGACATGGCATTGAATAATTTTATTTAAACATAAAGCTATTATATAACTTTAGGTTAAAAATGCAGGAAAATATTATGGTAAAGTTACTATGCACGTAACATGACGACCAGTTATTTTAGGATGTCATTGAATGATATCTCTGTCCTGTTGATTAACAAGTATGCCCTTCCAAAGGATTATTTACTTTTAAAACTGGTCGTTGTCTTTTAAATATGAAACTGTGTTTAGAACACTGTTTATAAGTTATCATTTTTTATGAAAGCTCTGAAAACGCAATCATCACTGTTCTAAAATAACCTTATAGAAAACTATATGCATGACACGCGGACCTTAACCTATTATTTGAATCGCATCTATTTAAAACTGGATAATTAGGATATTTTATTACATAAAGTTATATCATAAAACTGGCATTATATCACATATGTCTAAAATAAAGCTAACTAAACTATACAGTGTGTCCGAAATTGGTTATGACAGTATTGGGATCTCGGAAACCGTGATAGTTACAAACACGTTTAAATGAAGAAAGTTTTAGACAATTATGTTTGTAACTTAACGCCGTTTTGCTCTGTTTTTAAGATATTTTGAAAAAACCAAAAAACTGCATTTTCGAAAAAGTCCTATAATTTATTTATTTATGAAAATTTTCAAAATCTGTAAGAACATTATTAAGGCAACTTTTTACGTAGAGTGCACCTATTAAGTCAGATTTTACATACGACGTTTCGATTTTCTAGAACCATCATCAATTTTGTTTTTTCTTATGGCCGCTATATTCGATTTTAACAGTTTTGAAAAGAGTATTTCTTTAGCTTTTCAACGGTGTATCACACTTTGTAATTAGGTTATTACTAAAGGTGCAAAAAGAGCGTAGAGAAAATATTTAAACGTTTTTTGGAATTATCAAAGTAAAAAATTAAAAATTAATAGTGTTAAAAGGCAATATGTAATTCAACATCCAGTTCTACAAAAAATTAGTAAAAACCACTTAATAACATAATTGATTCGTGCACAATGTTCACACATGTTCAAACTACCACCTGCATATAACACTAACATCTTTGCCCAAGTAGGCTTTGCGTTTGAAATAAGACTGTTTAAACATTTTTTCGAATTATCGATATAAATTAAAATTTAATAGTTTCAAATAGCAATATTTTTAAATTGGACATTAAATTCTGCATAAAATCAGTAAGTTCTACTCAGTAACATTAATACTATGTGCACTGCACATAATGTACCCCGAAGAACGACTGTCGACAGAACTTCTTTTCAAGCGCTGCACTGATTAGAAGCTTGCTAGGGTTAGCCAATTTTAAGAATCGCAACAGAAAGTATGCAAGTATGACAAGGAATGGAATGGGCAAATATTTATTTTAATGAAAATCTGGTTTTTTCCATAAGAAGAATTGAAACAGAACTTCACATTCTGAAGTCAACCATTCATGGCGATTTAAAAGTACTAACCTTACAATTAACAGAAAATCAGTATGAACTATATAATAAAATTAATAAAAAAATGCTACATAATACTAGGATTAAAAATGTTGACCGTTTTTTTCCATGCAGTGTCCGCATTTCCTTTCAACTGTTCTGATTACCCGTTGAATGGTATTTCTATTTATATTTTCTAGAATATTTCGGGTTCGCTGCTCAAGAACTTGCCTATTTTCTGGGGGGTCAAATTCGTATATTTCATTTTTCGCACATCCCCATAAATAAAAATCCAACGGCGTGATATCCGGGGATCTCACTGATCCAGCGGACAGGACCACTGTTGGATATTACGTTTTCACCAAGTTTTTGTTAAAAAGGTTTGTACATCCCTGCGGTTATGTGCAGGACAACCGTCTTGCTGAAACCACAAGCTATTAAACTGATCATCTGGCACAGCTTCTCGAATGGCAAGAACTATTTGATTCTGTAACATGGCAAGGTATCTTGGGCCTGTCAGTGTCTGATCAAAAATAAAGGGACCAATGAGACGATTTCCTAAAAACTAATGGAAAATATTGAATTATAAGCAATTCAACATAATCTATGTTTATCTATATAAAACCAAATCGCTCTTGCAGCCTGCGTGGATCGCGTAGTTGCGGATTTTCAATAGCCCAATAATGGTGATTTTTTTTATGAAAAATGCCACAGTTTGTAAAATATCTCATCTGACCAAATGACTTTATTGCAAAAAGCGGGATTTTCTCGACATCTATTGATATACCAATTACAAAAAACAATTCTTCTTTCGAAATCACCTGCTTGAAGTCCTTGCACAATTATTGACTTGTAAGGACGATATTTAGTTACTTTTAAGACGCCATGAACGGTAGATTTTGGAATTTGATTCTCTTTCGCTTCTTCTTGTAGATGAAGTCGGATTTTCATTAAAATATTCTAGGATTTGCCTATTGCGTTGCTCGTTGTCTTTTGCATACTTCTTTGTGCGAAGGAAAACTGCCAAACCCAAGCAAGTTTCTAACCAGCGTTTGAAAATAAGTTCTGCCAGGCTGCCGTCTTTCGGGGTACGTGTCAAAATACACATCCATGGCCCTGTTTGCATTTCTTTCATTTTTAATATAACACACTAACATATCAAACATTTCTTCATTAGAAAAGTTTAACGCCATTGTAATCCTTATTAAAACAGCGATGAATGTTAAATAAAACTTAAACGTTGCATTTTTGACAGATTAAAAGCATTCTATTATTTCAAAACCAAAGCCTACTTGAGCAAAGATGTTAGTGTTATCTGCGGCTGGTCATTTTTTATGAACATTTGTGAACATTGTGCAATGTTATTGAGTAGTTTTTACTAATTTTTTGTAGAACTGGATGTTGAATTACATATTGCCTTTTAACACTATTAATTTTTAATTTTTTACTTTGATAATTCCAAAAAACGTTTAAATATTTTCTCTACGCACTTTTTGCACCTTTAGTAATAACCTAATTACAAAGTGTGATACACCGTTGAAAAGCTAAAGAAATACTCTTTTCAAAACTGTTAAAATCGAATATAGCGGCCATAAGAAAAAACAAAATTGATGATGGTTCTAGAAAATCGAAACGTCGTATGTAAAATCTGACTTAATAGGTGCACTCTACGTAAAAAAGTTGCCTTAATAATGTTCTTACAGTTTTTGAAAATTTTCATAAATAAATAAATTATAGGACTTTTTCGAAAATGCATTTTTTGGTTTTTTCAAAATATCTCAAAAACTAAAAAAGATAGAATCGCGAGCAAAACGGCGTTAAATTACAAACATAATTGTCTAAAACTTTCTCTATTTAAACGTTTTTGTAACTATCACGGTTTCCGAGATCCCAATACTGTCATAACCAATTTCGGACACACTGTATAGATTGAAATTGGAAAAAAACAGTAGCTTTTTCAAATTTAAAACCTGATTATTTAAACTAAAAAAGGGGTTGTTTACTTTATCCTAGATAATGTTGTACACGATTAGAGGAGGCCGGCCTGTTAAAAGTATTTAAACACAGCATATTTACATTGTTATATGGAATATGTACACCCAAATATTCTAATTTACATCCTTTTTATCCGCAACAAGCAACCATTTAACAATTCGACCCCTCTATGACCGATTTTGTTATCCCAATCAATCAAATTTGTAAACACCTATGCCATCGGAATTAGTCACGTGGCTTGATTCTGAAAAGATGATGGCTGCATTTTAACTGACAGCCATTTTAATTAGCCATAATTGAAAAGGTGTTGAATGGTCATTTTGAAGCGGCGTTGCCTGGTCCTCGTGCACTGACGGAACCATCTGTAACAAAAGAGAACAGCTTTAACAAGCGACCCATCAGTTTTTCGAAGTCGCTAGCAGTGGCGTGGATGTGTGTGCCTTGCTTTATACCTATTAGGTCAATTTAAGGATAAATATAGGGTGTTTCGGGGGGTCAAAAACATGAAAAAAATTATATATTTATAGGTGCGCAAACGCTTAGTTTTCAGGATACAGGGTGTAAAGAGAAATTAAAAAAATCCGTTCTTATTGAATAATTTTCTTGAAAGAAATAAAAGATGTTTGTATTTCCACACAAGCTGTGTTCACTGAACTAATAGAACCTGGCTTTGGAGAACTAAAGCTTATGTGGAAAAATTGGGTAATATCTCGATTTTTCCTAATAAGATTGCGCACTTATTTCAACCCTTTAGTGACTTGAGTCACTCAAGGCTTTGGTATTCCAAACCCAATGTACTTTTCAGCCCTCTTAGAGGCTCGTGTGCGAAAATGGGGCACCTAAATCTGTCACTGTCTGACGGTCTATACCTCTCCATAAATAGACAAACACCGATTAAATCTGTCAGTTTTCCAACGGGGCCTAGTGATTGTCATTTACCAGTGTACCGATGTTTGTTTAAATATTTGGTTTTGAGAATTTTTTATAGGAATAGGCTAGTGGATTGCTTAAATACTGTGACTGGGCCATAGTTTCTTGAGAATTCCTGTCCTATTAGAGGGTGAGATAATTATTAATTTTATTCCAAAACATTAATTAATAAAAGGACCACCTGCACCATTGGAGAGCCGGTGGATAACCTTAAATCAACTGTGTTTCATAGGTTTATCTACGATGGTGACATAAAAAGACATTACCGCACTGATTTTAGTTAGGTAATGGTAGATATTACCGCACTAATGATTATATCTCCTAATATTAAAATTAAAACAGAATTAAAGAAAATACATTTATTTTTGTTTAAAATACAGCTTTACAAACTATTTATTATAAATATTAATCTAAAAAACTATTGCAGTTATTTAAATTAATACCAGATGAACTATGAACTATGAAATGAAATATATTCAGATTTTGGATACTAGTTGCTTCATTTTCCTTATTTCCGAGTATTATCAAAGCAGTCTGCCTCAATGTAAGCTTCTGCAACTGTATTTCGCCGTCATCCCCCGTGCCTCTTTACGGTCAAAATATCCACTCCGTTGTTGACTAATAGTGATGTAGAAGACCTTCTAAAGCAATGACCGGTATATTGTTCTGGATTCGATAATTTTAAAAACAAAGCAATAGTCTTAAACATACCTACAAAAGTGTTTATTCCCACTGGCTATTTTGTACATTTAATGTTCTTATACCACACGAAGAAACGACCATGATCAACGTGTTGTTGCGTAACCTGATATAATTTCGGATAATTTCCACCATATTTAAACATTTCTGGCAGAAGATTGGAAATTACGCCGGTAGCCACTTTTTCGATGTCGGAGGGAAGTTCTGAATCGCTCATGTTGAAAATGTATGAAACTCGTTCCGAACTTTGTGACAAATTACATTATTTTCTAATGTTTTCTAGCAAAAATTTAGTTATTTGGTGGCTATAGTATAGTAAGTATAGGTTACAAAGGTAATTTGTTTTTAAATATTTAAAAGGTATTCTTTTCACAAAAATGTAAATTATATTTTATCCCTGATAAAATTTTAAACGATCGTAGATACAATGTTATACGATACACGTGTGATACGTCGGTATTAACATTTCCGCGTATGTTAATAACGCTTGCCGCTTCACCTATAAAGTGCACCAGCTAAGCGGTACGGAAAATTAATCGAGGATTTAGTAAATTTGGCACTGGTCCACTTGTAATTGAGATGTGTCTAGAGTCTTCATGCACTTGCCGCTAGAAGGTTCTAGCTAGTTCCAGTGGCGCCTATATATTTCGAGAATTTGTTTTAATTTCTATATAAATACGTTGCGTTGAATTTGAATTATTATTTCGAAGTAACGATGGCGAGCAAAAGAGGAAAAACAATTCGAAGCGGTGCACGTGAAGTTATTGCGAGCGTTATAGAGGCCTGTAGTAGAGAAGGGGAAAATAATAGTTTGAATATTCCAATTCAAAATCGAATAGAACGCGCTGCATTTTACACTGGTGTTTCAGAAAGTAGTGTAAGAAAAATTCAGAGACCATAATGATCGCTCATGTTCTACTTCACCTTTAAAATCTCCTGGTAAAAAAAGACCGCGATTATCATACAAAGATAAAATTGACGATGGTGATTTTCAAGTAATTCGACGAACAATAGAGGATTTTTATATAAACTTGAAGAAGGTTCCGACCTGCAAACCCCTACTTCGTGCTGTGAAGAACAAAATAGATTTTCCGTACGGGTATAAAACCTTAAATCGGCTTTTACGATCAAATGGTTTTGTTTGGAGCAAGTGCCAAAATAAACGAAAATTGCTCATTGAGAGACCAAATATTTTTCATTGGCGGGTGAAATATCTATCGACTGTAAGGCAATATAGGCAAGAAGGACGCAATATTGTGTATCTAGACGAAACCTGGGTAGATAATGATATGACAGTGAACAAATGCTGGCAAAGTGAAAGTGTTACAGGTGTTGTTCAGGGAATCCGCTCTAGTAGTCACTTTATTATAGTTCATGCTGGTTCAAAAGCCGGATTTGTTCCAGGTGCTGCTTTAGTTTTTCGCTCGGGACTAACAACTGGAGACTATCATGGACAGATGAATAGAGATAATTTTGAAAAGTGGTTGCTCGAGAAGCTTCTACCTAACATTCCTCTCAAATCAGTCGTGGTAATGGATAATGCGTCTTATCATTCTCACGTAGAAGATAAAGTGCCAACTAAATACTCTACAAAAGCTTATATGATATCGTGGCTTAAATCGAACAATCTTGTATGTAATCCAACATGGAGAAAATATCAATTATATGAAGTAATATCAGCCAACAAGCTTAGAGAAAAAAAGTATAAAATTGACGGTCTTTTACGTAACTTCGATCATACACCTTTAAGGCTGCCTCCATACACGTGCGACCTCAACCTTATTGAACTTGCATGGGCAGGAGTAAAAAAATATATTCAAGAGTGCAACACCGGTGAACTTTCAATTAAAGATTTAAATAAAATAACATTAAAAGCGATTGACTCAATATTGGCTGAAAATTGGAAATCGTATGTTAAACATGTTCGTTCTATTGAATATAAATACTGGGAAGTAGATGGCAAAATTGAAACGGTTATTGATGAATTAGTTATCACACTGGGATCTTCAAGTAGTGACGACGAAACCTCATCATTTTCAGAAGAAGACAACGATTTAGAAGGAATCGAACCATTAGAATCACAGCCGTCAACCTTAGAATGAATGGCTTAGTTTTTTTTCGTATATTTTGTAAAACTGTTCATAAAGTAGCTGTCAATAAACTGCTTCGTTAAAGAGGGGTGATTCTTGGACCTTTTTAAGAAAAAAGTTTAATATGAACTTAAAAGTTTTAATTTTGAAGATACAGGAAAAACATTTTTTTTTAAATTCTATTTCTGATGCTATTATAGATAAATAACTGTGTGAAATATGATACACGTCTTTTATGCATAAAAGGGCATTTTTTATTAACAATCAATTTTTAAAATTTCTACCAGTGGCTTGCATATGTAATTAATCTGGGTAAATCTGTATGCTCCTTAATGCAGAGAAGACGTGTATCAAATTTCATGCAGTTATCTACAATAGCAACAGAATTGGGATGAAAAAAAAATGTTTTCTCTCTAAACTTTACCATCCTGTATCTCAAAAGTTACGACTTTTAGGACATAAAAACCCCCCTTTAACATCAGCACGCAATTAAGAAACGCCCTGTATAGTACTTCACCATGACGGCCCCTGTATAAAGTAATAGGACAAACGGAGATAGACGGCACTTTTGGCATACCCGAGTAGCCCAAAGTCAAACTGCATAAATTAAAATTTTGATAAATATCGTTCACTGGATCTGATGCTGGCTACCCATGTAAAATCTGGACCTGTAAATAGTATATCACTATACTGGGTGGTCCAATCATAGTGGACGTAGGAAGTAGCCCGGGAACCGTTAATGACAGAACTCAAGAAAAATATATTTACAGGTAAATCGATCAAGAAAAATCAAATTAAATAATTTTAAAATTCGAAAGTTCGCCGTTTTTGCAACACAAAAGAGATATAGAAGTGCGGTACACGAAAGAAAACAGATGAATATAGATAAAGGTTCATTAAGCATAGTTACATTTTTTAATTATCTGAAGTGCATATAGTCAAAAAGGAGTGCCATATTATTTAAAAAACGACTAGACGCCACTGGTTTAAAGAGATTTCTTGGCCGACCTTCCTAAACCGATTGACTCCGCCCGGTTTTCCTTCGTGTCCCGCACTTTACCTCGATTTTTTACCGACTTACTTGTTAAATCTTGTTTTTGGAGAACCTCGATATTCAAATGCTAGATATCAAAAACATACGGGTTATAAACAAAGAAATACACATTTGTAATAGAGAACATTGAACATTTGCGACACCATAAATATAAGAAAATGTTTTCTAGAAATTAGACAAAATTTAACAAAATCAAAGAATCCAGCGGATTTTTGGATATATAGGTTAATCTTAGGGATATTCTAACAAGCCACTCACTCTGAATATCCTTCTATAAATCCTCAAGGGCGGAAAAGACACTTTCCGCAAAATTTTTCATACGATCGATAATAAATGTCAATTAGGTTGGTTCAATAATAATATATTGTAATTACAAAGATTATTGAGTTTCTTACAAAGAAAAAATACTTTGCAAGTATTTCACCTTATTGAGTGCTTTAGATAAAATATGCATTAATATAATAAATAGCGCGGAAAAGTTACTTTCCAGTGCTAGTAGTCCTGAAAAGTTACTTCAGCGCATGATTTTTTTTCGTGTGGAAAAGTGGTACTTTCCTCTTTTCCGCACGATCGTAAGAAAATATCATTTCGTTATTTCATTAAATTATCCACTCCGGGCTTTTACGTTTTTTTTTTTTAATGTAAAAATGGTTATTTGTTACATTTTTGAGGACATATTTTATGCTTAGACAGCATACAGAATGTTTAAACATATTTCATGATTGCTAATACACTAAAAATAAGGCATGTAAACAAATTCATATAATACAAGATTAAAAAGGGCAAGTCTCCGCCACTGTTCGGCTGGCCTTCACTCTGCCTCTAGCTCTCGACAATAGTTCCGTATTGTCTAAGCAAACCTTCCAACTGATCGAGCGGTATACCGTACACCTTAAATATTTACCGATAATGGTCTTTACACACTACTTAAATCTCATTGTTGCGGACTACCTAATGTTTAACTCTCTACAAATAGACAAACACCGATAAAATCTGTCAATCTTCGAACGGGACCCAGTGAGTGCCATTTACTATTGTACCGATGTTTGTTTAAATATTTGATTTTGTGAATTGAACACTTTAGATTGCGGGACGATTACGTTGAGGTCAAGTTTCCTCGATTTTTATCAGTTAAAAAGTAGTTTGGTGGTATTAGCTAGACTAGACGAACTCATGCTGCATTGTTTCTTTTCTCCAACTTTGTAAATGTGCTTTCTTCGTTTTGTACAACTTTTTATGAGCAATTAAGTTTTAAATGACAAATGTTCATGTACTGCTAGTATTATTGTTCTTACCAGTACCTAGTAGGAAACTAGTATATTGTAGAATAAGTTTTAAAAACAACTTTTTGAACATGACAAATGCAAGGTTCTGTGAGTTGTATGTGTATTGAAAATTGTTCATATGTAGGACCGCCGAAATAATCGTCCTATTTTATCTGATACTTACTGATATACTGATACTGATAAGTAAACAATAAGTGTGTTATCAGTTACGGTACAAAAGCAAAATGTAAACAATAAGTGTCACCAAATCCAGCAGCACCTGGAAGTTCTGAAGCGCTCCTAACTTCAAACTAGGCCCGTGATATGGCATTAGTCCTGAGTCTTGAAGTTAAGTCTGTGACTTGAAATTATGTCTGTGACTTGCAGTTGCGATTAGCCCCTGACTTGAAATTAGGCCTGTGACTTACAGTTTGCCCCTGACTTGATCCCTATGAAAACAAAGATTTTCTAGAATTTTTCATAGTGATTCAAAGTCTATAACGAAAACCCAAATAATTTTAATTAATTCAAAAAAATCCCAAAAGGTTTCCACTGATTCAAAATTAACTGAAGTGTCAGAATAATAATTTAATTTTAAAAATTTAGTACTACCGAGAATTATAAAAAAAAATTTAATTAATTTCAAGACACTAATCAGAACTTTTCTTTAAATAAATTAAAACCGCAAGCAACAAAATAAAAAAATACAATAAAATAATTTAAAATGAAATCACTAAATACCATCAATAAGCACAAAATACCCTGTTGGGTATCGAAAATTCAGTCGAAACGTTGTGTCAATAAATCCAACAAATCCACAAATACAAACTAAGACCGAAAAGAAAAATTCTAAAACTTACTTTATTAAATATAATCTCAATAACCAGCGTTAACACTAAAATAAATACAAGGTTTCGACTGAATCCGAATGATTTAAATTAGCAATACGTAATAAAGTAGAAATAATTCTAATATTTAAAAAAAATTTAGGCCCTGATGTTGACCTAAAAATAATCGAAACGTTGGGTAAGAAAAATATAAGCGCATTATTATAACTGATTCCAATAAAACTAAATTCAATTTACAATAAATAAATTTGTAACAAAATCGATTACTATAACAATTTCCCGTATAAAATAAATAGAAAATTTAGACTGACCTCGGCCAATTTAAATAGAAATGAGAATAAAATAAAAAAAACAAAATCTTAACAAAAAAAGGTATGTATAGACCTGAAGAATAGCAAATATTTAAGCGAAACGTTGTGAGAATACTTACAAAAAATCTAGATATAATAAGGCAGCAATAAGAAAAATCAAAAGGCACAAATATATTTAAATTATATTATAACCAGCTTAAAAAAAAGGTTTTATTTAACTAATTATTTTCCAGCGGCAAATCAAAATGCAAAAAAAAATACCATAAACTAAAAGAGAAGCAATTTGATACTTAATTGTTACTGAAAACCTCTGCAAGCCATTTATTAACTATTAAAAAGAACGAATGCGGTAATCAAATCACACTATGCAAGCTGCTTAAATTAATATTTAAGATGTCAAAAAAAAATATATAAAAACTAGCCCCTGTTGCAAAAAAAAATATATAAAAAAAAAAAAGAGAAAAGTTACCGAATTACTAAAATCAAGCCTATAAATGATATTAAAGCAAATTACCTATCCATAGGGTCATTCAGTTCTAGTCAGAAAGTGGTTTCACGTGCCAAGTACAAGGGCATGGAAAATGGCGGTCTGGTCCAATTTTCAGGTGAAATCCTCTCTTAGAGAGATTTTCTAGCACGAAAAATAACATTCACAGTGCTAACGGATTTCCAAGATTTTTTTAGATTATTTCCTCAGACTCGCGCTGAAGACCTGTGGGTTATCTGCAGCTGACCAGAAAAGTGAAAAAATGTGTTCCCCCAGCTTCCTTTCCATCTAGAACTTTGGTTAACTAAGGTGGCGGAATACCATTGGCTAGAATATGTCAGGTGCTAACAACCTTGCCAAAAGAGCACAAAGTCGGAATAAAACAAGGATATGATTAACATGTTAGACAAGAAAAACGACTCTCCATTGGTTGAGAAAGATACAGGAAATAATGCAGGAATACACTTGGCAACAGCGAAAAAGATGCCTGCGCTCTTGATATGAGGAAGTACAGGATGGAGGGTTTCGAGAATAAGTTAATATGGAAGTCTTAGCCGAATAGATCCGAAAAGTTACGAGACGACGCAATAATAACATTGACAGAAACAACTAACCTGAAATTTAAAAGCAACGCCTAGGCGAAATGGAAACGTAAATAAACAAATAATATTTAATTAATTACTCTAGTAATAATGGAAAAGGACCACACAGAAAAGTCAAATATTAGTCCGGAGTGGAATACCAAAGAGTCAAAAAAAATGATGTGCTAATGCAGGAGTAGTTAAATGCCATAAAAATGAAACGTAAGTTGAGTTTAATTTAATAGAATTATCCCAACTGTATAAACTCATTATTTAACCATAAAATAGGAATTTATTCACACAATTATTAACTATTTATTTTAGGAAATGCATCAGACGGATACGTAACGAAATTTCAGTTTATAATAGGCTCCAAATAATTATGCAACTATGGACAAAACAAAAGTCGATCTGAATTTCGGAACATCAAACATTGACAGAAATTATAAGAAGGCTGTAGTTTATATAGTCTCAGGAAAAAAAAGGTAAGAATATTAATGTCTAACTTAAAATGAAAATACCTTTATATGTTACATATTCACAGCAAAAGGGAACACGAATAATAAAATGTAGATTTAGAGAAAGTATGAAGTGATGTATATATAGTATCTATAGTCTAAAAATAATCCTATGTATATCTGAAAAGAAATATTTATCAAGGCAACCTTTTTTTTATTCAAGTATTTACAGTTCAATATTAATACATAATATCGACTTTATTATCAAAGAATTTATTGGGGTACTAATGATTTGGTTTTTTTTTTTACAGCGACAGAAGAGTTATATAAAATATACGCTCGAATCTAAAAATGCAGCAAACCTAGCCAAGGAAAACGAAAATCACAAGACTTGTTTAAAGGACTCGAAAACAGGTTTTCAAAATTAATAAAATTTAATTTATATCTACTCTCTAAAATATATGGGAAATAAATAGTTTGTCTAAAATGCTATTTGAAGTTTTTCTTATACAGTATATAATACGGCAAAATTAAATAAATCCAACAATTATATTTTAACTGATTTTTTTTTGGCGACATCTATGATTCGAACGCTAAACTTGTACCATTTACTGAAAATTATTCCTTTATATCTTTAGTTCAGATATAGGTACAAAATTAACTACTTATCGAGAGGTGACACTGTGTGTACCGAAATTTGCTGCAAAAGGTGATGAATTTATATTTCGCTTAAATATGAACAATGTAACCGCTTCTAAAAACAAAACTACTGAAATCTAAGTAAATCAAACCAACAAGGCGTACGTATTAATGACTAAACTTAATACTAAAGTAGTAGATTATAATATTAAATTAATCATACAATGAAATGCACTTATAACAAAATTAAACTGTTACAACCGTCAACCCTGTATGTAGGGAAGAAAAACACCACCTAACGGTGGCTGCTTATCATTTCATGGAGTTGGATTACTGTATCTTATAATTGAACGAGTAATATCTTCCATACAATAGCCATTCCCTCTGAGAGCTTCGGTCCGCCTCGATGTTTCCGATGTTAGAGAATCTTCATCAGACATCGAAATAGCTCTAAATACTAGTGAGCTATTAACCGATTTCATTTGTGCTGGATGGTGGGGGGAATTTGCATTTAAGTATCTATTGGTATCCGTCGGTTTTCTGTACACAGAATGTTCTAATCTATCATTCCTTCCTTTGAACAAGTACATCTAGAAAGGGGATTATCCATTAGCTCAACTTCCATTGTAAATTTAATATTAGGATGTTGTTGATTAAGGTGGTCCAGAAATATACATATCTAAACCAGCGTTTTGGTTTTAGTGGAGCGGATGTTAAAGCAATATCCTCAAAGGCCTCCATAAAGATATTCACTACTGCTCTTGGAAGTTTTTTCATAAAGTTAATAAATGGATTCATACCAAAATGTTAAGAGTTCATTATAATATTTAATTTTTGTGCAATATTTGAGATAAATTGGATATTTAGGCCACCATTTTGTTCAGCCATATTGAATTTTTACTAAAATATTACCAGGTCATACCCAATATGACCCTAACTTCCGACGAAAATTTGAAGTCAATCGGGTAAGTTTTCCAGCTATGTCCGACAGTTGGAATTGAGAAACATGTTTGTTTGCCTTCTAAGGATACTAAAACGGGAAGATTCCGGGAGTGGGTTTTTTGGAACGCAAACATTTGGTTTTGTCGCCATTTTATTCCGCCAATCTGAATTCTCACCACTATTTTATAAGCATTTCTATATAATAATAATAATAGTAACATGACTTTTATTTCATAAACGTACCAGTTAACAAAATTAACGAATGAGGGGGCGGTATCCAACAACGTTGCTCTTATACAACCCCCTTAACTAAAATTATTATTTATACTTAAAATTCTATAGCTAACCACATAAACAAAACAAAACAATTCAGGAATTCCATTTTAAATCATTTACACACATATACACATCGTATACAATAATATATCACATATCTATCTCTGCAGACTTAATTTGCACCTCTGCACCGAAGCAGGCCAGTAGACAGCGTTCCAATATGAAAGATGTGACAAAATTAGTGAAGCAGTCAATTTAAACTTAATACCGGTATCTAAAATATCCTTATTTATGTAAAGAAACCTTAAGGCCCCCATTCACTAGGCGATATACGAGCAATCTGATCAAATCTGGTTGCTTTCGAAAGATATCCAGGTTAGTGCACTATTTCAATCAAATTGAAAGCGATATTATGGTTGCCGAGAAATCTTTTGATTGACGGAGCGGAAGGTGAATCGGGTTGCGATTGCCAGCAATTTAGACAGATTGCAAGAAAATCGCTCAGTTAATGCACTTCGGCAACTGGGTTGCCCAACTACGTATTTAGTACGTGAACAGGCGACTATCTGAAAGTTCTTGTTTTTCGGGTGTATTTTTTTTGTGGTTTCTACGTATTTTGTACTTATATCGTTCTTTTCGGTTGTTTTTATAACCAGAAGTAACATGGAAGAAGGTTATGAGGAAAACGAACAACGTGATTGTACGAAGGAGTTTATGAAACCTTCGTTTTTAAAAAAGTTTATTGAAGCATACCGGTCTTTCCCATGTCTCTGGAAAATAAGCTGCAAAGAATACTCTAACCAGGTTATAAAAGGAAATGCCTATGAGAAATTATTGGAATTATGTAAAGAAGTAAATGCAAACGCTAATATTGATTGGGTAAAAATTCGAATAAAAAATTTGAGAACCGTTTTTCGCAAGGAAATGAAAAAAATTAGAACTTCACAAAAGTCGGGAGCCGGTACGGACGACATCTATAGACCTAAACTGTGGTACTTCGATCTTATGATGTTCACTGCAGATCAAGAAACACCCCGCCAGTCATTAACCACGATCATGGAAGTTGGTACCAACGATTCAAGTGGCGCAATTAGCTCTGAGGAGAAGGATATGGAGAAAGAAAGTGCTACAGAAACTACACAGGTAAGGATAATATTTATTTTATATAGAACATCGTGACAATATTATTATATCATACGGTCTTGCCATTCAACCGCGCCAACTGAACTAAAATACTGTGTGTATTTAAGTCTGTTATCTTTTGAAGCGTTATTTGCTGCATGGTTTTGAAAATTAAGTCCAGCATAAGGTGATTCTTCTTTTCTCCATTCTCCAGGAATATAAGTGTTATTAGCCGGGTTTTCAGAGTCTAGCAAAAAATTAGGAATATACTGTTGCCTTCCCGTTTTTCTTAAAAAATTGTGAAGAATGCAGCAAGCCATTACAACCAGGTCAATCTTCCATAGGCTTAAATTTATTGCCGTATGAAAAATGCGAAACTTTGAAGCTAAAATTCCAAATACATTTTCGACGACGCGCCTTGCTCTGGAAAGCCTGTAATTAAATATCTTTTTTTCTTTGCATGTTAATCCTTTTCTTTGATACGGTTTTAACACGTTTTCATGAAGAGCAAACGCATCGTCTCCGAGAAATACAAAATTCAAACCCTCACGTGTCGAAGTGTTGTCGGGTAGTTTTAATTTTTTTGTTACGAGTCTGTCATAAAATTCGGTGTTTTCGATAACACCTCCATCGGAGACTCGGCCATTGGTACCTATGTCCACCATAATAAATTCATAGTTAGCATTGACGATGCCAAGAAGGACGATGCTATGATATCCTTTATAGTTATAAAAAAACGATCCGCTGTTGGGCGGCGCTACGATACGTACATGTTTTCCGTCAATGCAACCACCACAGTTAGGGAAATTCCACAACTTTTCATATTTATCAGCAATAGCTCTCCATTCACCTTCGTCTTTAGGAAACTGAAAAAAAAAATGTCCCCGTTAATGTAAAAAAAGAGGATTCAAATAATTTTGAAATGATTTGAAATGATTTTGAAAATAATCTACTAAGACCTAATTTCAATTGCCCTGTTTACTTATTTTTGTAACAAAAAAAAATTATTTTCAGGTGTCTGCCGGAGAAAATGAGGATACTTCTCGCAACAGGTTTCCAAAACCTGCCGAAAAAAAGAGAAAGCGAAAACAGAAAGAAGATATTGATAAAAAGGAAAATAACGCAGAACTACTTAATCTTGCCGAGAATATATTAAAACAGCCCAGGAATATGGACGAGTATGATGCCTATGCACTAACAATAGCAGCTAAACTTAGAAAAATGAACAATCATCAATGTCTCCTTGCACAATTTTATATGGACCAAATATTGTTTAATGGCGTACTGGGTCGTTTAGTCGAAGGATCTCCTTCTTATTTTTATACTAGTTCTCAATCCCCAATTAATTCTAACCATTGGCAATATTCATCTTCCAGTACACAGTCAACAACTCCCCAACCCTCACCCACTTTTTATGAGCATTCACAAATGTCTCCACATTCTCAACAATCTACAGTTATGTTCCCACAGTCGACTCCAACTCCCCAACCCTCACCCACTTTTTATGAGCATTCACAAATGTCTCCACATTCTCAACAATCTACAGTTATGTTCCCACAGTCGACTCCAACTCCCCAACCCTCACCCACTTTTTATGAGCATTCACAAATGTCTCCACATTCTCAACAATCTACAGTTATGTTCCCACAGTCGACTCCAACTCCCCAACCCTCACCCACTTTTTGTGAGCATCCACAGGCATCTGCACATCCTCAACAATCAGCAAATGCACAACAGCCTCAAGAAACGGAAGAAGAACTAAGCGAGCTATTAGTCTTTCATCGTTAGTACCTATAGTATAGTATTAGTACTAGTACATAACATGTATCCGATTGTACATTATTAAAATAAAAGTATTTCGTTTTACACATATAAAATGGGCTTTACTTACTTTTATAAAATCTTTGCGTAACACTTTAATAATCGCTTTACAAGTTTCAGGAATAATAACACCCAGTCTTTGTGCAGAAATTCCACAAGAAAATTTTAAATCTTCTAATGATCGCCCAGTAGCCAGAAAACGTAAAGTAGCTACCAATCTTTCCTCGGCACTTATTGCTTCCCTCATTTGTGTATTTTGTTTTCTAATTTCAGGTGTGATTAAATTAAGTAGATACTGGAAATTTTCATCAGACATTCGAAGATAATTTTTGAAATCATCGTGATGTTCCGTCCTAAGTTCATGGACCAGGGACATATGTGAAAATTGATTTCTTTGAAGCAACCATTTTCTACTCCAAAATCTCCTCTTTTTCTTTTTTTGTCGTTGTTGCTTTTGAGTTAAAATCACTATTACTGCCGCCGCCGCCACCATTTCTACATTATCTGCTATCATCACA
This sequence comes from Kuschelorhynchus macadamiae, assembly GCA_030620095.1. Classification (NCBI taxonomy): domain Eukaryota; kingdom Metazoa; phylum Arthropoda; class Insecta; order Coleoptera; family Curculionidae; genus Kuschelorhynchus; species Kuschelorhynchus macadamiae. The sequence goes on along the minus strand of JAUTXW010002846.1, from coordinate 122,786 downwards.
ATTTATGTAAACAGCACTCTAACTATAAAAACGGCAACTGAAATTAAACGAGAGAGGTTGGTTAGCAACCAAATTGCTTGAATGTCGCCTAAATAATGGCTCGTTCCTGAGCAACCAAATTTCCAAGAAATTTACCAGCAATTTTGTCGATCAACTTGGTTGCTACAAAATCGCCCAGTGAATGGGGACCTTAGGTCTACTTTAGGTTTTTTGCAGACAGGAAACATGACTCTCAAACCTTAAATTATTGTTTATAAAAACTCCCAAATTTTTACAACTAACTGTAGGTTTTAATTTTGTACCATTTAACAGTATATTAAAATTCTGATAAGATATAATTTGGTTTCTATTTTTATCAAAAACTATTAACTGTTTTATTTTCTTTTAGAACAAGGTGTTGATTTTTGGAGTATATACTAAGTAAGTGCAGATCTGCATTAATATTGTCAATGGCTGTATCTAAATCAATTAACCTAAAAGTTATATAAAGTTGGGTATGATCAGCATATTGATGTGAAGAACAATTTTGAAGTATTTTATTTAAATCAGACGTGTATATAGGGAACATAATTGGTCCCAGTATGATTCCCTATGAAACACCTCTGGAGACGTGTTCAAATTCGGAGATAATATGATTATATGCCACTCGTTTCCGCCGGTTATCAAAGTTACTTGTGAAAAACATTAAAGCGTTCTCTCCAATACCAAAATATTTTAATTTTACATTCATTAGGACATAATTCAATGTGTCGAAGGCCTTACTAAGGTCTAATCAAAATAAAAATGTATTTTCGTTTTTGCACATGACCTGAAAATATTGTCTGTTACGTTAAGAAGATCTGTTGAGGTAGTGTGCCCTGCTCTAAATCCTGATTGTGTGGGGAGGAGAATATTATTAGCGTTTAGGAAGTTATTGAGTTGTTCGTACACATTTTTATCTAGAATTTTCGATATAGTACGTGGGATGCTTATGGGACAAAAATCACCGAGACTTGAAGGTTTTGAATGTTTTGGTAATGGGTTGACAGCGGTCTCCTTCCACAGTTTCGGAAATTTAGAAGTTAATAGGCATTTATTAAGAATATGAGTAATATGATTAGTAAGAGAAAGGAGTAAATATAAAATCATTTTTATATTTATATAATGGTTACCGCTATCTAAAAATAATTTATTGTCATAATTTTCATTAACACAGTGTTGATTAAATATTTTGGAGAGTGGAGCATTATGAATAAAATAGTTGTTTAAGCCCGTTGGTTGAAATTCGTTAAGAATAGATTGTTCTACTGGGTCCTTACCCCTGATATTTAAATATTTAAGTGTTCAATAAAAGTTTTTAGAATCTGTTCGAAAAGTATGATGCAAAAATGCTTTATGTTCCGATTTAACAGCCATGTTTACAATATTTCTTAAGCTTTTATATTTATTCCAAGAATTTTCAATTTTTTATACTTTGTTAAAGCCTTTCTTTTTAACTTAATCATGATCTTTTTCAGTGAGCCATGGTGCTGGTGGTTTAGTAATCTTAGTTATTTTAGAGGGTGCATGTTTATTAAATAAATTTAACACGTTAAATTTAAAAAAAAATCAATCATCTCATCAACGTCATCCAAAGCAAACAGATGATCTCATTATATCAAAGTTAAATCGCCAAGAAATTGGTTATAATTAAAGGAGAAATTAACACTTAATTCTTGCACAAAAATTGAAACCAATCTAATAAAAAGTTTTTTCAGGCTAATTTTTAAAATTATGCCATCTTGATTCCTCATCTTTGATTCATACTAAAATTTTAACAGTTCATTCCTACATAAAACTTGATTATTTTGCTAAATTCACTTAAGCCGCCATTTTGTTTCGCCATCTTGAATTGGTACCAGCATTTTTCTGTTTTATTAATACGTAATACTAAAATCAAATACGCCTGGGTGTTTTGTAAGAAAATCAATCCACTGGGTCGCAGATGTTTAAAATTTAAAGAGAAATATTACTTTATTTAGTTATACCTAAACAATAAGAGCTATTTGATTAAGGTTTGGAATACCATCATAAGTATTTTAGGCTATATTTTTAGAGTATTCAGCAGTTTTTACTTTAACCACTGGTAACCATTATGGTTAATGTACCAATTCGACCTCTCGTCAGTGCGATAGGATCGCCCAATTACAAAATCTGTAACTATGTTTCAAATATTCTTAATAGTTTTACAGGAAAGAGATATTCATACATTAGAAACTCTATGTATTTTAGATATCTTAGTTATTCTCGATGTAGAATCGCTCTATATTCAAATATGCCCATAAATTATTCAATTTCCATAATATCAGACTTATTTCAACATATTTTGTTTTTCAAGGAACTTTTTATGAACAAACCTCAAAAACAGCCGTGGGATCTCCGCTGTCGCCAGTGGCATCCAGCATCTTTATGGAAGCTTTTGAGGAAGAACCCTTACAGTCGTCTCCATGAAAGCCAAAATCGTGGTTCAGATATGTAGACGACACTTTTGGAATATGGCCACATGGTTCAGAAAACGTCCCCGTATTTCTTGATCATCTGAATCAACAACACGCTAATATAAAATTTACAATAGAAATTGAGCCAGAAGGCACGATTCTCTTTCTAGATATTCTTACACAAAGGAAAGAGGATGGTTCCTTAGAACACTCTGTATATAGAAAACCAACGCATACGAAATGATATCTAAATGCAAATTCCCATCATCATCCGGTACAAAAGCAATCATCAGTTTTTAGTTCTTTGGTTTACAGAGCCTTCGCGATTTGTGACAGAAAAACTGACTCAAGCTTTAAGAGGGAATGGATATTGCCCTGAGGATTAGATGGTCAATTAGAAAATAAAATAATCCTACTCAATGAAATGATACTAATAAGGAATTACCGACACAGGAAGTGCAGTTCTTCCATTTATACACACACATATATATATATATATATATATATATATATATATATATATATATATATATATATATATATATATATATATATATATATATATATATATATATATATATATATATATATATATATATATATATATATATTATATATATATATATATATATATATATATATATATATATATATATTATATATATATATATATGTTGATTTTTAGTCCTTCACGGATGGAAAAATACAATGTGTTTTCATTCCGGGTGTACATCCGTTCACTACTGTCGTTCTGAAAAGAACAGTTTTGCTGACGTTTCGCCAAAACCACAATTGGCATTTTCGAAGCTTTCTTTCTCGCGTCCGAATAGAGACTGAAGTGTTGGTGACTGCGACGATTCCTTTTATACCCCCACTCGGGGCCGAAGGTTAAATCTGCGCAGGCGTTGGTCGTTATTTATGTTTTCCGGATGGTGCTGTTGTTGCGCTAATGGCGTTTGAGTTTTTGCGATTTTAGATTTGTCGATTATTGTCTTCCATACTGTTGGTAGTTTTAATGATTCGTCCCTTTTATTCAAATCACCTTGTTTTTCAATTTCTATGGCTTCTCGGATTATTCTGGTCTTATAATGTTCTATATTGGCAATCTCCCTACACCCATCGAAATTTATTGTATGGCCGGTTTCCTGATGATGTAGGAATAAAGCTGAGGTTGTTTGTTTATTTCTGATGCTGAGTTTATGCTCTTCCACTCTTGCTGATATTCGCCTGTTAGTTTGCCCCACGTACAACTTTTCACAGTCCTGGCACGGAATACTGTATACTCCGTGGTTTTCCAGTTTGATTTTATCTTTTGGGTTTCCAAGTAGTTTACCTATAGTTGTTTGTGGCTTGTGTATTGTTTATATGTTGTGTTTCCTAAGAATTGTTCCGATTCTGTCTGTTGTGCCTTTTACTTACGGTAAGACTACTTTTTGAGTTCCCGGTTCATAAATTTTGTTGTTCGTTGTTCGGGAAACCTGTGCATTAATAGCTTTCTCTATGGTGTGATTTGTATAGCCATTTTTCTTTAAAGCACTAGATATTACCTTAAGTTCGTTTTGTCTCGTCTGTGTTTCATTTAATCGCACGGATCTGTATATTAGAGTATTTGCCACAGCTTGAATTTGTGCTGGGTGATGGTGTGATTTTGCATTTAAATATCTGTCTGTATGTGTTAATTTTCTATAAACGGTGTATTCGAAATGTCCGTTATGCAGTTTTGTGACCAAAACGTCTGAAAACGGTAGTTTGTTGTTTTCCTCTGACTCTAGAGTAAATTGTATTCTGGGGTGGATTGAATTTACGTGTGTCTTTTTTTTTTTTTTTTTGAAAATTTGAAAATGTAACCAAAAATTTTATTTTACTGTTGATATGTGTTAGTTACCCTCTATATTCTAGTTACGTACAAGTTTTAACATTAAGTCTGTTGCAACTGTTTTATTTCTAACTCACTTTGGTAAGATGTTTCTTTTACTTTGTAATCCTTTATTTTCTTATCTACAAATGTATTTTTCTATAGAAGGGTTCTGAAGAAGAGAATAAACATTCTTAAAAGCTCGACTATACAGTAAAGAGTATTCCACAATAGGCCGTTCATAAATTTTTTCTCTCACCCCACCTAACCAAGAACCTGGAGAATAGAATCTTGCGCTTTTTGTGAAAATTATATTCTTTTGGTTCAAAGTGCTTTTATATACATATAGATATATATATATATATATATATATATATATATATATATATATATATATATATATATATATATATATATATATACCACAGATAAAATTGCAAGGTTACTTCGCCGATCCAAAATACGTACAATCTTCAACACACAAGAAAAATAGACAATGTTTGCAATCGTCAAAGGACATTATTCCTTTCCAAACGAAAGGAGTATATGCAATTCCATTCCTTGTTTGTGTGATACTGTCTATATTGGAGAAACTAGACGATCCATATCGACTATAGGCTTAAAGAACATAAACGATGTATTAGAAACACACAAATTGTACAATCTGCTGTATCTGAACACCAAAATTCCACTGGATATGTCATAAATATAAATGAAACTTAAGTTCTTGCATCGGATTCGGGATTCAATAAACGGAAAATTAGAGAATCTATTGAAATTTATAAACATCCTAACAAGTTTAATAGAGATACGGGCTTGAGTCTACATCATACGTGGAAACCGATCGTTACACCGGGTCACGGTTCGGTGAATACAGGTCGATTATAAATAGTCGGCATAGGTCTCTCCGGGCTCATTCAGTATTCCGATGTCTCATAAAGTGAAGATCCCTGAAGATACTTCGTGCAATCGAAGGCGAAACGTAGGAAAATGATTGCATTTTGACATGGTTTTTTCCCAGGAACCATAATCCTAATTTACCTATGAGGTTGCACCAAATTTTAATCAAATAACTCTTACTATTCCGGAATTACTAAAGAAATAATAATTTTTTGTAAAATTTTATTACCCTGTGTCTCGAAAAACAAACATGTGCATACCCATATTTATATGAACTTTTGCTCTAATTTTCTTACAAAGAATCTCGGTCTAAATGTTGGAGCATGTTTTTTTTGGAACACACTATATTTTAAATTAAAATATTTAAACTGTAAAGAAAATGAAGGGAACAATGAAATTTAAAAAATATACAAAAGTTCTTATTCTTAAAAATATTATTTAATTACTCTTTGCTCGTTTTTGAACAACAAACACTTAAAATGATAAATACTGTGGTATACCCAGCCTAATTAGTAACCCTGTTTTGGATTTCTGGACTTTACAGTGTCCTAAGATAACATTTTTTGAAGATTGGACAACCTATAAATCAAAATGCCTTACTAAATTACACAGTATTGATTTTAAAATAAACACCTAAAGAGAAAATAAAGTACCACTGACAATGCCATGTTAGCTAATTTTGACTTTTTTCTAAAGAAAATCTATATTTATTACGTTATAAAACATATGCTGAAGTTTCTCTTATTCACACAGCACCTTTCCACTGCCTTTTACAGTTTGATCTCAAAAGTTGTCGAATCATCTAATTTCCGAAGAAACCAAGAATAACAAAAAAGGAACCCACCGATCACACAACAATTATTTTGATTGGCATCCGGCGCTCCATGGCATTTTTCATTGTCTTCCACCAGACGTCAAGAGGCGTACCCGCAAGCTTGCGGTACCGATTCTCAATAACCCGTCATCGGCTGATTGACACTTTATCGGTCGATAATAAGCAGTTAGATCCCTGAAAGGTAGTAGCGAATACCAGTAGTCGCATAATTAGTATTTTTCAATTGTCTTTGATTTCTCCACGATTACTCTTTGATTCTTATCAATTTTCCATCTGCAGATTATACGTCGTGTTTAAAAAAGTAGTACGCTTCCCCGATATCCAACAATTTATTTAATGACAGCAGATAGCTGCCTTGGTAACAAATGAGACACGTTTCTATTAGGGTAATTTAAGGGTATGAAGGCATTGATTCTTATAACATATGTGTTTCATTGCGGTATTTTAATAGGTTAGATTGATAGAGACATCACTATTCTAAGGATGGGATCGCGTCGCGTGGAAGTAACACAGAGCAACAGCACTCCTGTAGAAAGCTCAAACATGTAAGGACTTTTTTACAATTATTCAGGAAAGCAAAACAATAGTTTAAGAAGTTGCTCTTCTATTCTATAATAAAATAATAAATAAATAACAAAATAGTAGTCAATTCAATTTAATATTAGGACCTATACGAATATCTTCCACAACCGAGTCTTCTATTGACTATACTGTTACAAACCTTTCTGAGGCTACAAAATGTTTAAACCTTGATACAGATATATCAGACCACCCACAGTGGTTCCGGTAAATAATCTGATATGACAAAATTATGTATTTGTTTATTGTCGTAATAATAATTGACAAATGTCTTTAATTTGTATAAAATGTTGTAAATATTTGCTGTAAGTAGTCATTTTTTATTTTCTTGCTATTTTTTTTTCAAGAAATAAAGAATTACATACACGTCCAGATGAAAATATTTTTAGATTAATTTTTGTGATTTTCTAATCGTTTGTAGTTTTCTAATATTAAGAATATTATCTAGGCTATTGGCGATATCATTCTTTAAGGCTATTTTTTAAATTTATAACTATTAAGCAAATAATTTTTCTATATAATTTTTATAGACAAAGTAAAAAATAATTTTTAATCGTTTAAAATTAGATTTAAAAATGAAAAAATCTCTACCTTACAACATGGTTGTTTTGGATTTACATACACAATCTGTGCCCTATAAAATTTATGTGTTAATACTTAACAAATTTTTAATTAGGCTTAACTTAAAAAGTTAGTATACTATTTTCATGAAAAGTGTCCATAGGATGGACTATGAACACTTTTCATGAAAATAGTGTAGACTAAGATTTAAGAAAAATATACGAATACCCTTAAAAAATAACAATAAAACAATAATACCAATAGCACAACAATAGCAGTAAAATAACGATAACAATAGAACGACAATAACATTAAACAATGCAGGTTACCTTAATTTAGTTTTCATCATAATCATTTTCAATATCATCACTTTCATCAGGTCTTGAATCTTGTAGTAGTCTCAAAACATCAGAAGATATACGTTTACTTCTTTTTTTTGCCTTTAATCCGAAGATTGCTTATAATCGGGTCTGAAGAAATTAGTAACATATGCGTTAAATCCGTCATTGTGTCAGCTCTAGAAAATTTACGGGTATGATATTCCCTAAATTTTTTGTAGTCTTTGTTACGCGCCTCCTGAGCTTCTTTGAACATCATTCCAACTGGAAGTACGGATTCTCTAATCAGTTGTGTGCCATGAACAAATAACTTATGCACAATTTGTGGCAGGGGCGTGCGGTGAAAATTTAAGAAGGGGAAGCAATTTTTAGAAAATTCGTCAATGACGTCATCATAAAAACGTCGATGCTCCGACATATTTTGAAGAAGTTTATTTTCAATGGACAACAGCGATGTATGCGAAAGTCTCTCCTGCCCGTTGAATTCCTCACGAAATTTTTTATACGTTTAAGTGTGCTCCTTGTCTTTTAAAAATTGCATTAGTTCCTTAGCGTTATTTTTTGCGCTAATGTCATCAGTTTCGTAAATCACTTTTAGTTCAGATCGCAGTAACACTCGGTCGAAGAAATGGCCATAATGAAAAAGAAGAGATTTAAACGCATCTTCTGGAAAAGTTTTTCCTTTAAATGCATCAAAATTGCAGAGCTCGAGGAATTTAAAGTCATTTAAACCGTTAAATCTATAGTTTATTTGTTGCTAAATTTAATCGATTATTTCATAAAAGAGGCGTCTGTATGATGTTTTAACATCTCCCACCTTGTCTGTTCGCAGACGCTTGGCTTGTGGCTCTACATTTAACGTCATCGTTTTCTCCCAAAATAGGTCAAAGTCATCTCTTTTTTGGCTTAACATGGACTTAAAATCATCCACTTTTTTTAGGCAAAAAGTGATATCATTTGTTTTAATTTGTAATATATTAAAAACATTGTCCGAGAATGGAAATATTTCTGAAAATATGTTTAACAAATAATTAAAATTAAAATCTCGTTTCAAACAGTCCATAAACCCCCTCTAACTATTTATTGCTTCTGAGTCCCACGTTTCATTATTTTCTGTTATATTCTCAAATAGTTCAATCAGTGATTCACGATTTTCAGATACTGTTAACACAAGTCTTCCATTATAGTTCCACCTAGTAGAAGCTACTTTGGGCGATCGTTTGTGGATAATGGAGTCCACAGCTTGTGTACGTTTTGTTGCTTTGGAAAAAAAAGCAGCCATGGCACTTAAAGAAACGAAAAATACTTTACACTCTTTAATGTGATTGATGGACTGGGATAAAACTAAATTTAATTTATGAGCCAAACAATGGACAAACACAGCACTTGGGAAAGTTTCTCAAACTTTAGCTTGCAGACCCCCTAATTGTCCTGCCATCACTGCAGCTCCATCATATCTTTGAGCAACTAATTTTTTCTCCCCATTAATTTCTTTAGTAACGTTATAAACTACGGTATATAATGCATCTGCTGTACGATTTTCGAACATATTATTAAAACTTAAAAATCGTTCTTGAATACTTCCGTCTGTTTTAACATAGCGTATTCCTATAGATAATTGGCTAAAATTAGTGATATCAGTTTTTTCGTCCAGAACAATAGCAATAAACCGCGCCTCGCCAGTCTCCTGCTTAATTCTTTTTAGAATAATGGTTGAAACAGCGGAAATTAAATCATTCTGGATTCGATACGACGTTCTGCGAAAAACGCTAAACTGCTCTAAATGATTCTTAAAGCAATCATCATTTTTAGCCATTAAACTAAGTAAATCTTGAAAATTTCCTCTGTTTGAAGAAACCTTTGCATGACCTCTAAATCCCAATTCGTCCTGTCCGAGAAAACTAATAACATCGATAAGTCTTCTTAATATTTGCCTATTTTTATCGACTAGTTCACTGTGTTGATGGTGACTAATTTCCAACTGTTTATTAAGGGCGGGTTCAATTCTGGTTTTGCGGAAGACTTTTTCTTTTATGACGGCCTGCAAATGCGCTTTGGACATAATGTGTCTTTTTACAGCTTTATGGAAATTGTTTAAATCGGAAAAACCAGTTTTATTCCAGAGACCTTTTTCATTTTCATAAAGTAAACATGGCCAACAAAATAATTTACTTATATTTTCACACTCTATTAGCGATTTAAATTGTTCGTATTGTTTTTCCGGATAAAAATGTCTGATACAGTTTTTCATTTTTGTGGTTAAATTTTTCATAGGCGGTTTTTCCCTTCCTTTGGAAATTATTTGAAGCTTATCAGCGAAGTTTAATGTTGAAAAATCCCTTTGTTATTAAGACACACACCACACATTCACACACACTCTTCTTACTAAATTCTCCAACATTTTTAACATTATTACCGACAGCCGAGGTTGACGATATTTGCATATCCACGTCCGTATTATTGTCTTCCATATCGCACCATGCACGACGCGACGTACGTATCACACAACGCACGGATAGCCGTTCAAACAAAGAACCTACTCCAAAGATAGCTTCCGTCCCCACTTAAAGCACGCGACTGAAATGCAAAAATTGCAAATAGCCGGTAGAAAATTCAATAACCTCTGGCTCGATTCACAGGAAATCAAGCATACAGGACTTGGCTGCAGAGAAGCTAGCGGCCCGCATAGGTTAGGTTAGGTATTCGATTTTCTATTGTGGAGTCAAGGCCGCATTTATTATGGGCTTGATAATTAAGATAATATTTTAGCATTTTTAATATAAACTAAATTAATGGTTTCCTATTTCAAAAATTAAATTTTAGAAGATGTTTTGTAATTTTTTTTGGGGAAGCACTGCTTCCCTTGCTTCCATGGACTGCACGCCCCTGAGCAAAGACTAATTGTTTTGGCTTTGTCAATTCACTCAGTGCCCTGTATAACCTAACATATTATGTTGATTCACAAGAAATGTTCGTCACTGTCTATAAACTACTTTCTAAACTACCTTAACATTCTTCCAAAACGTACTGAAGCCAGGTAAAAAGAAATCAATTAATGACTTTGGCACCTGTGTTTTTTTAAAACACCTACTTATAAATTAAGTCGGTAACGGCACTATACCGTAGGGATGGATATCTTAATCGACCTGAGTAAAATTTAGTGTTTATTATCGGAAATCCTGATTTATATGGGTTTAAGCGGGAAGATGTTATCTCTCTTCGTCCGCTGTTGGAACGACATAAAACTATATGGTCCCAGTTGCAAGAGATTCGGTGTCTGAGGAAAAAACGATGTTCCTTTTAATAACGTCTTAGTTATTTTGGATTTGATTTTAGGCCTAATAGAACAATATACAACCGCAGTAACAGGTCAGTTCTCAGATACAAAAAATCAAGTTTTTTACTAGAAATTATTTGAATACCCACGTTGGTAGGTTAGTCTGCCTATCTAAGTACATAATTTCTTAAAATAATTTAAATTAATGTATAGCTAAGTATTCTTCTTGTTTGAGAAAAAGCCAAAAAGTTGCTTTACATTTTTAAACATGACAAAATAATCGTAACGCCTTTATAAGCCAGGAACATATAATAGAACTTTTTTCATACAGAATATAAAGAAACTGACTTCGCAAATTGTTTTTTTTACAAAAATAAACTCAAAAACTAAATGGCAAAATATATAAACAAATGCCAAAAGCGACAATTTTTTCTTTCTGTATTAAAATGGATAGGTCCTATAAAAAAATAATTGTTCTAAAAGTTGTAGATATTTCAAAATTTTAACAACAAAGTTTTTTTCACTTCCCTCATAAAAGGGAAGTGCTGTAATCGTGAAAAATTCACTCTCCGAGATTTTTTCAGATCTTCACGTTTCAAGGTCCCTATATGACGAAAAACATGTTTTCTCAATTCCGTGGGTCTGTCCGCCTGTCTGCCTCTCTGTCTGTCGCGGCGTAGCTAAAAAAATACTTATCCGAGTGACTTCAAATTTTGGTCAAAAATTAAGGGTCATATGGGAATGAGCTGGTAACGTTTTGGTAAAAATCCAATATGGCTAAAGAAAATGGCGGCCTAGTGAAGTGTTAAAAAAATTAATATTAAAAAACTACCCATGCAAATTATCTCAAATTTTGCAAAAACATTTAGAATTGTCGGAATCAACTGGTAACATTTCGGTACGAATCGAAGATGGCGGAACAAAATGGCGGCTTAATAAAATATTTAAAAATTCAGCCTGAAAAACTACTTAATGGTTTGATTTTAAATTTTGTACCATAACTAATTGTGGCATAGAGATCAGCTAGTAAAATAGTGGTACTAATTCAAGATGGGTTTTCAATCATCCTCTCAGATTTAACACATATTTACGTTTTAGCATCCCTAGATGCCAAAAAATATGTTTTATTAATTTCGTCGGTCCGTCTGTCAGTCCGTCTGTCGGTCTGTCTGTCTATCTATCAGTTCGCGACGTCGCTTAAACACTACTTACCGGATTGACTTCAAATTTTGACCAAGAATTAAGAGTTATATGGGGATGACCTTGTAATATTTTGATAAAATCAAATATGTTAAAAAAATTTTGTTAGAGTGGTGTGTTATTTGGAGTTAAAATCCAATAAAAAAACAAATCTTTTACTGGATAGTTTTGGAACTTAATTTTTACATTCTCAGGACACATATATAGATCCAATATCCCGCATGAACCCCACATTATCAGTGGTTAAGTTAGGGTGGTGTATTATTTAGGGTTAGGATCCAGTAAAAAAAACAAAAGTCTAAATTTAAATAACCGACTTTTCGGAATTTTATTGTTGCATCTTCAGGACACATATATAGATTCTATAACTTGCATGGGTTTCATGCAGGTTAATAATATTATCAGTCTTACCTACTGGTAAAGACTGATATATATATAAATATATATTTATATATATATATATATATTATATATTATATATATATATATATATATATATATATATATATATATATATATATATATATATATATATATATATATATATATATATATATATATATATATATATATATATATATATATATATATATATATATATATATATATATATATATATATATATATATATATATATATATATATATATATATATATATATATATATATATATATATATATATATATATATATATATATATATATATATATATATATATATATATATATATATATATATATATATATATATATATATATATATATATTATATAGTTTCTAAATGGTTTTCGTTAACGATGTCTTGTTTTTATGTTAACGTTGTGAATTATTTGGGGTTAGGTTTCAGTAAAAAAACAAAAACTTGTTTTAAATTGTCGACGTTTCGCAACTTTATTGTTTCTCTTCAGGACCCATGTATGGATTATATTTCCTGCATGAAAGCATGTTACAGTGTTGTATTATTTGGGGTTGGGTTCCAGTAAAAGTGTCGACGTTTCTCAACTCAGGACACATATATGTATATTTTATATCCTGCATGAAACCCATTTTATGAGTGTTTACTTCCTCCGTTGTATTATTTGGTGTTACAAAAAATCTGCGTACCAACGGAGGTAAATACTGATAATTTGGGTTTCAATTTAAGATGGCGAAACAAAATGAGGGCCAGATAAAATTTTTAAAAAATCAACGTAAACAAATCTTGTTCAATTGACTTTTAAATTTTGCAGAAAAGTTAAATGTGAAAATGAGATAAACTGGCACGAATTCAAGATGACGTAGCAAAATGACAGTATGTGTCAATGTAAAAACTACTTATTGAATTTATTTTAAATTATGCCCAGAAGTCAAATGTGGCATAGATTGCATTGGTTGAAAGAAAATGGTAAAATATTGGTAGGAATCCAACATACTGGAACAAAATGCTGCTCAATCAAAATGAAAAGACAATATATGACCATACTGTATATACTGTGACCAGGGGCGTGCGGTGAAATTTTAAGAAAGGGCAGCAATTTTTAGAAACTTACCCATTTGTAATGTAATTCGATTCTTCGATTATTTTTTGCAAATTCGTCAATGACGTCATCATAAAAACGTGGATGCTCCGACATATTTTGGAGAAGTCTATTTTCAATGGACAACAGCGATGTATGCGAAAGTCTCTCCTGCCCCGTTGAAAAATTCAACCCACGAAATTTGTTTAAGTGTTGAAAAATTGCGTTCTTCTGATGAACTTGTGGCAGGTATTGTCAATACTAATTCACACAATTTCGACACTTCGGTGTAGGCATCTTCCAGCTCCTTGTCTTTTAAAGATTGCGTTAGTTCCTTAGCGTTATTTTTTGCGCTAATGTCATCAGTTTTAGTTCAGATCGCAGTAACACTTGGTCGAAGAACTGGCCATAATGAAAAAGAAGAGATTTAAACGCATCTTCTGGAAAAGTTTCTCCTTTAAATCCATCAAAATTGCAGAGCTCGAGGAATTTAAAACTACTATTTCATAAAAGAGGCGTCTGTATCATGTTTGAATATCTCCCACCTTGTCTTTTCGAAGACGCTTGGCTTGTGGCTCTACATTTAACGTCATCGTTTTCTCCCAAAATATGTCAAACTCATCTCTTTTTTGGCTTAGCATGGACTTAAAATCATCCACTTTTTTTAGGCAAAAAGCAATAACATTTGTTTTAGGTTGTAATATATGAAAAACATTGTTCGAGAATGGAAACATTTCTGAAAATATGTTCAAAAAAAAATTAAAATTAAAATCTCGTTTCAAACAGTCCAAAAACCCCCTCGAATTATTTATTGCTTCTGAGTCCCACGTTTCATTATTTTCCATTATATTCTCAAATAGTTCAATCAGTGATTCACGATTTTCAGATACTGTTAACACAAGTTCCATTATAGTTCCACTTAGTAGGAGCTTCTTTGGGCAATCGTTTGTGGACAATGGAGTTCAAAGCTTGTGTACGTTTTGTTGACTTGGAAAAAAAAGCAGCCATTCCTCTTAAAGTAACGAAAAATACTTTACACTCTTTAATGTGATTGATGGACTGGGATAAAACTAAATTTAATTTATGAGCAAAACAATGGACAAACACAGCACTTAGGAAAGTTTCTCGAACTTTAGCTTACAGAACCCCTAGTTGTCCTGCCATCACTGCAGCTCAATCATAGCTTTGAGCAACTAATTTTTTCTCTGGGCTTGATAATTAAGATAATATTTTAGCTTTTTTAATATAAACTAAATTGATGGTTTCCTATTTCAAAAATTACATTTTAGAAGATGTTTTGTATTTTTTTTTTGGGGAAGCACTGCTTCCCTTGCTTTTATGGACTGCACGCCCCTAACTGTGACTATGCACTGAACTAAATTGGGCCATTTTTGTGGTTAAATTTTTCATGGGCAGTTTTGCCCTTCCTTTGGAAATTATTTGAGGCTTATCAGCAAAATTTAATGTTGAAAATCCCTTTATTGTTACGACACACACCACACACACTCTTTTTACCAAATTCTCCAACATTTTCAACGTTATTATCACACTTCACTATTACTAACAAATGTAAAAAAAATCATAAGGAGTGAAGTTCCGGGTAAAGGAAATTTTCCGATTTTTTAGCTAACACGCATGATATTTTTTATTGTAAAACAAAGGGGGTGCCCCTCTCCAATTTGGATTCGCTAATGATATCAATATTTTTGAATTTAAAAGTGCAATACTGTTGTTAAAGTAAAACGTAATGGGTTCACAATTGATTTTTATGCTAGAAAATTAAATATAAAAAGTTAGAATTGTACTAGAAACATGTTAGAGGCAGGTGACTCTTGTTATTTTTCTATCAATGTTTTTCTTTGTCGGGTAAATAAATAAAAAAATTGGTAAATTTTCGTTACCCGGTTCATTTCTCGTTATGAATCGTTTTATTTTTAGGTATAGTGAAGTGCACATAGACATTTAGTGTAATAGACAGATTTTTTTATGACTTTATTAAAATGTTCATTAGACTTAATTTTGTTATGTCAAAATCGTACCAATATTTTACCAGTGTATCAGTGTATCCCTCACATCTAATTTGTACATATTTATAATTCAAATCAATTTAATAAGAAATTTTTTTAACGTTGATTTTTTAAACGCAATCTTGAATTCAGTACACAATTTTACCAATTCATCTCTATATCACACTTATATTTTGAACTTTTGTAATTTGAAATCTATCTAATAATTAGCTTTTTCAGGCGGATTCTTTAAATATTTTATTACATTTTGCCATTTTGTTTCGTCATCTTAGATCCGTACCAAAATTTTACCCGTCAATTTCTACGTATTACTTAATTTTTCTGCAAAATTTGAAGCAAATTGGATTAGCAGTTTTTAGTAATAATTTTTTAATATCTTATTAGGCTGCCATTTTGTTTCGCCATATTGGATTTTTCCCAAAATATAACAACCCATATCACCCTAATTTATAACTAAAATGTAGGGCAATCGGGTAAGAAAGGGTAGACAGACATACAGACCGATAGACAGATCGGACGGAAATGGGAAAACATGATTTTTTTACATATGAAAAAACTCTAACGTGAAGATATGTAGAAATCTGGGCATATGATTTTTTCATGACTACAATACTTCCCTTTTAAGAGAAAAGTAAAATCAATTATTGAGAAGAAATTATGTTTTTGTAATTATTTTTATACTTTTAGTTTCAAATATCTCGGAGACGGTCGCATTTATCGATTAGAGAGGAGACTATCAACCCTGTTTGCCTTCGAAAAAAAATTAAATTTAACCCATTTATGCCCAGAATTATTTTTTTCTTTAAATTTTTATAAATCTCAAGCATTTTGGTTATATGCCATTTAATAAAAGAAGTAACTATAAAAAAACGAATGTCAGTCTAGAGATTTGATGTTTTGATGTGGGTCTTTTTTGACCCACTTGGGCAAAAAGGTGTACTATGCGCAAATGTATACAGAAAAACATAAAAACTTGCAGGGTGTTGTTATTTTCATATATATACATGCAAAAAGTTTTAGATAAAAATAAACAATTATAATATTATTTGAACACTTTTATTTGGTATGGAAATCTACAAAACATTTATCATGTAATGCAACATCACACTGGCCACAGGCTTTAGTGGTTTTGTTCTTGCAATGAGCACACCTTCGTCGTGTCTGAAGATTCAAAATGAGATGCTGACCATGTCTACGAGCTGCTGGACTAACAAGAATAGGCTTTGGGCCAGTAGATAAGGGGGATTTTCCATATTTTTGTAATATAGATAATACAATTGATCTCCGAAATTCAAGATTGTCAATTTTTTTCCCAAATTTTCGGGCCAGTATCCATGCATTATTCATGCATACATCAAACGTCCAAAATAATATGGGCATATACCATTTTTTGCCGCGAAATCCTATGCGATAGTTTGCCACATTGTTGTCCATTTGGTCGACGCCACCCATGAATCTGTTGTAACAATGTATCACGTTTGGCTGAGGTATTTCAACCTTCTTTTTCTCTTTTGCAGAATATCTAACAGCTTGAAGAATAGGTGCTACGCCATATTCATTCGACAACATTGTAACAACACTGTTATCCTTCCAACGGACACAAACAATATTATCATCTTTGTCAATGGCATTATCAAATACTCCTCTAGCCCCTTTTTTCATCTGTGAAGAATTTTGAAGTGGACATTTGTCGGTACGGTTTTCTCGCACTGTACCTGTCGCACAAAAAACCCAATTCTCCCAATTTACTGATAAGAGCAGTGCTTATAAAGAAATTGTCGAAGAATAATGAAAACTCAAAATCGGGAAAATTAGTTTGCAACAATTTTGCAAAATTTGTTACAACAGATTCACCGAGTCCAAGTTTTTCGTCAGTCTGTTGAGCCTTTCGTCCTTGATATACGTCGAAGTTGACGCAATAGCCTGATGGAGTTGCCAAAACCCATGCTTTGTATCCGAAGCGGATTGGCTTTCCTCTGATAAACTGTTTACATCCATTTCGGCCAAAATACGGGATCATGGATTCGTCGATAGACATACAAGAGCTTACAGGGGTATATTTGATAAAATTCTGGTTCATTTTGTCTATCAAAGGACGTAACTTCGCCATTTTATCATTCGGTACTAAGTTGTTGTTATCGGCTGCGTGCAAAAATCTAAATATTTCTTCAAAACGATTCCTTCTAATAGAATTATAAACCAAAACATTTCGAGCGTCATCTCGTCCTTCCCAAAACATGCGACGTCTGGGAACGGGAACGTAACCACTCACATAAAGAACAGCTATAAAAACAAGCATCTCATCATTGCCAATTTCTAATCTACAGTTTTTGCTGGCAGCATATAAGACGCTATGTTTTACAAGAAGTTCCAATATTTCCGGGTTCAAAAAGAGTTCCATAAATTCCAGAGGCTCACATTCATCACCTAATGTCAACACAGGTAACAGTTCTATATTTGTTTGTTTTGTTTTACCCTCATTTAAGTCACCTTTTAGCCATTGTCGATTTTTTCGGGACTTTTTCTTATTTTCTTCAGGTTCTGTTACGGTACTGTCTTCATTATTATGGCTGTCTTCTTGTATATTGGTTTCCGCTTGTGCCTGAAGCTGCAATGAATTTAGTCTGTTGGGGTCATTACAGTCTTCATCCCCTGAGTCTCCATTACTTTCGAATCCATTATCATCTGGAGGAGTTATATAGATGGCATCTGGAACGGGATAATCTTTGGAGAGTTTTTCTATTTCGTCTAACAGCTCAGCCGTCGTCAGTGGTTTCTTCCTATATTAAAAAAATGTGTATCACATATCTGCCCAACGGGTCGATAACGACCCCAGCAAGTTTTTATGCTCTTCATTTTCAAATAAACAACCCTAACCTCAAAACAAATATTACATCGTAAAAAGTGAAATCAGTGTAATAAATAGTATGAAAAACAACACAATGAATACTTAAATAAACAACTTACCAGTAAGAGTTTCTATCTATGTCACACTGCAATATTTTATCACTTAAATTTATCAAGAAAACTGAAAACACGATTTCTCAGCCCGCTTTACAATATGATATGAACGATGTCTATTGTTTTGACTACTAAATGCAAAGATAGGCAATACTTTAAACATGCACATGTAAAGCTGATTGCATAAGTATTGTAATCATGAAAAAATCACATAATTGTTACATTTGGTAAAAATCCAATATGGCGGAACAAAATAACTGCCTAGTAAAATGTTAAAAAAATATTACTAAAATACTACTTATCTAATTTATCTGACATTTTGCACAAGAATCAAATATTACGTAGGTAAAATTCTGGTACGAATCCAAAATGGCGACCTAGTGAAGAGTTCAAAAATTATTATTAAAATTATTGCTAAAAAACTACTTATCCAATTTACCTGAATTTGTGAGATTTTGCATAAAAATCAAGTATTATGTAGAAACAACAAAAACAACTGGTAAAATTTTGGTACGAATCCAAGATGGAGAAACAAAATGGCGGCTTAGTAAAATATTAAAAAAACAGCCTGAAAGAACTACTTATTAGATTGATTTCAACAAAATGTGCAAGACCTAAGTGTGGTATATAGATAAACTGGTGAAATTGTGTTACAAATTTAAGATGGCGGAACAAAATGGCGACCCAATAAAATGATTCTAATAGTGAAAAAACTGGTAATATACTGGTATGAGCGAAATGGAGGCTTATTAAAATATTTAAGAAATATTAGGTATAAAGCAATAACGGGGAATCGGCCAGAAATTATACCTTTATTTTCTAATAGCCAAGCTTTTGAAATAATTTATTTCTTCTTTATTGTCAAAATTTTAGTAGTAAAAATCTGCCCAATTTTATATTTTCCGAAAATTCACTTTAAACTGTCTTTGCCTCTTAATTAGTGTATGTACTTTTTAATTGTAAAAAAAGTCCTAAATTTTCTGATAATTATGCTATGTAGAGCCCTGAAGAAGAAATAGCTTGGCTATTAGAAAATAAATGTTAAATAGACTTTTTGGCCGAACTCAGATCTTTACGCTTCAGGGTCCCTAGATGCCGAAAAACATGATTTCCCAATTCTGTTGGTCTATCTGTCTGTAGGTCTGTCTGTTCGCGGCACCTAAGCCTAACCTAAAAAACTACTTACCCGATTGACTTAAAATTTTCGTCAAAAATTAAAGGTCATATGGGGATGACCTGGTAATATTTTGGTGAGAATCCAGTATGATAAAGGAAAATGGCGGCCTGGTAAAATATTTAAAAAATTTTACTAAAAAACTTCTTATCCTATTTACACAAACACGCTGCAACCCTTTGACCTTAATGGCACCACTATTGATGTCGTAAACTCTGTAAAATTTCTAGGGCTTCTTGTAGATGATTCTTTAAAATGGGATCCACATATCGATGCTTTATCGAGGAAGTTAGGTTCTGCTTGCTTTGCGTTAAGATCTGTTTCCGAGGAGCTTAGCTTTTCTACCTCTAGAACTGTTTATTTTGCTCTTGTTGAGTCGCACCTCAGATATGCTATTCCATTCTGGGGTACATGTTGTGCGACTCAATTTGATCGAATTTTTATACTACAAAAAAGAGCTGTTCGTTACCTACTGAGACTTAACAGTAGAACTCACTGCCGAGATTTCTTTAAAAGACATAAAATACTAACCCTTCCTTGCTTATTCATTTTGGAATCGGTTTGCTTAATTCGTAAGCACGCACCTGCTCTATTAGAGAGACCTTCTCACAACTACCCTCTCAGAAATACTGAGCACGATCTCTATCTTCCAACCCCACACTCAGAGTTAATTAAAAGATCAGTAATCTACAATGCAAAAAAAATGCATAATCACCTGCCATTTAACATCAAATCCATAATATCTCTGACTTCATTTCGCAAGGCTTTGAAATTATTCTTACTGGAAAGAGCCTTCTACACCGTGAACGAGTTTTACAACATATAATTTTATCCTTATGAACCCCTAGTGTGATAGTTGCCATTACCAACCATTTTTACCGAACTTTGTATATGTATTTTTTTAATTGTTTCGTACTTTTTTATTTTTTACTTTGCTTTTTTATTTTTTTACATTATATTTATGAAAATGTTTATAACATAGTACGACTGACAAAGTACATTTCTAATGTACTTCTTTTAGGATTCTATAATATTAATATTCTAAATTCCTGATTTAAATATTATTTTTCTATAATATTTATGATGTGTTTTTGTCTTGTTTTGTTTGCTAATTTTATGTTTGTAAACTATTTTTTTACAACAGCTTTGTCCACAAAATTGTAAAATTTTTTTTTGACAATAAAGCATTTATTTATTTATTTATTATTTATTTATTTCAGATTTTGCACAAAAATTAAGTATTATATAGGAATCAACTGGTGAAATTTTAATTCGAATCCAAGATGGCGGAACAAAATGGCGACCTAAACTACATCAAAATTCAGCCTGAAAAACTACTTAACGGACTGATTTCAAATTGTGTGCCATAACTAATTGACGTATAGAGACGAATTATTAAAACTGTGTTACTAATTCAAGATGGCGGAACAAAATGGAGGCTTAATAAAATATTTGGAATCGTGAAATATCACCCTCAGGTTTTAGGTATCTTCAAATTTTAGCGTCCTTAGATGCAAAAAATATGTTTTATCAATTGCCTCGGTGCGGCTGTCGGTTTGTCAGTTCGCGGCATGGCTTAAAAGCTACTCATCAGATTAACTTAAAATTTTAGTCCAAAATTATGGGTGATATGGGGATGATGGGATGTAAAGATTGAATGTGCCGGAACAGGATGGCGGCCTAGTGAAACGTTAAAAAAATTATTACTAAAAAAACTAATTATCCAATTTACTTCAAATTTTACATAGAAATGAACATTTTGATATGAACATAAGATAGCAAAATAAAACAGCAGGCTAATAAAATGAGGTAGGTGTAGGGAGTATGCCCACCTTAAGAACAAACCACTATAAAAAAATTAAAAATAATTTTGTCATTTAAAGCTTTACCACAAATTATTGGCTTATAATTGCTCTTCAGTTTTATAATAAACCATCTTAAAAATAGTTGTTTGTTTATGGTGTATTGCTATTTTTAAAAAAAAATTAACTGGGCGTGTTTGTTAATATGCCCAGCTAGGTATATTAACCATAAAAATGCCAATTTTAGAATACCATTTTTATTTTATTAAATTTAACTAAATTCATTCTCAAATTTAAACAAAAAAAATCTTGATAACAGTTTTAATCGGGTAAGTAATATGAATTGCAAACTAAGTCTAATAAGATAGCGAAAACACATTTTTTTAACCATTATGTAACGAGTAAGACTAAATAACTAAATAACTAATTTTAGGTAAAATATATACGAGTGGTCTGGACAAATAAAAATTGTTTTATCTTGTTTGGTAAGTCCAACATATTCCTCGTGCACATAAACACAACACACTGAACATAATCTCATATCTTTTACCGCATTTTCTCTACAGTTCTTACAATACCAAGAACTTTTGTTTTTATTGGGTTAACTTTCATATTCTTTATTGCAATTTTTTTGACAACAGGAACGTTCTTTTCTTTTTCCTCAAAAACCGCTTTCTTGACAACCAAACCCTTGCTGTTTATAGCTTCTGTTCTTTTGGCTTTCCCCACATTTTCTTTGTACGCCATATCTAACATTTCAGTAAAGCTTACCGATACTTCTTCATCTACACCTTTTTTGGAATTCTCCTGTTTATTTAGTTCGTTCCCTGTATTATTATTTTTTTAATATCAGATTTTACCAAGTAAGTTTTCTTTTCTGCTCTTTTTTCTTCTTCTGACGAAAATGTCTCTGATACTGTCTCACTATACAAGGACATATCATCGTCTGAAGAGTAACTTGTCGATAACCAGGTATCCTTACGATGGCGTTTTCGCCCAAATTATAAAGATTTCTTAACATCCGTAACTTTAGGTGGTGATTTACGGTCTTCGGAGTTTATACCTGAACATCCAGGCACTGGAGTAAGTTCTCTTCATGTCTGTTCCAAATTTATGCTCTCTTGTGAGTTGGGGAGTTCTTTTTCAGTTAAGGTGCTGGGGGGGCAAACGCTACCTCTGGAACAGCTTCCGGGTTGAACGGGTATATGCATCTAGCTGAAAAGTCAGAAATTATGTTTTGTGGTGTAACTGCCTTGTCCCAAACAGTGGAAAATATTTCATCAAATCTTTGTTTGGTCATTCGACGATCTTTATAACGAGTTCAATATAGCAGAACTTGCTCATCCCAGTGATACTCGAAAGATTTCAGTAAGGCCTTGTCCGTGATTTGGAGTTCTTGTGTGGTATTAGTCGGAAGTCAGAATAATGTAATTCCATGAGCTTCGACAGTGTCTATAATAGATGTGTTCAAATGGCATGATGCACCATCAAATATCCAGGTATTGAATGTAGAAATAGTCATGCTTACCTTCGCAGTCATTAGAGCTAAAGTGTCTGGTGGCAAATTGTCACACCACTCACGCTTGAGCCTTTTACGTTTAAAGAGAATAGCAGGGGGGATTCGTCTTCCGTTAGCGTTACCACAAGGAACAACAGTCACGTTTTTTGCGTGCTCTGGCGCCACTAAGTGTACCCTCTTTGCTCCTTTTTTTGCTAAAACTGATTGTTGGTGGTGTAATGAAAGTCGACATAAGACATAAGGCATAAGATCTAGGTCTAGCAAAACGGTCTTAAGTTTTTCTAAATAATCTGCAACAATATGTTTAGTAAGCTTCTGGGCACTTTCCGGATTCATATTTTGAGCCCGCCTTGCAGAAATTTCGGGATGCCTGGCTAAAAAACCTTTTAGCCAAAAGCGTCTTTCTTGCGAAAAAAATGAGTTAGATTATTTTTTTCGCAATAATTGTAAACTCACCTACTTAGAATTTTTTTCGTCATGGAATAGCCCACTTCAGCCAGTCTTATAATTCTTTCTGCTAACTCTTTCTCTTCCTCCTCTCATAAAGTCGTTTTCCTACCTAGACGATTTTCTTCAATGTAGCGCCTGAGGTTCCTTCTGGAAATTTCAAATTGTTTGACTGTCCATTATTAATTGCAGTTAACGCAAGTTGAAGAATTTCTTGCGTCCATTGTGCCCGTATGCCTCTTAATTTATAGGGTGACATCTGAAAGAATATTTTAGGTTTAAAACTTCGCTGAAATGTAATTGCAGTTAATATGCCCATGTGCATATTATATCCATTTAAACAATACACAATTACACAATAAACACCTCTATATTTCTTTTGTGTTGCAAAAACGGCGAACTTTCGAATTTTAAAATGATTTAATTTTGATTTTTCTTGATCGATTTACCTATAAATATAATTTTTCTTGAGTTCTGTCATTAACGGTTCCCGGAGTACTGCCTATGTCCACTATTATTGGAGCACCCATTATAGTGATACATGATTTTCAAGTCCAGATTTTACAAGGGCAGCCAGCGTCGCATACAGTGAACGAGATTTAACAAAATTTTAACTTATGCAGTTCTACTTTGGGCTACTCAGGTATGCCAAAAGTGGCCGTCTGTCTCCGTTTGTCATACTACTTTATACAGGGACCGTTATTGTGAAGTATTATATGGGGCGTTTCCTAATTACGTGCTGATGTTGAAGGGGGTGTTTTAATGTCCTAAAAGTCTTAACTTTTGAGATACAGGATGGCAAAGTTTAAAAAGAAAACCCTTTTTTTCATCCTAATTCTGATGCTATTGTAGATAACTGCATGAAATTTGATACATGTCTTCTATGCATTAAGGAGCATACGGATTTACCCAGTTAATTACATATGCACGCCACTAGTAGAAATTTCAAAAATTGAATGTTAATAAAAAATGCCCTTTTATGCATAAAAAACGTGTATCAAATTTCACACAGTTATTTATCTATAATAGCATCAGAATTAGGATTAAAAAAAAATGTTTTTTTAAAACCCTGTATCTCCAAAGTTAAAACTTTTAGGTTCATATTAAACTTTTTTCTTAAAAAGGGCCAAGATTCACCCCCCTTTAGCATTAGCACGCAATTAGGAAACTCCCTGTATAGTACTTCACAATGACGCCCCCTGTACAAAGTAATATGACAAACGGAGACAAACGGTCACTTTTCGCATACACGAAAAGCCCCAACTGCATAAGTTAAAATTTTGATAAATCTTGTTTACTGGAATCACTGCTGTAGTTTTTCAAATATTAATTGCAATATTAGATAGTTTTTGACACTTGGTATTGAACAGAAAATTAATTCTTTTGAAGCAGTTTATTGACAGCTACTTTATGAACAATTTTACAAAATATATGAAAAAAAACTAAGCCATTTTTGAGGTTGACAGCTGTGATTCTAATCGTTCGATTCCTTCTAAATCGTTGTCTTCCTCGGAAAATGATGAGGTTTCGTCGTCACTACTTGAAGATCCCAGTGTGATAACTAAATCATCAATAACCGTTTCAAGTTTTTCATGTACTTCCCAGTATTTATCTTTAATAGAACGAACATGTTTAACAAACGATTTCCAATTTTCAGCCGATATTGAGTCAATCGCTTCTGATGTTATTTTATTTAAATCTTTAATTGAAAGTTCACCGGCGTTGCGCTCTCGACTATATTTTTTTACTCCTGCCCACGCAAGTTCAATAGGGTTGAGGTCGCACATGTATAGAAGCAGCCTTAAAGGTGTATGACCGAGGTTACGTAAAAGACCGTCAATTTTATACTTTTTTTCTCTAGGTTTGTTGACTGATATTACATCATATAATTGATATTTTCTCCATGTTGGATTACATAAAAGATTGTTCGATTTAAGCCACGATATCATATGAGCTTTTGAAGAGTATTTAGTTGGCACTTTATTTTTTACGTGAGAATGATAAGAGGCATTATCCATTACCACGACAGATTTGGGAGGAATGTTAGGTAGAAGCTTCTCGAGCAACCACTTTTCAAAATTATCACTATTCATCTGAACATGATAGTTTCCAGATGTTAGTCCCGAGAGCACCTGGAACAAATCCGGCTTCAAAACCAGCATGAACTATAATAAAGCGACTACTAGAGCGGATTCCCTGAACAACACTTGTAACACTTTCACTTTGCCAGCATTTGTCCACTGTCATATCATTATCTACCCAGGTTTCGTCTAGATACACAATATTACGTCCTTCTTGCCTATATTGCCTTACAGTTGATAACAAAACCATTTGATCGTAAAAGCCGATTTAAGGTTTTATACCCGTACGGAAAATCTATTTTGTTCTTTACAGCACGAAGCAGGGGTTTGCAGGTCGGAACCTTCTTCAAGTTTATATAAAAATCCTCTATTGTTCGTCGAATTACTTGAAAATCACCATCGTCAATTTTATCTTTGCATGCTAATCGGGGTCTTTTTTTACCAGGAGATTTTAAAGGTGAAGTAGAACATGAGCGATCATTATGTTCTCTTTGAATTTTTCTTACACTACTTTCTGAAACACCAGTGTAAAATGCAGCGCGTTCCGTTCGATTTTTAATTGGAATAGTCAAACTATTATTTTCAGCTTCTCTAGTACAGGCCTCTATAACGCTCGCAATAACTTCAGGTGCACCGCTTCGAATTGTTTTTCCTCTTTTGCTCGCAATCGTTACTTCGAAATAATAATTCAAATTCAACGCAACGCATTTATATAGAAATTAAAACAAATTCTCGAAATGTATAGTCGCCACTGGAAATAGCTAGAACCTTCTAGCGGCAAGTGAATGGAGACTCTAGGCACATCCCAATTACAAGTGGACCAGTGCGAAATTTATTAAATCCTCGATTGATGTCCCGTACCGTTTAGCTGGCGCCCTTTATAGGTGAAGCGGCAAACTATTACAACAAATAAAATAACATAAAATTTATTTGCGTACACAAATTTTACCTTTCCGCTTGCTTAAGACTATGAACCTTTATTTTAAGGACCGCCCGGTTTTCTTTCGTGTCCCGCACTTTAACATGCACCACTCACGGATTCTTAAGCCTAACTGAGAATAGATTTGACAGATTGGTTATAAGTGACCAAAAGAAACGCCGCAAATGCCTTCTATTGATAAAACTTATAATTTTAAAAAATGGCACAGCCTGGGCATATTATCAACAGGGGCTTATTCCCTACACCTACCTTATTTAAAAAATCAATACTTATTAGTTTAATTTCAAATTTTGTGTAGTATTAAATGTGATATAGAGGTAAACTTGTAGTACGAAATCAAGATGGCGGTCAAATAATTTTTTTTAATCAACGATTTTTTAATACTATGTATATAGGAACCTTTTTACTACTTTGAAGAATCAGTATTATAAGCTTGCGAATTGTTACCCTTGTTCCTTTTTTTTGAGTTAAAAAATTATTAATACAAAACTAGTTAACCAATTTATGAACAGATCGGCTCACAAGTCTCTACTCGATATCTTTAACGAGGTTCCCAAGTTTTTAGTTGTTATTACCTAAAATTCTTTTCGGTTTGGTTTGATGTTATCGTGTCCAGAAAACAGAACAACGATTTTAGTATAGAAAAGCATGTTTTTTAAGTTACATATTCAGGCCGTACCTTTACACCAGGTAAAACAAGCCTGCAATCTGACATAAAATTGGCGCCACATCCCGACTTTGCAAGGTACATAGCTCGAAAAGATAGCTCAAGAAGATCGATTTCATTCTGACAGCCTAACCAGTCCGTTCGATGATAACTTGCTTTGTCATAAACCAATAAATTAGTATTTTGGCGACCCTCACAGCGGGATTTGATCCCGAACACGCGTCAAAGTCATAAAAATAAAAATATGGGATGACGAGAGGCGCCAATAGTTTTGATGCATCTTTCGTGCTAAATATTCCTGTACTCCTGATCCTATGAGAGATTGATGACCCATATGTCATCAATTTATGATAATATAGTAAGCGGGTTTTGTTCTACACCATTTTGTTAATATTTCAAATAAGGATAGGAAGTTGTACACAGTGGCGGCTCGTAGTGAATTATATTAGACATAGACATAGACATAGACATAAGTTTATTTAACTACTTTTTGTAAAATCCAATTGTAGCAAGTCAGGTACACTATGTAAGTTAAAATATAAACATTCAACATAAAATAGAAGTAACACATTCATAAATACCTACACAACATAAGTAACAAACAAATAATTAGCTTTTAAAAAAAACCAGTCAATGGATTCTTAGTGATTTCAAAATATTCCGAAATATTGTAAAACGCATGCGACGTGAGATATTTTTTTATTGCAATTTTAAATTTGTAATTTGGAAGTTCTTTGATGTTTAATGGTAAGACATTGTACAATTCAAAATTTAAAGAATTTTTTATATTTATCTGTATCTGTTCGGTCTAATTGAACTTGCCGATCTTGTGCCATAATTATGTATATCAGAGTTTCGTAGAATGTATTTACGTTTTTGCGAATTTCTATTAACTGATGTATTATATATAACGCTGGTAAAGTTAAAATTTTTAATCTTTTAAAGTGAGGTCTGCAGTGATCGCAATTACTTAATCCCAGAATCGCCCGAATGGCCCTGTTTTGAATTTTAAATATGTGAGTAGAGGCACTCGCACCTCCTCATAGAATTATACCATAACAGATGTGTGCATGAAAAAGTGTATTATAGATATTAAGAACTGCTTCTTGGTCTAGTGCTGGTTTTAATTTTCTTATCACAAAAATTGCAGAAGATAATTTACTGCGTAGGGATTCTATATGGGGACCCCAACTAAGAGTATCGTCGACTGTTATACCCAAAACCTTAGCGCTTTTGTGTTCTATGATATTTCTATTTGTCGAAAAAATTATCTCCTGTGTTTTACTTTAATTTAATTTTAGACAGTTTTGCGAAAACCAATGTTCAGCCTTAAGAGTCAGTTGTTTGCTATCGTGTTTTAAGTATTGTACGTTTTTGTTAGTACACAACAACGATGTATCATCCGCATAGCACAGACATTTGTACGGGGATAGGTATGAAAACAGGTCATTCATATATATGATGAAAAGGAGAGGTCCTAGGACGGATCCCTGTGGTACTCCGCTCTCTAAAATACCAAAATCTGATATGTCATCTCCGAGGCAAACACACTGCCTCCTTGATGAAAGGTAAGATTCCAGAAGGTTCAGAGGTCTCCCTCTAATGCCATACCGATATAATTTTTCAGTGAGTAGTTTATGCTAAACACAGTCGAAGGCCTTGCTGAGGTCACATAAGATGAGATCTACGTGCTCCCCTTTTTCAAGACCCTCCACTATGTTCTGTACTATTCGAATAACCGATTGAATTGTTGAATGGCCCTCTCTAAAACCATATTGTGCCATATCAAGCAAATTATTTCATTCAAAAAAGTTAGCGATATTATTTTTAATGATAAGTTCAAAAACCTTTCCAAAAATTGGAATAATAGATATGGGTCTATAATCACTAGCCACATTGAAGTCACCCTTTTTGAACACAGGGACAACTCTCGATAGTTTGAGGGTATCCTGGAAAGTTCCCCGATTTATGCATAAATTAAATAAAAGCGTTAGTGGTTTGACAATATCATTGGCCAAGTGTTGTAGTATAAGAGCATTGATATCATAAATATCATATGATGCTGAACTTTTAAGAGAATGAATTATCCTGAGTACTTCATCTTTAGTTATTGGGAGAAAAGCAAATGATTTATTTCGTAATGGTATATAAGATAAAATCTGTTTTTGTAAAGTATCACTGATTGACAGTTTCTGAATGATTTCGGGTGCTACACTTAAAAAATTGTTGTTAAAATCAATTGCTTTTAACTGTGTTTCACCAGGATTGATGATCTTCCATACGCTTTTACATTTGTTATTTGATTTTGCAATGTAGTTGCTATAAGCTTTTTTTTTGCCTCCAAAATAGATTTCTTATAATCTTTTTGTAAAAATGTGTATAATCTTTTATAATTTTCGTTTCCAGTTACATCACTCATAAATTTAATAGTAGACATTTTTTCCCGTTTTTCTTTCAGCTCGTTGTTAAACCAACGGACTGGGAGTTGATTATCTTTAACTTTCTCGAAAAGAAAATTTTTACGAATCAAATTTTTAAAATTGCCTGTCAAAAAGGATGCCATATATTCAGCGTTATCACTTAAATAAAAATTTGTCCAATCTAATTCACCAAGATCTTGTTTTATATTTTGAATCGACTTTTTTGTTATTTTTCTGATTTTCAATATGTTGGGTTTTACGAACAGCAACATTCAAATTGATAAATTGTCCATATTGATCTGATAAGCATGGATCAATAACCCCGAATGAATAGCATTCTTCACTCATGTTCGTTACTATATTATCTATACAAGTAGCGGAAGAATTACTTACCCTAGTAAAATCAGAGATGGTTGCGCTCATTCCAAAGCCAGCAAAAACTGAGACAAGTTCCGCAAGATTTACACAACTTCTACGAAAATTGATATTAAAATCCCCCACAACAACAATTCTTTTATATTTATTATAGAGACTAAAAAGAAGGCCATCAAGCGACTGTAGGAAAGTGTCGACACAATCAGAGGGAGATCTGTATAATGATAAAATAAGAATCTTACCCTCTTGCGAGGTCAATAACAAATTTAAAAACAAGCGTACTTAAAATAAAAATAAATATCTTACATTTACATTGAGCTTTAAATTCTCTTGAAGTTTAGGTCTACTCTTCGTTTTTTAGAATTGGGAAAATGCTGAATGACACGTTCGTTAAAATTGCACATTCCTTTTATAAACTATTTCTCGATACTTAACATTGCTAAAGTGGATAGTCTATCTTGGCCCAGTGTGTTGAGTAGAAAAGTCTTTATTCTATTTAAGGTCTAAAAACAACGCTCGCTTTCGACAGTTCTCATTGGCAAAGTACACAGTAAAGTTAATATTATTAGGTTATTATTTATAAAAAGTTGAAGCATTGAAAAAGCTCCAGAAATTACACGAAAATTGCAGTTCAGTTTTTAGTTTTAAGTAATTTATACAGGAAAGTATTTTTTAACTAGATTTAAAATATTATCTGGAAAATTATTGTCGTAATTTTCAAATTCAAAATCACTATAAAATAGTTGGCTGATCATTAAATGATCATTGAAACTAAAGCGATGGCGCATTTCAGAAATTATTATGTCACAGACCTCCAAAGCCACTCAACGTTTAGAATCCTCGTTTTTGCGTAGCCGTTTACTAGCATTAAATGAAATTGGAGGCATTTTTGAAAATAAGTCGTTTAGACTTTTATCGCTAACTTCTTGGATGGAACGTTTAAAGGTTTCTATATATTTTTTTACTGATAAAATATCGATAACACGTTCTTGAAGTTCATTCAAAAGTATTTCACAATGGGATGGAAGAAGTTCAACCGAAATAAACAATCTACATTTTGTAAAAAGCCTTTTGAACCAAAGGCTTGGTTAATTATGTCGGCATATTCTTCCATTTCAATTATTTTTTCTAAAAATAATAAAATACCTGCTTGATAAACAAATACAGTTTCTACACAACGTACATTGAAGTACCACCCTGTGGGAGCAGCTTTAGGTAAGCGAACTTTAACTAACTCATCAAGAACTGCTGTGCGCATTGGAGATCAATTAAAGAATGTTGAGAAACCGTGTAAATTTTTAAAGGAAACTTTTACATTTTTATCTTGACCTGCTGCTTTCTGTAATATTAAATTGAATTGGTGGGCATAACAATGTATAAAATTAGCGGCAGGATAATGCTCTTTAATTTTTTTCTGTACTCCTCTCGATTTTCCCCTCATAGTGGACGTAACTTTGACCAATTCATTTCTTGGAGGTATTATTAATGCTTAGATTTTCTAATTCATGAAGAATTACGTCTGTAAGGTGTGAAGCTGTAGTCGCTAAACGATTTACAAATTTAACAAATCGTTCATAGACAGTGCCAGCCAAAATATAACGTATTTTAATAACCATTTGGGTTTTGGTGGAACTGTCAGTTGTTTCGTCTACCTGCACAGCAATATATTTATCTGACTGAATGTCTTGCTTAATTTGTTCTTGAGCCACAGCCATCATAGAGGCAAGTAGGTCATTTTGAATGGATTTAGATGTTCCTTTAAAGACAGTTGCATTCTGCATATACTCTTTAAAAATTGGATCCAACTCCTCAACAAAATTTATAAGTCCTCGAAAAACCCCTGAATTTTTAGAAAAAGCCGTTTCATCATGGCCTCGTAGTGACAGCTCGAATTTTAAAGCGAAAAATTTTACACAATCTATAATTTTGTTTAAAATATATTGATTTTTGGATATATTTTTATTAAAATCTCTAAGAGATTTTCTATAAGCTGTGTCTATCTGAGTGCGAATATCAACACTTCCGACCGTAGCGTAGTTTACCGAACATTTCATGTAATCTGCAGAAAACGCATGTTTTTTTTTAGGTGTTTTAAGTCTTTAACACCGGTTTTGCGCTATAATGAGTCCGACGAGTCCGTAGAAAACAAGATTGTAACAGTAAAATGAGTTAGAGATTTCACAACCACAAATCCAGTTAGCTAAATCGTACATACTTTTCTGGCAAAGGGCGACCACTTACCTTGATTTCGGTTATTTTCTCAACACTAACTTCGTTAGCACTCTTTAGTTGTTTAATTTTTTGCATTTTATTTCCTCTACATTCACAACTCAAACATACACCACCTTGAAATTGGTTATTTTTGCAAAATTTAGTTCGTAAGCACTTTTTAGTTGTTTATTTTTTTGCACCAGTCACTACCAACATTTTATTTCCTGTATAATCCCAACTCACACATGGATCATAAAAATATAAAAATATATATTACAAAAAACAGTATATAAATCAATTTTCATGGATCAAAAACGTTCGAAACAATATCGAGTTAGAATATCGACTACGCGACCTCAGAACAATTGAACTGCCGCATGCCGACATGATGCCGCGATCGATCGATCGAATTATGAGAAGAGACCGGCTAATGATCCAAATCGCGATTTCATATTCCATTTGCTATCACGTTCGGCTGCCGCTCGGTAGCTGTGAAACAGACGCAATGACGAAGAGCCGCCACTAGCTGTACATAATATCAACATTATTGCTATATAAACACTTAACGATAAATAAACGGACTTGTTTTAGTTCTGTTTTGATTGCAAACATGTTGGTTGTCATTTAACTTTGTTACATAATACGAATCAAATTGGTAATAGGAATCTGGAAGATATACAAAAGAATGATCTGCGAAAAACTTTTGACAATTTCTTTAGAGAGAAAAAATGTTGCATTTTTGGAAATATGCTACAAATTTTTTATATCTTAACTTTTTTTAACTCCGTAATACATTTGAGAAATAAAAAAGATGGGCATTTTAAAAAATGCAAATTGCTTTTTTCCTAAATTTCTAAAGGCTCTCATAGTTTGAGCTCTTCTACGGACACCTTGAGGTTTTTAACAATATTATTCAAGCTTTTACCCATTTCACCATTTTTTCATACTTATTATACTTTCTGAGACTCACATAATATATGTTTTATCCATTCGGCCTATACTGTATATACTTAAACAATTCACGATTTAAATCTATATGCATATCTAACATTTAATTACGTTGGTATACTTTATTTTGACTTTTCACATCCTGTTGCTTTTCATAAGATTCATTTATTATATACATAACAGTGAAAAAATTAAGAAACAACAGGCACTCTATTAAATGTAAATTGGATCCCAGTCGATTTGGTTTCATTTTTGATATGATATAGTTTTGATTGATACCCTCGATCAAAAGTTATCATTGCCCAACTCAATCCTATGATTAGTTTCGTCACTAGACGGAACCAAGCTTGAAAAAACTTACTAAAGAACATTCATATTTTCCCTAATATCCATACAAAAAATCATTTAGAAATTTTCTTAATAAAGATAGAATCAAAATATGTATGTATGAAAACTAAAATTTGAAAGTTTTTATTTTATTCATTCAGTCAGAGAACTTGAAAGGAAAGTTTTTGGCCACTATAACAGATTAAAGCTCACATTATGTAAAACTCAGAATCTGAGGAAACAAAGTCAGCTCCAAAATTTAAGAAGCAAATAATTTAGATATAGGTGTCTAGTGAGGGAAAAGGGAGACAATATCTTTTGAAAGTAAAGTAAAAACATCATTTATTTACAATCACGTTGATATTTCTGACATTTTAAACGTTTGAAAGAAACATATTTCTGACTTTGGCATTTATCCGGTCGAAAAGCGACATTTACCTGGGTGGAAGGTGATTAATTTTCACCTGGATAAATGTCGCTTTCCACCCAGGTAAATTTCAACATTCATTGAATAACCAAAATATTTGTTTCAATTTTATTCTATTAATTACTGGAGCTTGACATTTCAACAAATATTCTTGCGGCAATTTGAACATAAACCAATTTCAAGCAATGGACCTATATTTACCGGTCATTATTGGTATTTACCAATTGCAATCAAGGGGTTTTGGTCTTTCCGTTGTGACGTCATCAATTAGCCCTTCATTACGTTATTATTTGACATTTCAATAACCGGTAAGTACCATGCTCGGGAGATAGGTTAATATATTATTCATCTCTTTCTAAATTGTAATATCGTAATCAAGATAGTATTTTGTTGTTTATCGTTAGTTTTCTTTTCTGATTTAATCACACAAATATTGATTTTTATATTTGTGCATCAGCAACAATTTATCAAAAATATAAACAAATCCCCTATAGACTATATTGACTTTTTGGATTTATATCCCAAATTTTGTTGTTTTCAAAATGCCAATAACTACGCAGATGATACCCAGGTCTATTATTCATTTAAAAGTACTGATGTAGTCGAGGCCAATCGGTGCATTAACGCATATTGGAACTCTTTATATATTGAAATTTAAAAGCTCCTCTTAAAGATTAACCCAACCAAATCAGTAGCTATTCTTTATTGTAGTAATAATAATCCAGCAAATATCTTAGATGACTTAAATTTACACATAAATAATGTCCCATAGCTTTTAAAAACCTGCCAGAAATTTGAGACTCATTATGGATCATAAAGTTTATGATTTAAAGAACATGTTACTCATAAACCCAAAAGTGGATATTCCGCCTTAAAAGCAATATTTTCGCAAAGGCGCTTTTTGAGCTTTAGCATTAAGAAAATGCTTTGTAATGCACTAGTATTTTCGCCATTAAATTTCTGTGACACCGTCTATGGACCTTGTCTTGATAATGCCGATGCTAACAGAATACAAAAACTCCAAAAGTCCTGTCTAAGACTTATTTTTGGTATAAAAAGCCGTGAATCATTTCTCATAAGTGAAAAGAAGCAAATTGGTTAAATATAGACAATACACCAGTGTTACATATTCTAGTTCTTTTTTATGAAATCCTTAAGCTTCCACCATATTTACACAAAAAAAATAACTTATCGTACTGATGTGTAAATCTATTAACTATACCGTCACATCACAAAGAATGTTTTAAAAGGTCTTTTTCTTATTAAGTATGTGCTTTTTAGATTAAAAAAAATAATAATTGCTAATTGCTTTTGATGTATCTTTTCTCTCCCTATCCTTATCTTTTTTTTCCTCTAATTATATTTAATTGATTTTTCTCAACAGAGTCCGGGGAATGAATCTGAAATCTGAAAACAAGGCTCGTTAGTTATGATTATTATTATTGTTTTATCGAAATTGACAATCAATTTCTCAACAAAAGTTGGGTTCCTATCCCGGATGATTAAATTAAATTAAAAGGAGTGGGCTGGTTTCTATTAATTCTATGTGTTGTCCTGTAAGAATTTTCTCACTATGTGGCAAGTACTGAGGGCTGCCTTCTGGATGTCGATGAAGGTATTAGTACGCAGTCCAATTATTTTCAGGTTCTGTTCTAGTGTTTTTGGAACTAGTCCAGTTGATGATACGATGATCGGTATTACATAAACCTTATTCACTCGCCACATGTGCTGTATCTCGAGGGCCAGCTCCGCATATTTGACCTTTATTTCTTGATATTTATCCAACACGTTGTTATCGTTGGCTACAGCGACATCTAAAAAACAGTCTTTGTTTCCTTATTTAACAGTACCACATCAGGCCGATTATTCGTCACTCATCTGTCGGTGATAATTTCGCAGTCGTCGTAGTACAGTTTGAAGCATTATTTTCAAGCACTAAACTTGGTTGGTATTTATAATAGGGCACAAAGGTGTTCAGGAGTTCGTATTTATTGGCAAGCTTCTGGTGACTGATATTACACACCTGGTTATGTCGCTGGAGGTAGTCAATGTTTGCTAGGTAAGTGCAGCCAGACGTTGTATGCTGTATAATTTCTGATCTTTCGCTACATTTTTGACACATTTCGGATTCAACAGAACGGTCCTTGGTGATGAATTTAGTGTAATTTCGTGTGTTAATAACTGGTCCTGTATTGCCATTAAAAATCCTTCGGTCTCTGGGAATAATTGACCATCCTTCAGCCACCTGTTGGATGCTACCTTATCTATGTGTGGCTGTTCAAGTCATTGTGATGTTGGCCGTTCAGTGCCATTTAAGCCCATTGTTGTCAGAGTCTGAAAGTGACTTTAGGTTGATGTCATATGCGAAATTAAGTGGAGAGTACGAGTTGTCATTTAAGGTAACTATGCGGTGGAGGCTTGTGCGTGTGCGAATTGGTCAAGTCAACAAGGAATCTTCCACCTTCTCTTCGTGGTAAGGTTATTCGGAGAGTTGATGACCTTGGGTGGTGTGACGCACTTTTTGAACGTACTGATCTTTCATCTTGGTCTTTCCTTGTTTATCATCGAGCAGTCTAGCTTGTTGAAGTCTTAGGTATTTGTATCTCCTTGGTTTATCGCTTCAACTATTTCCCCATTGGGTAGGGCTGCATCACCATTAATGACTTTGCCTTTTTCGATATTTAAGGCTTTACATTTTCCCAGTCCAAATTCCATAAGGATGTCTTTCAAGAAGGTGTATGTCACGTCAAAGTTGGTTATGGTGTCTACCATAGAGCTTAATACCATCCATATACAGAAGGTAGGATATAGTTCGGAAATCGTCTCTATTGGCTTTGATGTTGAAACCATGTCCTGTAATGTGTATTAAGAAATGATCTAACGATGTTACATATTTTCAAAATGACCGATTTCTGGATATTCCTGCGAATATCTGTATTAAGTCCTAATTGAGCCAAATGCCGTGTAAAAGTTGTTGGAGTGAGACCTGTTACTGATATGACGAAAGGAACAATGAAGACTCTTTCCTGTTTCCACAGCCTTTTTACTTCCATTGCCAAGTCGGTGTATTTGGCGATTCTTCTCACTGTATTTCGCTTGGATGTTCTCGTCGTTGGGGACAGCCATGTCAATTAAATAAGTGATTTTCTCTTTTTCAGATTGACAGGTGATATCGGGTCTATTTGCGGGGATTGTTTTATCTGTGTGAATGTCAATGTTTCAGTAGAGCTTGTAGTCTTCGTTTTCAAGTATAGATGTTGGTGTATAATGGTAGTAAGGGTCTGTGTTCTGTATGTTGTGTCAAACGCTTAATGAACGACCTTCGCTGCTGAGTTGTGTCTCGCGCTGTATTCAGTTTCGGCCATTATTCTACATCCACTCGTTATGTGATCGATCGTTTCTCTCTGCTGGTGACATCTCCTGCACCTGTCGTCTTCAATAGTTGCTATGACTTTGTCCTGGATGGCAAGCAGGAAGCCTTCTGTTTCAGGGAACAGCTGCCCTTCTTGTAACCACGTATATGAAAGCTTTTCATGTATATGATCTTGCATTATGTGGTATCTGTGTCTTCCGTGAAGTGTTTTTTCAGATCAGTTGTTCATCTTTTCTAGTCGTGATTGGATGTGACTGTGTGCGTCTGCTGCGTGGCTCGTTTGAGACAGGTCGAGCAGTGTATAATTTTTGTCTGCCTTTACTATTGCCTTGTGGAGGTTAGTTTGTTTGTTGTGGAAGAATTTTCTGAATTCGTAAATTTGTTTTTTATTTAGCGGTTGTATATCTATAATTCCCCTTCCTCCTTCTTTGTGTGATCATTTAATGATACCAAACGAATACGTAAAAATGGGTATGGCGAAGGTGTTAATAGCTTTCGTTAGATTTTAGGAATTCAGTTTTGTTTTTAGTAGCTTTGTAAGTCTGGTTTTAAATTACGTCTTGAGCTCTGATTTGATATGAGTGTGGTTAATTTTGGCTTTGATGGAAGCCTAGGTATCTGTACGTTTCTTCTTGAGCACGTTATCTATAATATTATATCTTCATTGTTGATTGTTTCCTCCGTAGGGTGGTCTTTCCACTGTCCCTTGTTGATATGAAGTAGCTTGCATTTACTTATACCAAATTCCATGTTGATGTTCAGGGTAAACGTTTCTGTGATTTTAAGGAGTTCCTTGAGCAGTGCCTTTGTGCTTGCATATAATTTTATGTCATCCATGTACAAGAGATGGTTTATTTTGTGTAGGTTATTTTTTTGGTGTTTAATTTGGAATCCGAAGTTTGTGTTATTCAGTGTTTTTGAGAGTGGATTGAGACAGAGGCAGAACCACATGTCTGATGTAGATCTCTTTTGTTTCGATGTGTTCTTTTTCTGTTCTCAGGTTGATCTTAGTTTTTCACGTACTCACGATTTGCATAAGAAATTGCCTGATGTTTTTTTCTATAATTTTCCTGGTTTGTTCCATGATGACGCTGTCTATAATTAGCTGCTCCTTGCATCCTCGGCTGTCTTTCCTGCAACCTTTTTGCTCTTCCGTTAGAATCTTTTTGTGTGCTAAATGTTGTTCTATTCTCCTGGTAATTGTGGCTGTGATGATCTTATATAGGGTTGGAAGGCACGTAATAGGTCGGTAATTTGACGGGTCTTTATTGTCTGAATTTTTGGGTTCAAGGTATGTTATTCCTTGGGCGAGAAAACTGGGGAGTGTGCTAGGTTTTAAAATAATTTCATTAATTTGGCGAGTGAGAGCTTCATGTGTGGAGGTAATCTATTCCAGGACATCTCCAGTTATGCGTGTATTTGATTGTTTCTGCAACTTCTTGTGTTGTCATTGCAAAGTCATCTTGTTCCTCCAAGCACTTGTGTCTGTATTCTTCCGCTTTAATCCGTGAGCATTATTATTGTGTAGCTTCGGTTCTGACCAAATACTTTTCCAATATTCTGTGATCTCTTGTTTGGTCGGTGGTTCAATTATTTCGTGTCTCCTCATTGCTCATAATTTTTTGGTAAAACTGTTTTTCGCTTTTTCGAAACAGGTTGTTAGCGTCCTTTCTTTCATTTGATTCTTTGTATCCACGGAGTCTTGCGGCATACACGGATAATTTTTGCTTCAGAGTGTCAAGGATTTCTGTAAGCGTGTGATCAGGAGATGCAGATTTGATTTTATCTACACATTATATGATACGTTTTGACTTGTTGCCGTTCATGGATTGAGTAAGATGTCCCAATTCTTTTCTAATTTTGTTAATTTTGTTTTCGATTCTTATCTGCCATTTAAATTTTGGTTTTATGTTGTTGGTGTTTCTGTGTCGTGGCGGGAGTTTCTGATTGTTCTGTGTTATCGTGGTTATAGCTGCTGCGTAGATCACTGTATGAATGTCCTCAATTGTGCTCGTATTCGTTATGTTCTGGAGCATTATGTGTTCGCTGATGGTCTTTAGGATTTTATGTGTGTCTTGTTTGAAGATTACACGACGAATAGGATCTCTTGTTGTAGAATCGGATCCTGACCATTTGTTTAAATGTGACTTCATTTCTAATTTGATTGCTTGTGTGAGAGACGGTCCGAGGTGTAGCTGTGTGTATGGAGCTTTGGGCGAATGATTCTCTTGTTCTGTGTGCTGTATGGTGCTTGTCATCTGTGGTGGGTTGTTGCTGGGTACTTCGCCCCACTGAGCACTGAGTGAGGTTTCAGATCCTCTTGCACAAAGTTGGGCTGGTTTGTATGTGGGATCGGTTCGGTATCTGCTCCACTGTCCTTAATGTTTGGTTGATGAATGTTTAGTTCAGCAGCTACCATAACTTTGATGTTTTTCAATGCAAGTGGGGTGAGCTTACTGGTCTTAGTGATGACTCTTTTTTGATCTATTACTCTCTGTTCTGTGATAAGTGATTTGTATTCTGGATATTGTGCTATGAAAAGTGTATGCAGTTTATGTCCGTATCCTGATGAAATTGTCTCAAGTTTGGTAGCGGTGTAGTAGGAATGCATCACCGTTCGATTCATTTCATCTGTCCATTTTAACCTCTTCCTTGGTTTACCTGCCTTGGTAGTTGCAGGTAGTCGTTGCGATATATCCGCTGTTGTAATAGGCTCAAGTTGTTGTGTTTGGTTAGCATCTGTGTCAGATTTATTTATGTATCCATTTGGGCAGCGCATGATCGGCTCGCTCTATTCTGTAATGCGGTTCATGAGGTGCCCTGCCTTTCCCGCCTTGGTGAGTGCCAGCTTAGCCGGCAAAACACTTTCGGTGGGTCTATTTTTCTTTGCCTGGTCGTGATCGTTTCGGTCGAGCTGTCCTTTTTTCGCAGAGTCCTCGACCGTTACGCTGCTCGCCCGAAGCTTTGTTGTTTGGAATGATGTTTTGTGGTGTTAGAAGCTCAAAGTGTCCCGACATTGGATCGCCTGTTAGTAGAAGGTAGATCATTTTATTGTTTGTTTGTCTATTATTGAATACTCTTGGCCGTATAACAGTTATACCTTAACATCTGAAGAAGCTATTGTATATGCGAAACACGTCATGTTGACAACAAATATATAAGTGAAAATCTCAAAAACTTCAGTTGTTTTCCTAAAAAAATTTTGCCTATTATTGTTGGTCTCTTTTTAATGCACATCTGTTTTGTTCTTGTTGTTCTTGGTTTTGAGAAAATATGGAAGATGTGCTTCTGGGTTTCCGAGAGAGCAAATATTTCTAGGCTCGTTCCGTATGTAGTGGTTTTGCTCATGAACTTATAATAGTTGTCGAAGTTCTTCATGTTGTCGTGAAATAACGAAAATATCTGAAGTTCCGACCAGTTTTGTCGTAGGTATTTCAATGCGTCTTCTCGAAGTTTGGTATGATTGTTTTGATGGCCGTATATGTGCAAGCTGACTGATCGGAACACACAACTTCCGGCTCCAACAATGTTGGCTCTAATGAAATTCTCGGGAATACGTTCGGCTGAAGCAGTTTTTTCGGCAAAGGCCCGCCTGTTCATCCTTTCGCCGCCACCGTCCCGCATGCTGTCACTTTCAGCAGTGGCTCCAAAGGTGCCCTGGCGATCCTCAGGCAGCGGCTCTTTTCCAAGGCTTGATGTTTTCTTTATTTTCATGGGTGTGCCACCATTTGACCCTGGTGGTCCAGGTAACTCGTGTCCGTGGAGGCGTCACTCCCCAAGCAACTTAACCGAAGTTAGTTGCTCCATGCGGTTTCAAAGGTAAGAATGGGTTTAGGGTGGCTAGGGTGTGGGGAGGGCAGGGATATTGGTTATTTAAGATTATTATTATTATTATTATTGCTTTAAGTAACTTTGTTGACTGTAGTTATTGGTAACTAATAAGCGTCTTGTTATTAATATTATTGTTATTATTATCAATAACTTCGAAATTTTGGAAATATCCGCTTTATCCTTAATACTTAAAGTATTACGCAGCATTGAATAAAAGGACCATAAGGTTGACGGCTTTTTGGTTTTAGCAATTTCGCTAAAATATGCCAGCACAATAGTTTAAGAAATAGCTTTCTGAACATTTTTTTGCGAACACCATCTCTTGAAAACTTCAATAAACTTTATCTCATACCTTGCACGGCTTTTCTTAGGTACCAGATCTTTTTCCAAACTTTCCGCGGCTTCTTTCAGTTGAGGAGGAGTACAAATTATTTCTTCTGAATCGCTCATTGTCTGAGACATGACATGATTACACCTATCAAAAAGGCAACTAATTTAAGTTTGTGTGCTTGGCTTGTTTAGTACTATAGTGACCGTTGTCAAAATGCAAATTTGACTCTATTTGTTGATAGTGGCGAAGCTTGTGGCTATACAAGAGTCTAACTTTGCTAATTTCCCACATAGTTATATTCGTTAAAAATTGCATTTAAAAGTTATGGTTGTAAATAAAATAGTTTACAAACCTCGGTGAAAAGGGTTAATTCCTGTCTCGAGAAATGGTTCACTTCGGCACTACTCCTTTTCTTTCGACAGGAATGAAACACTTTCTACCTAGGTATGTAATATATTATTACTTGGCTTAAATATTTCACTAGGCCGCCATTTTGCTTTTCCACAATGGATTTTTACCAAAATATTACCAGCTTATCCCCATACGACCCTTCCTTTTTAACCAAAATTTAAAATCAATCGGATGAGTAGTTTTTCAGCTCTGCCTAGAACAGACAGACCTACAGATAGTCAGACCGACGGAATTGAGAAAACATGTTTTTCGGAAAATAGGGATCCTGAAAGGTAGCGATCTGAAAAAATCTCGGAAGGTAATTTTTTCACGATTACAATACTTCCCTTTACGAGGGAAGTAAAAATATAATTTGCAGCAAAAAGGAAAAATATTTGAAAGAAGAATATGAAAAAAATAGTAAGAGCACTGGGTGCTAAGCACAAACAGTTTTGTTGAATATTCAATTTTTATTGAGGTCTATATACGATTTATTCGAACAAAATTATCTAAAGATTCTGTAAAATTTATCTGCGTGCCTTTTGTGGGAAATATTTGAGTTACTACCTACGCCTTAGAACATTTATTCCCATTTACGTACCGACCAGGAAAAACCATATGCATGCTTGAGAACTTCCTGATACTGAACCTTTCTCACACAATTAGCAAAAAATAATTATTATTTGGGTAAAAACTGCGAATTATCATTTTTATGTTGCATATCCGTTCGGATACAAGTAATTAAGTACAAAGTAACTGAATTTCAGAAGATAAACAGGGATTGACGTCAAATAATTTGAATTTTTTTTAATTAAATTAAGGAAAGTGAAGTAGTTACGTCTTTAATAATAATGTTGCTTGTAGGCTTTTTGGTTGTGGTATAATTAGCTTGATAAATTTGCCTCTTTGGTTGTGTATAGCTGATTATAATTTCCTAAGAGAATACAATAAGAAAACTTTAGATTAGCGTCCTTGCATACCATAATTAAAACTAAAAGTTTTTAAAAACGCAACAACAAAAAATAAAATCTGTCAAAAGTCCAAATA
The DNA here is from genome assembly GCA_030620095.1 of Kuschelorhynchus macadamiae. Lineage (NCBI taxonomy): Eukaryota > Metazoa > Arthropoda > Insecta > Coleoptera > Curculionidae > Kuschelorhynchus > Kuschelorhynchus macadamiae. The sequence continues at coordinate 79,991 of JAUTXW010002846.1, read as the reverse complement.
TATTTGATTAGACTAAGTCTAATATGTCTAAAGTGATATCTTTCGTCCCACGGGTATCATCAAAAAAAAATTTAAACACCAAAATGATAATGGTCTACAAACGTTTATACCTACTAACACCACATAAAAATAAAGTAAATGTACAGGGTGGTCGAAATTGGTCTGTTTTAACAGAGAAAACCTATTTCCTGACTAGATAGAGCAAAACTGACCTAGGTGTCATGGGCTCGATTTCTGAGAAATGTTTAATGGCAAAAACCGCCTGCCGATATTTTCACTGCCAACTGAGATATAGGGCGTTTTTCAATTTTCGGCCATTTTGAAAATTGTCCATAACTTTTTTATTTTGCGGAATATTAACATTCTGCAAAGACATTCTAAAGGCACTTTTTTATGTGCAATCCAGTGGCATACTCAGATTTTTTCTATAGTTGTTCGTTTTATCATAAATAGGCAAAACTTTTTTTTTTCAAATGGAAATCATAGTTGGCTATAAATTATAAAAAATTCTCGCGTTTAGCCCTTTTCAGTGATATAAAGTTGTAGGTACTTATTTTCAAAAATAACGAAAATATTAGGTGTTTTTGGTTTACATCGAAGTAGGCTTTGATTTGTGATGACAATATCTCAATTATGTATTGTTAAGATTTATAGTTTGTTAGCAACTTAAACACAACTTTAAATAACACTAGCTAACGTTATTTTAATTATTTATTATTAATTTTTTTATTTTTTTTTTGTTTACATAGCAAAGTTGAACAAAATTAACAAACTAAACTACTATTTACAGCTACAAGTAAAAATAATTATGAAAATCTAGGTATTTAGTTAGATAGGTTTCTGATAAATATATTTAGAGAAGTTGTTCAAATTGAGCCCCTCCCTGTTGAATACAAACTAAGCATCTTTTGCGTACCGAGTTGCAACTATTTATTAGTTCAACTGGGCTAATAGATGCAAAAGCTTGCCTAGTGGCCTCTTGCAATTCTTCTTTTGTGTGAAAGGTTCTTCCTTTAAATATCAAGTCCTTCAATCTTCCCCACAAAAAAAAATCTAAGGGAGTTAAGTCACAGGACCTAGCAGGCCAAGGTATGGGGCCCCACGTACCAATCCAATTTTCTCGAAATTCGAAGTTTAAAAGATCAGTTGTGATCCTTGCATTGTGCGGGGGACAACCATCTTGTTGATAGTGGATATTTCTGGCATCAGCTAAAGGTATGTCTTCCAACAAAGGGACAATATATGTGCGCAAAATATTTACATAATCATCTGCAGTTAAATTTCCATCGTAAAAATAAGGTCCCACAAATCTTCCTCGGAATATCCTTACCCATATATTGAGTCCACACCGATCTTGCCGGTCTTGTTGCACAACTACGTGTGGATTTTCAGTGGACCAGTGATATGAATTATATCTATTAAATATACCAGAAGTATCTACTCTGGATTCATCACTCCAAATAATATTTAATGGAAAATTCTCATTCTCCATGAATTTTTGCTCATACCACTGACAAAATCTCAATCTTCTAGCGGCGTCCCCTTCACGGAGTTGATGAACTCTTCTCGTTCTGTACGGTTTGAATTTATGTTTTTTGAGTATTTTTAAAACGGTGGTCTTTGGAACATTCGTTATATTAGCCAATGTTCGAGAGGAGGTGCCAGGATGATCTAATACCTCACCAATTATATTTAGCTGCTGGATTTCCTTTTCTTCCTTTAGTTCATAATGTCTTGTTCTTAACTTTTTAAAACTTCCGTAATTTACTAAATTACTTTTTAATGTTTGATAAATTCGGTTATCCGGTTGACGTCGCTCGGGAAATGTATTAAAATATAATTCACTAGCTGCTTCAGGAACTTCGTTAGATAATATGTAACATTTTAACATATCATACTTTTCATAATTCTCAAACATATTTTGTCAGCAACTTAACACAACTTTATAAAGATAACACCAAAACGCAATAATTACACCAGACTACAGTAATCTGACAGCAATATATTCAAAATATTGAACGCGCGTCATTATTCCAAGGCCTACTTCGATGTAAACCAAAAACACCTAATATTTTCGTTATTTTTGAAAATAAGTACCTACAACTTTATATCACTGAAAAGGGCTAAACGCGAGCATTTTTTATAATTTATAGCCAACTATGATTTCCATTTGAAAAAAAAAAGTTTTGCCTATTTATGATAAAACGGACAACTATAGAAAAAATCTGAGTACGCCACTGGATTGCACATAAAAAAGTGCCTTTAGAATGTCTTTGCAGAATGTTAATATTCCGCAAAATAAAAAAGTTATGGACAATTTTCAAAATGGCCGAAAATTGAAAAACGCCCTATATCTCAGTTGGCAGTGAAAATATCGGCAGGCGGTTTTTGCCATTAAACATTTCTCAGAAATCGAGCCCATGACACCTAAGTCAGTTTTGCTCTATCTAGTCAGGAAATAGATTTTCTCTGTTAAAACAGACCAATTTCGACCACCCGGTATATAAAGCAAAACATTACATTACTTATAAAAAAATTTAGAAAAATACTATAGAGGGCGTTGACTGATATATCAGAAGAGTAGAAATTGGCTTAGGAAAGATAAGCTGGCAGTTTGTTGAGATATGAAAAAAGACAACGGCTGAATACTCTTGGTAGTTAAGGTCGATAATCTTAAAAAGAAAAAGACAGACAATTATGACACATCCACAAGTTGACAATTGACAATCTAATAGCTGTTTGTATTAATCGATGTTATTGAAAACCAAATGTGGTTCAAATTTAAAAACATGGTTAACACACACATTTAAGCATTTAAAACATCGTTAACTCCAATTTCTCTCTGGTATAATAATTTAACATTTTCAGGGGTGGAGAAATTGTGATCTGAAGACATCAAATGATTTGCAAAGGAAGACTGTGTGTTGGAAACATCAGTATTTTTATATTTATTAAATAAAGAAAGATGTTCCTGTACTCTGATGAAAATCTGTCTACCCGACTGTCCTACGTAGGTAGAGGGACAAACAGAAGATTGTAAAAAATAAACTCCAAAGTTAAATAGAAAATCTGTTTTGTCTTTTAGTTTAACCAAATATTTTTCCAAGTTGTTTACAGTGTTGAACGCAATTGTTATATCGAAAGGTTTAATGAATTTTGCAAATTGGGTAAAACAGTCACCAAAAAATGTCATGCATCTAAAGTTTCCGGCTCTGTTCCCGTTATTATTTATTATGTTGAAAGAAAGTTTATATTTATTAACAAACTTATAGTCCATTTGGTAAAAACTTTTCATTGGAAAACAATTGTTAAGAGCTAAGCTATGAACGACGAAGCCTACCTTCATTTACTATTTCAAATGTAAACTATATGTTGTGTAGATTGTTGACATAATCAACTAACATTTTAAAGTCCCGATCATTTCCAGACCAAATTAAACAAATGTCGTCAACGTATCCCTTATAAGCTATAATTTTATGTGAAAAGAAACTTTCAAACAAGCCTTCGGGATTAATTTCCTCAGGATTTTCCTACAAATAATTTAAAAAAAGACACAAGTTAAAAACCAACTAATAATTATAAGAAGTTTGACCTCACCAATGTGGGTTTGCTATTAAAACAAAAACATACTGTGAAAGAGACGCACATCGTTGCACCAAATCATCATTCTACTATGTATATTTAATAACGAAAATTGAAATTAAAAACTTTTCAAGAGATATCCCTGATGGGAATTCATTTTATTAACTGGCAAATACGTTTTTTTTTTGAGAATTTATGAACATGAAAATGGAGGGGGCTTGAGTGAAAAAGATAGAAATATTCTCTTTAACATGAAGAAAGAAAGAGAGAGAGTATACTGACTAATAGTTTGAAGGCACAACACAGGAGGATGACGGGTTGCCTATCTTACAGTGTATACGATGCTCAATCTAATTCGATCTAGTTTGCAAAAATATATTTAGAGCAATATATTTATCATATAATAATAATTAATTAAGGGGATTAGTGTAAAAAGTCACAAAAAAACCTTAAATGTATGAGTTGCCCCTGTAATAGTTGTAGATCGATTAATTGTCAAAACAATAGCAAAATAAAGCCAAAATGGGAAAGAATTTAAAGAAATAATATAATTATAATAGTATCAATAATATTAATAATACGGAATGGTATAAATTACTCATCGGGGGCGGGAGTGCTCAGACACTTAAACTGAGATTCTGGGTGTCACTCTTTTTATTTATAACTGGATGTGGGACGCTTATATGTATCATTTCTAGAAACATACGTTTATAGTAAGAGGACGCTTTATCCAAAATCTCAGCGCCACTCTAGTTAAGAGAGTTTTCTTTAATGAAATGTTCACTCAATGCACAGGACCCAACCCCTCTCTGACTTCTTCTATACTCCGGTCAATCTAAACATTTGGTGCTACATAAATTTACAACAAGCTGAATATTTGTGTAAGGGTTTAAAACATCATTAGAAATAACATTTTAAATCTCCCCAGCAATCCGATGTGAGCTAAAAATTTTATTGAAGGTCAAAGGTCAAAAAAATTGGTTTTTCGCGATTTTCAGCAAAACGGTAAGTTTTATCGTAAAACTACCTCAGACAAAAATTGTTTGTCATAAAATTCTGCATAAAAAGTGTATTATCACTTTTTTTTTTCAGAGCCACCGTTTCTGAGATATAACGAGTCAAAGAGTTGTGATCGTCAAAATATGCACACGTTTCCACGCCACCCATGAGGTAGTGTACTAAGCGCGTTTTTTTTACCGTGGTGTCCCCAGTAGGCCTATTCCACTAGTCTGTTGTGATTCTATTGTGATTCTATTGTGATTCTGTTGTGATTCTGTTGTGATTCTGTGTAATTGAAGACTATTGCATAATAAAAGGATTGGAAATGATAAAAGCGATGGAAATAAAAAAAGTTGAAATCTATTCATATGAATCGTAATCTTCAAATTGTTGTTGTTCCTCTTCCTGCTCCTCTTCTTCTTGCTCCTCTTCTTCTTGATCTTTGTCTTGTGTGGCTTCAAATTGGGTCAATAGTGACGTATCGCATGTTTCTTCGTTTATATCAAATGAATCCTCTAATATGGGTGCTTCAACATTAGAACAAGATTGGCCTTGACAATTTGAACATGCCAGGGAACAAAACAGTCCAACTTTTTTACAGCCACACCTAGCACTGCATGCCTTTTTACAGTTGCAAAATATTGTAATTAAAAGTTTATTCGGCGCAGGTGGAAGTAAAGTCAGAATTGGCTCTAAAGTATTGTCAACCAACTTCCATCCCCAGTCTTTTGGGTCTAGCTGATTACCAAGCCACACTTGAACTTGGTAATATACTCGGAACAAATGTTGATGAGCAGCAACTGAAGTTGGAGGAAGACAAGCCAATTGCACCTGCTTTTTATATCGGGTATTTTTAACGAAACATGCATATCAATACTTATCTAAGCAGGTGGTGTTTTTCGGAGCTCCGTACATGGCAAGAAGAAAGCGCATCCCGTTGGTGATAATTTCTTGTTGAGTTGAATTTCTTTTTTTGAAAACTTCAGCACATTGAACCAAATCTTGTTTTTCAAACATTTTAAAGGTTGTTATTTTACCCCTCCTGTAAAATGCAGACGTTGTGTCACAGCCAGTTATTGCGTGTAAAAATAGTACATGATTTTGACTCTTTGTAAAATTAAATAAACTTTTTGACGAATATATTTCTGTTTGATGTTGACCTTTTCCTGGTTTTTGGAAGAAAATTGTTTTTCAGCTGGAGTTCGAGCAGTAAGTAGTACGAGTAGGTCTACATCTTCACCAACTACAATAGTTGTATTGGCCAAATCCATTTGATCTATAGCTGTTTCAATAATCAGTACGTCAGCATCGTTGTTAGCCTGTTTTACCAATATATTTTCAACAGTAAACTTATTTTTTAACATTGAAATAAACCGAGCTTTGTTGTGGGTATTGGCAAGAAATCTCTGTTGGCTGGTAGAAACTGTCATAAGTTCATCAACTAGAATATCCGAAGATGAAGACGTTGCTAAAGTGCGACGACGTTGTTCTGCAGCTTTAATATTTGTCGTGGAATCATCATAACCATCAAATACAACAGTAATTCTGGCACCAAAATGTCGTCGTACATACTGAACGTATTTGTTTAAAATATTGCCAAATGTTTCTTCACTATCCCACACAACACGGTGTAGTAAGTATCCTCCGTCAATGATGTATGTCGAATTAGCGCTGTTAATATCAATATTGACCTGTTCAAAAAAATCGTAAATAGCAGACTTCTGTGTCTTACGCATCCCAACTTCATCAAACAATGATAAAGGGTAGGGAGCCAATTCATATTCAAAATATTTCTCTATTTCATCTTGAAATGCTGCAGTAATACTCATGCGCTGGAACAATAATACAGGTATTACCGGTACTTTTTCGTCGTTAACTTTTATAGTACTACTCATCGCTAATATAGGAACAACTCTGTCAGTGCGTTTAAGTTTAATATTATTAAATGTTAGTCCTCTCATTTTTGCCATAGAGGCAAGCCCAACTTCACGTGCTTTGTAACAATTAATTTTATCATTTCCAACGATACCACTTGCGATAGATATAATTCTGTTTATCTCTGGAAAAGGATCATGCGTTGCGAACCACTCTAAAATTTTTTCAATGTCTTTAGCATCTTTTTTTACTCGTGAGTCACTTGCATCAACTTGCTGCTCGGTTGTATCCATCCTAACATTAGCGAGATCTTCTAATTTTTCACAAACTGTATTCATAGCATGCATACTATAAACCCATTTACTTATAACACTCTCTTTTGTACTTCTTCCTCGGGAAATACCTCCATCTGTCTTCATAGCTTTCATCATAGACTGCTCGATAACCATGTCCGTTGAAGTTCCACAACTTAATTTGTCTGACCGTCTAACAGTAAAAAAACCTCCAGAAAATTTTTCGTAAACTTCAGGATCTATTATATTTTGTAATTGCTGCATATCCTGCAAGTAAATGTGTGCAGACCTAGCATAAGGAAAATGTCCAGACGCGTGAAAATAAGGAAGCATTTCTTTAACGCAGTTTAAATAAGCTTTCCAATCCCCCATACGCTCAGCTCTTAAAAACTCTTTGGCGATTGAAACCATTTGAAAGTATTGAATCCAAAGTTTTGCAGTTGGTCCTCGCTCCTCATATTCTTTTATTTTTTCATTAAATTTATTAAATAAAGGTCCAGATACTTCATCATCATTTTCAATATCAATGTATGAAAGAGTGTTATTTATTATATAGTCCAGATTCATTATTAGATCCGCTTCCAAGATGTCATCAATATCAACTTTTTTTAGTATTATAATTGCTAAAGCAAGCTGTAATAGAGTATGAGCTCGAACAGCTCTTGCGTAAGCATGACCATTCAGCATTTTTTCCAAAGACTTTACAGCATAGATCTCCGCAAGTACTTCTTTTATACCGCTTCCTTGCATAATATGGCCAATTGCTCCAAGAAAGGACATTAGAAGATGAAACCCCCCGAGTCTAATGATGATTTTTGATATGTCAGAGCCGTCAGGTGCAGCTGATACAATTTCTCGAGCTTTTGCATATAAAGGTTGGTCAAAAGTCACAAAACATACACTGTGGCCACACCGTTTCGCATTTTCTAATGCACAAAGTAAAGTCGTATATATGGTGTTATAGTTACTAGCTGGCAGATGAATAAATGGTAAAAATGATATTTGAGATTTAGAATAATTTATTTGACGATTACAATTTTTCCAACTCTTTGACTCGTTAAATCTCAGAAACGGTGGCTCTGAAAAAAAAAGTGATAATACACTTTTTATGCAGAATTTTATGACAAACAATTTTTGTCTGAGGTAGTTTTACGATAAAACTTACCGTTTTGCTGAAAATCGCGAAAACTCAATTTTTTTGACCTTTGACCTTCAATAAAATTTTTAGCTCACATCGGATTGCTGGGGAGTTTTAAAGTATTATTTCTAATGATGTTTTAAACCCTTACACAAATTTTCAGCTTGTTGTAAATTTATGCACCACTTCCCTTGTTTTTTCGTTTAGTTTGACCGGAGTACTAGAAGTTTGTCCTATATATAATAAATCACACTCATTACATGGTATTTTGTAAACAATATTGTAATTCTCTAGCAGTGACAAAGGTGTTTTAGTTTTAGTGAACATGAGAGCTAGAGTTTTTGTTGTTTTCTCGCTGCCTTAATCTCAGTATTTTTAAAGATGTTTATAAATCTATTAGTGGAGGAACAAAATTTTTAGCGCTAGTTTTAAAGGTAAGAATTTTCTAGAAAAATATCAAATGGCTTTTGGTTGGATGAGTAAGTTGATAGCTCGAGGTTCCATACCTATAATGAGGCTAGTTTTTATACGTACCAAATGTTAAGAGTGGTAGCTAATGAACCTATTTGAATAGTAAGGCTTTCTATACCATTGTGTTTGGAGAATATTATCATTGGTTCGGATAACCGACATGTCAAGGAAGGGGATTCTACCCCCGGGAAGTGCGGGTAAAAGATGGTCCACGTAACGTTTAACAAACGATACGTCAAATGGCATAAGATCAAGGCAATACTATATTAAATCATCCAATACAAACTTTACTAAAATTGGTGAGATGGTAGACCACATAGGTATGCCAAAAATTTGTTTGTAGTCAGAGTTATTAAACACTAATATATTTGAGTCAAAAATGAATTTCATTAAATTTTCAAAAAAATTAAAGTCCATACCACAAAATTGCAAGATGTGATCCCAGTGGTTTCCGAGACTATTTAAAATAGAGCTCAGTAAAAGGTTGTTAAATAGCGCACTTCCCGGGGTTAGAATTGAGGTTGGTCTTGAGATTTTTAATTCTTTTAATGAAGATATTCAATTTACATGCGAGGAGGAGGCTAACAACAGCATCCCCTTTCTCGACATGTTGGTTATTCGTACCAATGATAAGATTCTGCAAACACAATAGTATAGAAAGCCTTGCTATTCAGATAGATTCATTAGCTACCATTCTTACCACCCCCTACGTATAAAAACTAGTTCTACTAACTAGCCTCATTATAGGAATGAAAACTCGAGCTATCAAATATATTTTTCTAGAAAATTCTTACCCTTTAAAACTAGTGCTAAAAATGTTGTTTCAAACTCAACATAACATTATAGACAACTTTAGAGATATTGATCCTCTAAATCCAATGCTTTCTCAATCTATCACTAACATGCCTTTGGACTTGTCCAGGCAATTATCATGCACTGAGGATCCTCCTCCCAACAGGTTGTTCTTTTTTTCTCCTCCACATATTGAAAGACTTACCAATAATAGACTTATAAACATTAAAAAAAACTGAGATTAAGATAGCGAGAATACAACAAAAAAACTCTAGCTCTCTTGTCCACTAAAACTGAAACACCCTTGTTACTGCTAGAGAATTACAATATCGTTTACAAAATACCATGTAATGAGTATAAGTTTTCATATATAGGACAAACTTCTAGAAGCCTTAAAGGCAGAATCACCTCACATAAGAGCGACTGTCGCAGAGGGGTTCCATCCTGTGCATTGAGTGAACATTTCGATAAAGAATACCACTATCTTAACTGGAGTGGCGCTGAAATTTTGAATAAAGCGTCATCTTACTAGAAATGCATTTTTCTAGAAATGATGCTTATAAACCTCCAACATCCAGTTATAAATAAAAAGATTGACACAGAGAACCTCAGTTCCATATACATATTTTAACATTACAAAAAATGAAATTTCAATGTCTGGGCGTTCCTGCCTGTGATGAGTAATTTATAACATTACATATTATTAATATTATTAATACTATTATAATTATTATTATTACTAATTAATTAAACTCTTTCCCATTTGGCTTTATTTTGCTTTGTTTTGATAATTAATTGGGCTACATCTATTACAGGAGCAACTTATACATTTACATCCGTATTCACTAAAGAGGTTTAAATTTAGTCCAGACCTAACTTGACAGTTATAGGTTTAAGATGACATTTTTAACAAATGAACAAATAATTTTTCTAAATGTCACAACTACAAAATGACATGACATAAGCGAAACATAACTGGTGAACTAAGAGTTTTAAGTACCGTGACAACTAGACCTGGTCTAGCTCCTAAACCTCTTAAGTGAATACGGGAGTTATAGTTATTTATACTATAAGGGATGTAAATAACATTTACCAGTCGAGGACGAGTTTGCGCCCGAGGGATAGCGAGGGCTGGCAAAAAAGTTCGAGACTGGTTAATGTACAGGGTTTTTTTTATATATTGCCACCCCCCTTATCTTTTTTATTTGACATTTTAGAAAAATGTGTCCCAAATAAAAGTTCAATGGTTTCAAATGAATTTTTATGAAAACATTTTTTTTCATATACAGGGTGTTACAGAAAGCCTGGGCGTGGTCCAAGTCTCTTATTTCAAATAGGTACCCCATTTTTTTATTGAATTTTCGGATTCTCCTGAGAATTTTACACATTTTTTATAAGGGATATTCTATACTTAAATCTAAAGCCTAAAGAGATATTGTTATTTTTTGAAAACTATTATATAAAACAGGTAAACATTTTTCTGGTCGTAAACTGGTCATTGACGGTGACTGTTTTACTGTTTGGTAGACTTTCTGTCAATTTCTGGAGAAAATGTCACATTTCCGATGAGGAAAAATCCGACAACCTTCGCATAGCTTATGAGAATAACGAAAATACACAGGCAACCAGAACAGAAATCACCATCTTCCAACGAATCGCCATCTAAACAAACATTTTTTGAAATATCAGACGTGGATTTTTTTCCTTCTACGGGGTATTCCAAAAACATCGAATTTTGGAAATATGCATATGAATCTAATTAAGGCAACACATGTTTTTAAAAAATATATGTATAATATTAACGAAAACAGAAAAGAATATTTTAAAAACTACACACAGCGTCAAAAAACTTGGACCCCTTCATAAGTCGCAATGCAAATAAGCTTTCCTCAAGACCGCGTATCTTCAGTAATAAATGAACCAACGAAGTGATTGAAAAATGATTATGTCAACGAATAGCGGGACTACCACTTTTAGTTAACTGAGCCATGATATTGTAATCAGCAAGCTAATAAGGAGAGTTTAATTTTTTTTAGCCAGACCTCCCATTTAATTTGCATTAGGTCCTGTGTTGAGAAACTTTTAAACACTCTGTAGAGCGTTCTAATTACAATAGAATATTTCATGTGGCTAAAAGTGGCAGCCCTGCTATTCGTTAACATACACTTTTTTTAATCACATGGTTGGATCATTTATTACTCAAGATACAAGGTCTTGAAACAGAGCATTTTTGCATTGCGTCTTATGAAGGGGTCCAAGTTTTTTGACGCTGTGTTTATTACAAAAAACTACATATTATCAAATAATTCAATAATGAAATGAAATATAAATATTATAATTGCTGAATATGTCCACCATTCATTTCAATACAATTTGTGTAATCTGCTTCGATTTTATTAATCGCATTAATAATGAATTGTGCATGATTATTGTTTAAATCCTCAATGGCTTCAATTATTCTCCTTCTTAACACCTCTATATCTTCCGTGGGAGTTTCATATATTTTATTCTGCAAAAATCCCCACAGAAAAGAGTCAAGAGGTGTTAAGTCGGGACTATTGGGCGGCCACCGAATCGGTCCAGTCCGACCAATCCACGTTTCAAAATTTTGATTTAAAAAATTTAGAACCGCAAAAACATTGTGTGGTGGGGCTCCATCTTGTTGCCAAATAATTTGGTTGTATTGACGGAGGGGTAAGTCATCCAAAATAGGTTCCAGATCATTATTTAATAAATTTAGATATTTTTCTCCATTTAAAGATCCATCAATGAAAATCGGTCCAATAATTTTGTTGTGAAGGAGCCCGCACCACACATTTAAAGTTTTCCGACCTTGGGTTTTAATTTCACGCATGGCCCGAGGGTTTTCCGTTGCCCAAAATCTAACATTTTTCCGGTTGTGAATCCCGGCAGTACTAAAGGCGCATTCATCTGACCATAAAACTTTTTGAAAAATATTGTTATCTTCATCTTTCATCAGCAACATTTCCTGGCAAAACATGGTTCGTTGGTTTTTCTGATCTTCAGTTAATTTCTGGACGGGTAAAATTTTGTATGGGAAATATCCATGCTTTTTTAATGTCGAATAAATTTTGAAAATAGATTTATTAAAAAAAATTGATCCGTCTTTTAAGGCTGCATTTGGATTTTCTGAAAATAAATAATATTTGCGTAAGTTACTTTATATCCTGTGGGTAATTTCTATTAACCTACCTTGAAAAAATAATAAAATATTTAATTCCTCCTCCTCATTAATAACTGCAGTACGTTTTTTTCTTTTAACAGTCATTCGATTTCGAAAGCCAAGTTCAATATTTTTGAAAGTTTTTCGAGATGGAATAGCTCGCATGGGGAAAAGCCGCTGATATTCTCTTCTTGCCGCGCAAGCATTATTATTATTCTTGTAGAAAATGCGAAGAATATCACATCTTTCTTCGTCAGTGTAATGCATCTTTTCAATGAATTGACAGAACGACAGATCACCGTCAATGACCAGTTTACGACCAGAAAAATGTTTACCTGTTTTACATAATAGTTTTCAAAAAATAACAATATCTCTTTAGGCTTTAGATTTAAGTATAGAATATCCCTTATAAAAAATGTGTAAAATTCTCAGGAGAATCCGAAAATTAAATAAAAAAATGGGGTACCTATTTGAAATAAGAAACTTGGACCACGCCCAGACTTTCTGTAACACCCTGTATATGAAAAAAAATGTTTTCATAAAAATTCATTTGAAACCATTAAACTTTTATTTGGGACACATTTTTCTAAAATGTCAAATAAAAAAGATAAGGGGGGTGGCAATATATAAAAAAAAACCCTGTACTTACATCCCATATAGTATATAACATTTTCCCCTCCCTGTATTGTATGTTTACAAGAAAATGCTTGATATATTTTTGGATTTTCATTATCATTACATTCGATAGCATTCTTATTAAATTATAAAGGCAGCCGTGATCCGTTGCCAGAGCAACATAAGCAGTTTTTATTTTATCAACAACGTTAAGTTGACAATTCATACCGAAACGTTTGAAGAAGTCGAATTGTTTGATTCTGTGTGGACAGAATGGATGTTTCAGACACAGAAGAAGCAGCGTATATTGCTTGTTTATCTCTACTACTGCAAAAGTCGAAAAAAGGTATGAAGCAGCATATAAATTAAGAATTGGTGCCAAAGCAAGATTGCTATTGCAGTCTCAGAAACCTTGTTTTTGGCGTATTTTCTCGAAAAAAGTGCTTTATTGAAGTCCCCATCAAGCTTATGGTGTAAGTATTCGATGTTGAAGTCCACCCTTTTTATAGCCTCCTGAGACCCAAAGAAAAACGGCTCGACAGAATTTGTTAAAAATTGAACCATTGATTTTAGGGCTGTCGAAAACCCTATATGAATTTTTTTAGAATTTTTGATTAACTAGTTTTTGAAAAAAAAAATTGTCCATTAAAATGGACACTGGGTCTTTGTCAGGTCATATTTTCAACTCATACCTAAAAATAAAAATGTACATATAATTTTAATTTTTTATTCCAGAAACGTGAAAGTCATAAAAACAGTTGTGCTCTGACGTGATGCATAAGTAAATTTTGCAAACATTACAAAAAAATTTGGTTTTTTTATTACAATTTTTCTGCTTACAGCGCATAGAATTTTTAATTTTTACCAACTCAGGCAAATGTATTTTCTGAGTTTTTTGGGTCGGGCTGGATCTTGGTGAATCATAACCGGCTAGGTTGTTCCTTGTTTTTAATCTTGTGAAGCTGGTAGTTTCAGCATTGGCATTTGGGTCATCTTTTAACAAGCAGTCAGCAACTTCAAGTTTAAATTCAAGAAATTTTAAAATATCCTTTTGCCTGTCACCTAGTTTTTGTCGGTCTTGACGATACAAAATCCAAGAGTTAGCTATTGCTAAATCAAAAAGATGAAAGATGGTTTTCACAGTCCATTTTTTAGTTCTTGCGGACATCCTGTAGTAGCTTATCATCCTGTCTATAAGATCGATGCCCCCCATGGAATCATTGTAACATTTAATTATGTGGGGTCGTGGAACTTGAATGTATTTAGATTCTTTTTTACACCATCTTTTGCAGTTATCTACAGGTTGCTCTCCTAGTTTAGTGGAACTTATAAAAATTGGCTTTTGATCAAACCATTGCACGACGTTGATTTGGCCATCATTCCTAACCGTTTGTTCAGTGAAACCCCTAGGAAACTTTTTTACAATTTTTTCCGCAGTTAAATGCACCGCAGCAGGTATCCTTGATTTCATAATTGTTCCCGTGCACAAAATCTTTTTTTCTGTCAAAAGATACTCTAAGAGAGGAATTGTTGTAAAATAGCGGTCCATAAACACATGAGAACCTGGCCTTAAAGAATTTGTCAAACGAATTACAGCACTAGGTCCCACTCCTAAGTCAACATCACAAGCTTGAAGTAAAGTTCCTTTGCCCTGGTAAATTTCAAAGTCTAACACCAATCCTTCTGGTGTAGCACAAACAAAATTTTTGAGGCCTTCAGGATTAGGTTTGCCTCTGACAAATTGCTTAATCTTACATACACCGGTGAAAGGAATCATTTGCTCATCTATAGCTACTATGGGATGGCGTTCCAAGGATAAACAAGTTTTTTTTATTTTATCTATTAGTGGCCTTACTTTCCACAACTTATCTTCTTTTTTCTTTTCCTCTGGAACATCATTGTCTACGACAACTTTTAAATGACTTCTGATCTTAAAAAACCTTGTCCTAGTCATATTTTTAGTTATTTTTTCTACTCTGGTGAGGGCAGCCCAGTACATTTTAATTTGCGGAAACTTTAGGCATGACATCAGAACTGAAATTTCAAGAAACTTTTTTGAATAATAATAAATTCGAAATAAATAAAATAAAAATAAATTTGAAAACACTTAATATTGCCGAAATAGTTGAAGATAGGTATAGGACATTGAACATAAAATATGTTTAGAATCTCCTAAAGAATCCAAAAATTAAATAATATCCGGGGTGTTGCATTTGAAATAAGAAAGTTGGCATTGACCACTGTTACAGGACACACCCTGTATAAAAAGTTTTTATTGGAGAAAATGAGCAAGTAAAAATACCAATCGACGGGTCCAAGCGTTTTTCCGAACACGCCCCCATTTATTTATTATCGAATTTATTCCATTTGGCTGATACACACTGTATATAACGTTAAGAGGACGGGTTAATGTGCCCCTCAGTCTCCTTATCAACTTACCAAATAATTAATAAAATATTCCTAGTGGTTTTTCAGGTAATTAATTCTAACACTTTAAAATCCTGACTCCCTATTAAAATGCATTTTGAAAATATCTAATTGACACTGATGGAATTAGCTACGATGTGATTCACCACGCCCAATAAAAAGAGAAACAACATCAGCATTACGGAAATGCAAATCTCTGGCACATGCCTTCTTTTGTTAAGTATACAACAACCGAATTAAGCCAAGCCGTACGAAGCGGTGGGCAGATAAAGAGGTTCCTGAAAATATATTTAACCGCATTTTAACTGTTTGTTGATAAGCCGTACTTTAGAACTCTTTACTCTCTGCCGACTGTAAGGTATTAAATTCGAAATTTAATGGGTTTAGCTCTCTCGGGCGACCCGCCTTAGTACAAAGCGTATTGGATTTTCATGATGTGCTCGTGCTCTAACCAACTCCAGATGAATCTATTCACTCTGGGTTCAAAATGAACACCTGAATAAATTTATTCAAGAATTCTGTGCACGAAATTAAAAATAAAGCAGTCATAAGTGTATATTTATTTAAAGTAAATTGATAATAGAACAAAAAAATGAGATTAAGATCACCTAATGAATGAAACTCTTACACCCGTATTCACCAAAGAGGTTTAAAATTAGATCAAGTCTCATTTGACCAGGGGCGTGCGGTGAAATTTTAAAAAAGGGAAGCAATTTTTAGAAACCTACCTATTTGTAATGTAATTCGATTCTTCGATCATTTTTTACAAATTCGTCAATGACGTCATCATAAAAACGTCGATGCGCCGAAAAATTTGGGAGAAGTTTATTTTCAATGGACAACAGCGATGTATGCGGAAGTCTCTCCTGCCCCGTTGAATTTCTCACGAAATTTTTTTTACGTTTAAGTGTTGAAAAATTGCGTTCTACTGATGAACTTGTGGCAGGTATTGTCAATACTAATTCACACAATTTGGACACTTCGGTGTAGGCATCTTCGAGCGCCTTGTCTTTTAAAAATTGCATTAGTTCCTTAGCGTTAGTTTTTGCGCTAATGTCATCAGTTTCGTAAATCACTTTTCAACGTTCAGATCGCAGGTAACACTCGGTCGAAGAACTGGCCATAATGAAGAAGAAGAGAATTAAAGGCATCTTCTGGAAAAGTTATTCCTTTAAATGCATCAAAATTGAAGAGCTCCAGGAATTGTTTTATCATTTACCGTTAAATCTATAGTTTATTTGTTGCTGAATTTGATGGATTATTTCATAAAAGAGGCGTCTGTATGATTGATTGAACATCTCCGACCTAGTCTGTTCGAAGACGCTTGGCTTGTGGCTCTACATTTAACATCATCGTTTTCTCCCAAAATAGGTCAAAGTCATCTCTTTTTTGGCTTAACATGGACTTAAAATCATCCACTTTTTTAGGCAAAAAGCAATATCATTTGTTTTAGTTTGTAATATATTAAAAACATTGTCCGAGAATGGAAATATTTTTGTTCAACAAATAATTAAAATTAAAATCTCGTTTCAAACAGTCCAAAAACCCCCTCGAACTATTTATTGCTTCTGAGTCCCACGTTTCATTATTTTCCATTATATTCTCAAATAGTTCAATCAGTGATTCACGACTTTCAGATACTGTTAACACAAGACTTCCATTATAGTTCCACCTAGTAGGAGCTACTTTGGGCAATCGTTTGTGGACAATGGAGTCCAAAGCTTGTGTACGTTTTGTTGACTTGGAAAAAAAAGCAGCCATGTTACTTAAAGTAACGAAAAATACTTAATGTGATTAATAGACTGGGATAAAACTAAATTTAATTTATGAGCAAAACAATGGACAAACACAGCACTTGGGAAAGTGTCTCGAACTTTAGCTTGCAACCCCCCTAATTGTCCTGCCATCACTGCAGCTCCATAATAGCTTTGAGCAACTAATTTTTTCTCTCCATTAATTTCTTTAGTAACGGTATAAACTACGATATATAATGCATCTGCTATACGATTTTCGGACACATTCTTAAAATCTAAAAATCGCTCTTGAATACTTCCGTCTGTTTTAACGTAGCGTATTATTATAGATACTTGGCTAAAATTAGTGATATCAGTTGTTTCGTCCAGAACAATTGCAATGAACCGCGCCTCGCCAATCTCCTGCTTAATTCTTTTTAGAATAATGGTTGCAACAGCGGAAATTAAATCATTTTGGATTCGATTCGACGTTCCGTGAAAAACGGTAGAATGCTCTAAATGATTTTTTAAGCAATCATCATATTTAGCTATTAAACTAAGTAAATCTTGAAAATTTCCTCTATTTGAAGAAACCCTTGTTTCGTCATGACCTCTAAATCCCAATTCGTGCTGTCCGAGAAAACAAACAACATCGATAAGTCTTCTTAATATTTGCCTATTTTTATCGACTAGTTCATTGTGTTGGCGGTGACTAATTTCCAACTGTTTATTAAGGGCGTGTTCAATTTTGGTTTTGCCGAAGACTTTTTCTTTTACGACGGCCTGCAAATGCGCTTTGGACATAATGTGTCTTTTTACAGCTTTATGTCTAATACAGATTTTCATTTTTGTGGTAAAATTTTTCATAGGCTAGGAAATTATTTGAAGCTTATCAACGAAGTTTAATGTTGAAAATCCCTTTATTATTAAGACACACACCAAACATTCTCTCACACTCTTCTTACCAAATGCTCCAACATTTTCAACGTTATTACCGACAGCCGAACTTGACGGTATTTGCATATCCACGTCCGTATTATTGTCTTCCATATCGCACCATGCACGACGCGACGTACGTATCACACAACACACGGATAGCCGTTCAAACAAAGAACCTACTTCAACGATAGCTTCCGCCCCCACTTAAAGCACACGACTGAAATGCAAAAATTGCAAAAAGCCGGTAGGAAGTTCTATAACCTCTGGTTCGATTCACAGGAAATCAAGCATACAGGACTTAGCTGCAGAGAAGCTAGCGGCCCGCATAGGTTCCGCAAGACCGCATTTATTATGAGCTTGATAATTAAAGTAATATTTTAGCATTTTTAACGTAAACAAAATTAATGGTTTCCCATTTCAAAAATTACAATTTAGAAGATGTTTTGTAATTTTTTTTGGGGAAGCACCTCTTCCCTTGCTTCAGTGGACTGCACACCCCTGTAACCTCCAATTTTAGCGCATGTCAAGGATTAAAAAAAACATTCTTTATTCTATCTTAGCACTGCAATTTATTGACCCTAATTTGCGTTCTCCCAATAAATTATATTCAAAATTACGCGCCTGTTTTATTGAATTAAGTGTAGAAAATTTTAGAATACAGAAAAGAAAAGCGTTTCGAATTTCGCGAGCAAACGGCAGCATCAGTCATCCGTTTTCACTTTTCGTGAAGATAGAGTGAGAACACGATGCATCCATCTCTCTCTCGGATGATTTATTTACATTTGCTTGCCCAACTTGATTGTCTCTGACGATGTGCCAAGATAGACCTAATAACTTATACAAACATATTTGTCAGTTAAACAGAAATGTATTTGATCTATTCCCGATTTGAATGACAGATTAATTATTAAAACAGTGCAGACGATCGGAAATTTTAGGTTGATTTTTTTTGAATAATTTATTTTCGACATAAATGCAGTCTGCAGCACTCTTACTTTCTAAGGTCAGGATCCGCCACTGAATGTACTTAAATTCAAGCTAGTGAAAAATGTGTATATTATAAACTCTAATAAACCTCCACAAAACAAGCTTTGTGTATCGGACACCTCAGCCAAATTAAATTTGTGCAGCTTAAGCGTTTTCTTAATTTCACAAAACAATTGATCAGAAAACTTATCGACAATATCGTTATCCGTTGTTAGACATGGCCTTAAATTAATTAAGGAAATCTAAATTACTGGATTTAAATGTATACTTGTTATCTCTCGTTGCCTTGTCAAAGACCATCCACCCTATATGCCGTACTGGATGTTGCGCATCAGACATACAGACGAAAAAATTACCTTTCAAGCTTTATCTGAATCTAATTTGATACAAGGCAGACGGCAATGCGGATTCTGGCAGGTACAAAGCGATATACTTAACTGCATTGCTCCGATATTGATGCTTTTAAAGCCAGTAGCCGATTGTTGAATATTGTGTTTAGTTAGGACGAGATTCTTTGTGAAGCCTGAAAGGGAATTTCTCGATAGATCCAACAGCTATTGATTAGGCTGGTGTAGTTGCTATTTAAAATTAATCACAAAGCAATAAACTTATAAAATAAACAAATAAGTAGATATTAGTATTTATACATATTAGCGGTATATGCTGCACCTTCTTGCAACACTTTATCATACGAAAAACTGTTTGATTTCATTGAGGCACAACATTACCTTTATAATTATGATTTTGTAATAATTGGAGATTTTAATATAACTAACCTTAACCAATATTATCAATCTGGTATACCAGATAAATTTGCTGAAACTCTACTCCGGTTTTTAAATTTCTAGGATACAGGTTAATCACATTGTAAATTCCTCAAATCGCTTACTGGATATTGTAATAACGAAATTAGGCTGCAGGGTCGAGAGAAATGATTTCAGTTTTGTTATTGAAGCTAAACATCACTCCACACTCAATATTTCCATAACTACATCTACTTTAAAAGAAAATGAATTATCTTCTAAAGCCTCACTGTATAATTTTCGCAAAGCAAATTATCTAGCTTTGTATTATATATTTAATCAAACAGACTGAAGTTTCCTCGAATCTCACACTGATGAAATGAAGCAGTTTCAGAGTTCTATGACAAACTATATAATATCTTTGATATGTGTGTTCCTAAAAGCAAACATAGTAGCAAAAAATACCCTACCTGGTTTAATAAACCTATAATTGTCAAACTGAAATTAAAAGAGAAATTAAGAAAAAATTATAAAAAAACTAATAATATTGACTTGCTATTAGAGTATAAAAGGGTGCCAAAGAACTTACATTGAAACAATACAGTATAACATCGGCGTGAATTCTCGATCTTTTTGGTCTTATATTAATAATAAAAAAAACTCTGTACATATGCCCAATAAAATGTTTTTAAATAACGTAGAGTATAGCAGTGGTCCAGATATATGTAATGCCTTTGCTAGTTACTTTAACAGTGTTTACACACAGGATTCAGCAAATATGCCAAACATTTTAGAAAATAGTTATGCCCCACTGTGTTACTAAATAAGATAGAAATAGTTGATGTCATGGAAGCTGTTAAAGATCTAAAAAATGGTAAAACAATTGGTCCTGGTAAAATTCCAACGTTCATATTTAAGGGGTTTATGGAAACGTTATGTTACCCATTGTGGTTTCTATTTAACTTAAGTCTCAAAACTAAGACATTTCCTAGTTACTGGAAACAAGCTAAAATATGTCCAGTCCATAAAAAAGGTAATAAATCAGATATAAGTAATTATAGACCAATTGCTGTATTGTCAGCACCAGCCAAATTGTTTGAAATAATAATTTTTAAAGCTATATACCCTATAGTAAAGACTAGTTTAACAATATACCAACATAGTTTTGTAAAAAATAAATCTACCACAAGCAATCTATTGGCAATAACACAAAATATTTCTGATGTTTTAAATTGTCGTAGCCAAATGGATTTAATCTATATGGATTTTGAGAAGGCTTTTGATAGTGTCTTTTTCAATTTTGCTCTCCAAGTTAGGGAAGGAATTTGGTTTTCATAGCAGTCTGGTGGGACTATTAGAATCATCTGTGTGTTCGTAGGTATAATGTTAATATCAAAGGTTATATCTTAGAAGAATGTAAATGTAATAATAATTAAAATGATTAAACATTACATTTCTCAGCCTCTCACAGACTTAATAAACTGTAATTTTAACGAAGGTGTTTTTCAAATTTCAATACTTAGCACTGTACCTTGATGAGGGAAAACATGTAGTTAGAATATTTTTTGATCTGTCAATTGCGTTTGACACAATAAACAAACACCTTTTAATCCACAAACATAGATATTTTCAGACAGCAGTTTTAAATATTTCAATAAGTCGCTATTTCGTTTCGCCATCTTGGATTTGTACCAAAATTTTACCATTTAATTCCTACGTAGCACTTGATTTTTGTACAAAATTTGAAGGAAACTGGATAAGTAGTTCTTTAGTAATACTTTTTTTAACATTTCCCTATTACCAGGTCATCCCCATATGACCCTTAATTTTCGACCAAAACTTGAAGTCAATCGGTAATAAGTAAAATTTTAGCTATCCGCGAATAGCCAGACAGACAGACCGACGGAATTGAGAAAACATGTTTTTCTGCACCTAGGTACCCTGAAACGTAAAGATCTGAAAAAATCTCGGAGTGTGATTTTTTTTACGCGTACAACAGTTCCCTTCTACGAGGGAAGTAATAAGAGTTTCCGCAGAAATTTTCAAAATTCCACAATCACAAGGTTTTATAAAAGTCAAAAAAAAATATGTTTTTTTTTTTAATTTTAAATTTCAGTTAAAAAATAAATAAAAACTGGGAGTTTTTGCACAGAAATGGTTTATTTGCTGCGTTCAGAAGGCTTTGTAGAAGTTAAAAAAAAGTATGTTGTGAAATTATCATATTTCAGTCAAAAAAATGGTACAAAATAAACAAATAAAATAAAAGTTGGGAGGTTCACACATATTTTCACAATAAAAAACTCAATAAATTTGTAGATAGCAAAAGTTTTTTTTTACTTTCTAGTAAAAAAAACATGGTCTTGTAAGCGGACATAATTTGACTAAAATAGTTTTACCATCTCCGCCATTCCAAATTGCTCTTTGAAATATAACGCTTTTGATCCAACGAAGTGGACACGGTGTTTACAAAACCCGACTACAAATTGCCTTCAAACTTCGCAGCAGCTAAATCGGGATTAGGACGACCCGACCATCCGGTCGCGTGTGTCTAGCTTTGTCCGAGACCGTCACCTGCCCTGCCGCTTGTCAGACTCCTAATGAGACGTTTTAACAAAACGGGATGCCACTTTAAGCAAAAAGGGGATTAGAACTTTAGAAAACCAAACAAAACTGACCATTTTGTCATCAAAGGGTGAAATAGTGGTCAAGGGTAGGAAGAAACGTCGACTGACCCCTCTGTAATTTTCACATTTATAACAAAATACGTTATTTTACGGGAATTTGTTTGAATGAGTTTTCGATTTGTATGTGCAATGAAAATTTAATAATATACAAGGTGTTCTATTAAAAATATCAAAGTTGATAGAATTTTCAATTAAATCAGAAAAGGCATTTAAATATTTTTGTGTAAATAGGTCTAATAACCAAGTGAAATATGTACCGGGTGTTTCCTTATGTTTTGCTCCCCACCTACAGGGTTTATTATTGAGAATAAAACTTTAAATACAAAAATGGTAAGGTTTTCTCTGAACCGCCAGAATTTAGTTTCTAGCAAACAAATGAGTATCGCGGAGCTGCCAAAAAATACCAAATTCGGTTTTTTTAAATAGGACACACTATATATTTTTAATTTTTTTGTAATCTACAAGTTCTCCCGGTTTCAGCGATATACAGGGTGTTGGTAAATAAGTGCGACGCACTTCAGGGGGTGATTCTGCATGAAAAAATAATCACAGCTTGCTATATAAACATAAACATATGTCTGCAAATGATTCGTTTACATTACATTTACTTGTTTGAATATTTGTTAAATAAATACATACAATCATCCGAACTTGTCAACCGTTTTTTCTTCCTTTTATCGTTAGGATTTCATGCCCTACTGTAATAAAATGCTAGAAATGTATTAAAAAGAGATTTTTCTGGATAAAAACATAAGTAATCATATTGTGCTGTATATCGTTGAATTCGCAATGTTAACGTCACCTTGTACAGTTTAAAAAGCGAGAATGAAAAAGTGTTTTCCGTTTTTTCATATCTTTTCAAATAGCTTCAAAAAAAATTAAAACGAAATCGCAATATTTCGGTTTTTCTCGGATATTTCCGGAACGGCTTAGAATTTTCGAATTTGTAAAACGGGATTTTATTGGGATTCAAAATACGCAACTTTTGTCTAATTTAACCGAACCCGTGTGATCCTGCAGTGCTTCCTTATCTTGGACACACTGTACAGGGTGTCCGGATTTGGTTGCAAAAGCAGGGTATCCCGCTTATTTTTAAAGATAGAACCTTGCGGTTTTCACGAACCTAAGCTATTTTTTTGTGAAACTCGTGAAGCCGTAAACAAAATTTTCATAGCTTTCTTCGTTTATGAGATACAGGGCGAAATAGAAAATATTGCATTTTGGGACCCCCTCGTATCTCGGTTATCCTTTAACTTAATGCAAAGGGAAAATTGCTGCTTATGCAGTTTTTTATGCTGGATCCAGTGGCGTAGTCATATTTTTCATTTGAGTTGTTATTTTTTAGATATGACCCAAAGATTTGTTTTTTTAGATGGGACACCCTGTATATTTGTCCAGAAATTGATTTGTCCTTTTAAAAGCTTCTCAAAAATATAAAATAGTATGGTTCTATTTAAGTAAACAACAACAAAAATCCTAATTTTTATAATTATCATCCCAAATTTTGCTGTAGGCCATGCAAAAAGATGCCGTTTTCTTTTGTATTCTTGGAAGCAAATGACATATCCCAATTTTTTACGCGTATATAAAATATAGCGCTAGTTTTTTGTATTTATTTATTGTGTAAAAATATATTTGTATTATTATGGAAGAAAACCAAACTTTCGAACATTATGAAAAGTACGATATGTTAGCTTGTTTTATATTAAGTAATGAAAATGTTGAAGCGGCTTCTGAGATGTATTTTAACAGGTAAATAGTTAATTTTTAGGTATGTTGAAATACTATTGCTTAATTTTTATTTAGATATCCAGAAAGGAGGCAACCTAATATATCCACTTTTTATCGGATAAAAAAGAATTTACTTAATCACGGATCATTTATCAAACCTCGTACGAAAACATATAATAAAGAAAATCGGGAGGCTGAGGAAATTACGGTTTTGGCTAATGCAGAAGCTTACCCTACAAACTCTTATAGTGCCAGTGAAAAGAGCATACGTATTCCAAAAACTAGAGTTCAAGAAAATCTAAAAAAGCACAAATACCACCCATAGAAATTTAGGCTCGTGCAGCACTTACAGCCAGGGGATGCAGAGCGTCGGGTAGTCTTCTGCAATTGGTTTCGAGAAAGATGCGATATGGTTAGAGATTTTGAAAGGAAGGTTATATGGTCAGACGAAGCACATTTCAGTAATTTTGGTATACTCAATAGGCACAATAGTAGATTCTGGTCCCAGGAAAATCAACACCAAATATTTCCCAGAAGACAGCAGGGCAGGTTTGGTCTAAACGTGTCCTGCTTCATATTAGGAACACATATAAAATTTTATATATTTGAGAGAAATCAAACAGCCAATCGCTATATAGAAATTTTAGAGGCAGCTATACCTGAATTACTTGATGATGTTCCTCTAGCGCAAATTAACGAAATTTATTTTCAACAGGACGGTGCTCCTGCACACAATTCTGGAATGACGAGATTATTTCTGGACAATAATTTTACCAATCAATGGATCAGAACAAATAGACCTATAAGATGGCCCCCTAGGTCCCCAGATTTGTCGATTTTAGATTTCTTTCTATGGGGATATCTGGAAAATAGAATTTACGAAGACCACTATGATAATGTCTAAGATTTAGGAAATGCAATAAGAGAAAATTTTCGCTGTTTACAAAATCATCCCGTTATTTTGCTTAATTCCCTAAAACGAATACGAAAATTGTGGGAAGCATGCATAGAACAAAATGGAAAACAGTTTGAACAGTTTTTTTGATTTCCTTGGTTACTGTAGTTCTTATACGACAGTTGATTTTTGCTGAACGGCTTGTTACATAATAGTTTATTACTGTTTTGTTCTTGTGTTACATAAAGCTAGGTAGGTGGTACTTTTTTGGTGCGAAATTATCAATATATATTTTGATAAATAGATTTAATTACATATTTATTTTGATTTATTGTTAGGATGTAGATATTGTTAACGACTTTAAATAAAAGGCAGCATTGTTTTGCATGGCCTACTGCAAAATTTGGGATGATAATTATAAAAATTAGGATTTTTGATGTTGTTTATTAAAATAGACCCATACTATTATATATTTTTAAGAAGCTTTTAAAATGACAAATCAATTTCTGGACAAATATACAGGGTGCCCCATTTAAAAAAACAGAACTTTGGGTCATATCTAAAAAATAACAACTCAAATGAAAAATATGACTACGCCACTGGATCCAGCGTAAAAAACTGCATAAGCAGCAATTTTTCCCTTTGCGTTAAGTTAAAGGATAACCGAGATACGAGGGGGGTCCCAAATTGCAAAATTTTCTATTTCGCCCTGTATCTCATAAACGAAGAAGGCTATGAAAATTTTGTTTACGACTTCATGAGTTTCACAAAAAATTAGCTCTGGTTCGTGAAAACCGCAAGGTTCTATCTTTAAAAATAAGCGAGATACCCTGCTTTTGCAACCAAATCCGGACATATATATATATATATATATATATATATATATATATATATATATATATATATATATATATATATATATATATATATATATATATATATATATATATATATATATATATATATATATATATATATATATATATATATATATATATATATATATATATATATATATACAAATATATATATTTTTTTCAGTATAACTTAATATTTGCTATGTATCCTGCCCAATAATAGGGGATATTGCCCTGTGGAGTAGTGTAAATAAATAAAAAAAAATAAAAATACATTAAGAGGCCGTGTCAATGTAAGCATTTTGACTAAAATTTGAAGTCAATCGCATAAGTCGTTTTTTAGCTATGCCGCGAACAGACAGACAAACAGGCATACAGACCGACGGAATTGAGAAAACATGTTTTTCGGCATCTAGTGACACTGAAACGTGAAGATCTGAAAAATCTCGGGGGGTGATTTTTTCACGATTACAATACTTCCCTTTTACGAGGGAAGTAAAATTATCAAGAAATAAGTTTTGCTATCCGGCCTAAATGAAAATAAATAGTTGCACTAAAATGTTTGTTTTTTTTTGTTCATCGGATTTTGGACCAACGGTATACATTCGGGGCTGAAGACTCTTGGATAAGATGCAGCAGAGCTTTAGTTGCTATTGTCTCCTTAAATATCACTCACATAACTATCCCACCTGTTTAAACAGACATTAATTTGCAGAAAGTAGTCGTAAAACACTTTCTGTTTCGTAGCAAAGGATATGAAAAAATCCTAATGACCCCTTTTTTACATGTACGCGTTGCCTTTGTTCCGAGATCTGGCGTTGACACTTGGTTTACGAACATTATATTTCCCTCGTTAAACTAAAACGGATTTTAATTGTCTTTCTTTTTCTTTGAGGAAAACACAGGGTATTACCATTCAGGGGACAGTTTTTGATTTATCACTTTAAAATATCCTTCTGTTTATGGCGTCTATGTACTTAAAAGGGATGAATAATTTATCAAAGAGCCGTCATGACCATATCGAGGACGCCTCTTAAACCAACAAAGCAAAATACCCAAGATCCTGTTTTCGGTAAATTTCAAAGTAGGTGAAACCGTACCGAGGACTTCCGTTACAAGGAAATTAAATTCATATATGCAAACATTATCACTCGGTATGATTAATGTACTTAAAATGGCCGCAGCGGTGAGTGCATAAATAAAGAAAATGGACACTTAAGATGTTTGCGTAATGTTTAAGAGAATACTGAACAATTTACAGGTAGTATTTTCCACTCGGGATTTGCTTAGATGAAGACGTTAAACGACAGAAATTCCTTTGAAGACGACACTACGGACAGTTACGTATGAGTGCTGCTAGTACAAGAAACTTCTATAATAACCCGTTAAAAATAGTAAGGTTAACTTATTATAAAGCATTTTTTTTTCGGCGAAAATTTCAGGCCACTGTTCATGAAAAATAAGGAAGTATAGTCGAATGCGGCCTTATCGTGCGGGTCCAAAGGTCACCAACATAATGAATCAAATTAGAAAACACAGTGAATACCAAAATGTTGTGTGATCCTTTTATAGAGCTATTAAATCTCGATGGGCCATTTACAAATATACAGGGAGAAAGAAAATAGTTTTTTTATTATATTACGCAATATTATTAAGATAGCCACTTAATATTATTTTATATATTTAATGCCGAGGGACTAAATAAGAAAATTCGCTAAATATGTATTTGGTTAAAATTTTTTGGTTGGCAAAAACAAAAATACACAAAACGGCAAGCGCCTTAATAAAGTCGGAAGGCGGTTCGAATCAGTGGAACAATCAGGATATGTTCTGTTTATACAGCCACTTAATGAAAGTGAGATTTTTTTATCAATCACCAAAAATTATGAGCCCCGCTTGGCCTAAAAATCTAATCACTTATACAGTGTCATTTATTTAAATGCGGGCCACCCTTGTACAAAGAAAACTTGTTTTTTTTTGTATTGTGATAACAAAAAAAATTTATATTGCAAAAATATTATACACATTTGTTAAAAACACAAGATAATTACTATTACTTCCCTCGTGAGATTTTTTCAGATCTCTACGTTTAAGGGTCCCTAGGTGCCGGAAAACATGTTTTCTCAACTCAGTCTGTCTGTAGGTATGTCTGTCCGTCAGTATGTCTGTTCGCGGCATAGCTAAAAAACTACTTATCCGATTTGTTCAAATTTCAGTCTAAAGTTCTATTGTTTTTGTAGGTTTTCTTGGACCGTAACGTAAATATATATTTTTTTGGTTTTTTGAACATTATATTTCCCTCGTTACGACAAAAAAAATAAGACCGCCCTTACTGACCACTGTCAAGAAAAAAATCATACTTTTAACTATGAAAACACTAAGATATTAAGAACATCATCATACAAAAAAGCGACAGTTTTTGGAAATTATTGAAATTAAAAATAACCCGAACGCTATAAACTCAAAAACCGAAATAAAACAACTTAGTAAAATATATTACAAAATCCTAAAATAATAATATTTAAAAGGAACTCAAGTTTTGTGTAGCAGACAGATACCTTATAATCTAATTAAATCTTAGAAGAAATTTACAGAAGAAGTCACCCATAGCAATAACAATAATAATCCCACATCGACATTCAATCTGAAAATTTCTCTGCCCCATACATGTTTACTGTTTTTATTTTATTATTGTGGATTGTTATACCAAACGTCGTGTTAAATGTACTTACGTGTAATGACTAAAACTAGAATATAAAAGAAAATAAAAAACCAAAAAAATATATATAAAAGTTACGGTCCAAGAAAACCTAAAAAACAAAACATATATAAGCATGGGTGAAAATATCCTCTCTTGCAAGAACTTAGCCGAAACTTATGAAGAAGCAATTGTTACTCAAATGAAACTATATTCTGATACCTATCTAAAACTATCTAAACAAAAAAAAATTGTTTTTGATTGTGTAAACCTCGTTCTGCCAAGATTTCGAACCACTTCCATTAGAAAATATCCAAGTCCCGTCTAAAAATACCAATTTTCTAAATTTTGAATTATCATTTTTCGTGTATTTCTTTAAAAACTGGATACGCTGACTTGCTATATGTGGCAACTCGCATAAAAATCTTCGATTGCAGTCCTTTTTATATCGAAAACCCAACATTTATGTAAATTTTGACACGATTTTAGTCCAATTTCGGGTCCGGTAAACTATGCTGACAGACGATTTTTGCATATTTTATTTTTTTTCCAGAAAGTACCCATTTGCAATATTACATTTCAAAAATAAAAATTGCGGGATATGCAAGAGTTTTCTTAAAAAAATTAATTAAAAGTCACACTCGGTCACAATTTGACAGCTTTAAAACGAAAAATTTAGCAATGTTGCCAGATTTTAGATTTACCAATTTGTTAAAGGAAATGAAATGACCAATTGAAAATTATTTGGACAACAAAATTGTAATTATTTATTGTTATTATTATAGTTTTAATGAAGGTTTTATTGACGAACCTGGGCTAACCTAACGTTAACGGGACAGATTCACCTAACAATATAGTTTCTGTTGCAGAAACATCCCTTTTTCAATATAGACTCAGAATTCGGTTAGCGCGCTACCGCGCGATTTCTTTACAGAAAATCCTAACCAATCCTAACCTAACCTAATCCGCATTTTTATTAATTATAAGTTTTGTTATAAAAAAATTGAGTTTTACGTGTATCATAACGTGTATAGGTATTTCTTTAATTATGAATATGGCAACGTCGCACATCAAATTAAAAACAAGCATGGCGATGGGAACAGTCGGAAAGATGTTTGAAATCAAAATTACCTTTTATTTGTACAATAATTACATCTTAAAGTAAACTTTGAGTGCTGATGAGAGTTTTCCACACATTTTCTCAATTTATACTGCTAGAATCGTGGATAAAAACGAAAAGAAACAAAAATAAACGAGATTTAAGAGTGTCAACATAGTTTACCGAGACCCCAATTTCCAATATGCCTCGATTTTTTAAAGCTTCTTTTAAAACTTGAAGGGTTATATTAGTTTTTGATGTGTATAAATCGTAAATTGCATTACGAACATCCATTTTTACATTGTCGCTTAAGTCTTCTGTCTTTGGATTTTTTCGTGTACATTTCTTAATCTTCTTCGGTAGTAAATTATGCTTTTTTCATGCACAATTTTCTGCACAGTGCTTATACCGATTCCCAGAGCTTTTGCTACTGTCTCCTGGATATTGGCCGGTGAATTTTCATTTTCGTAATATTTTATTAGATTTAATACCATTTTTTCGCTTGTGGATGCAAAAAACCCGAAAATTGTTTTCTTATACTCATTTTGTCACTGACTTGTCAATCTGACTTTGAACTGACACCGCTCAAAGATTTTTGCAACTGCAGGTATTTATATGTTTATCCTCTCTTTTCATATAAAAATATCATAGGCCTATCTAATTCACCTTCCGAATTTTATGCGGAGGATATGATTACACGTAATAAAAGAAAAACAAACTTAAAAAGTTTGTCGCTATATATAAGTTTGCACGCTAACACTGCTTTTGACTATAGGCATTTTTTCCCGTAGGTCTTTTGAACTAGCCAAAATTTACATTACTAGACTGACTGCAAATACAAAAAAAAGTAAACAAGTTCTTGTTATGAATATTTCCTTTTATTAGGAATAGTGAAAAGTGACTCAATTTAGCTCAGTATATAACAATTTAGCAACACATATTTACTGTGTTTTCACACATTTTTATTGGGCGCTATTTTGTTCCATCATAATGGAATATTTTACCAGTTTCTATCTATGCCACCCATGATTTTTGGACATAACTTAAAGTGAATTCAATAAATAGTTTTTGCATTGACACATACCGCCATTTTATTACGCCATGCTGAATTCGTACCAGTTTACCCCTATGTCGTATTTAATTTTCCTGCAAAATTGGATGGGGATTGGGAAATTAGTGGAATAAGATTTTGTTTACGTTGATTTTTCCAAAATTTTATTTGCCTTCATTTTGATCCGTAATCTTGAATTGGTACCAGTTTATCCCTTTATCACACTTAATGCTTGCACAAAACTTGAAATTAATCTTATAACTGACAGATAGACAGACAAACCGACACATAGCCGGACAATAATAAAACGTATTTTGAATGAAAATGAAAATATTAGGCGGTGAGATATTAACCTCTAGAGTAAGTGGTGCCATCTATAGGAACAAATGCGTGGTTTGCTGCTTATACCTCTTTAGTAATGTTTAAAAACATTCTATAGATAAATTGAAAAACTACGGCTCCAAAGGTATGAAGTTCATGATATCGGCTTTTTTTGGCAACATTGTTAATAATAAACAATGAAAGCCTGAGTATGTCGCGCTTATTCAATTTATCTATATAATGTTTTTAAACATTACTAAAGAGGTATAAGCAACAAACCTAGCATTTGTTCCCATATTTGGCACTCTTACTTATGCGTTAATATCTCACTGCCTAATATTTTCATCGTTTTTATTCAACATTCCGTTGAGTGTTTCACAGCATTTCTACCACGTGGCTGCACTGGCCTGATAAGCCCCATATAGGGTGAAACGTTGCCAATCATGCCGGTAGGTAGATATATATATATATATATATATATATATATATATATATATATATATATATATATATATATATATATATATATATATATATATATCAAAAAGCAAAAATATAATTTTTGCATGTAAGCGGCCTATGAGAAGACATTGCTTTCGATTGTGTCACAGGATACCCTTCCTCGCGATCGATTTCTGGGTCTTTACCCTCATCAGGCAGGCTTGTATCCAAGGAGATCTCAATTAAGAAATCATCGATGTGACACAATCAAAAACGGAAACGTCTAAGTAAGTGGAAAAGTTCCACGAGCCAAGCATAACGCTTGGCGCCACCTATTGGGGCTCCAGAGAGTTTCAGCTACAACCCATAAAGATTTTGGTGAATGCATTTAAAATGCGTGGTAAAACTGAAAAGGAGCTTTCACACACCTTTATTGAAATTTCTTGGCCGGAAAAGGATATATGTAGCAAAAAGCAAAAATATAATTTTTGCATGTAAGCGACCTATGAGAAGACATTGCTTTCGATGGTTGCACAGGATACCCCTCCTGGTGATCCTGATCGATTTCTGAGCCTTTTCCTTTTTCAGCCAGGCTTGTATCCAGGGAAATCTCAATTAAGAAAGAATCGATGTGACACAATCAAAAACGAAAACATCTATGTAAGTGGAAAAATTCCACGGGCCAATGTTTTTTTACGTATTCAAAAGTGACGTCATTTTAAGAGTGGGTTTTATATAAAGCTTTCTTGTGGCAAGAGTTGAATGAATTATAGTAATTTAGTGCTTTTTTCTGGTATTGAAGAATAGTAAGAAGGGTTTTAATGTAAAACTATGTGGATTTTTAGTACCAAAGGGATTTTATTTTAGAAAAAAAATGGATGCGGATATTGTTGCTAAGGAAAACACAATGTTAGTTTTTAGCATGGAAGATTTCATATCGTTTTTGCTTTAAAATTTTAAAAACTTGCAGAGAAAGTTCCTAAATTAATATATTTAGTTGAATTTACTATTAATCATGTTTTGATACAATGCATTTAATACTTAACAACGAACGAAACGAAAGCTTTCACGGCTTTGGTCAATTCCGCAATTCACTGTTCAGATCTCGTAGAGTAAAGTTCCTGAACATGCTTCGTGGAAGCAAAGGTGAAACGTCGGATAGTAATTCTAATTTGAATCCCAATAAACATTATTACTTAACACTTATTAATAAAAGTCGTTATAAAAAAACTGAGATTCTGATACCTGTAAAATAGAAAAAAATTAGACATAATAAATAAAGGCAATTGTTTTTCTCCTTAGATAACGTCGATTAAAAAGTTTATCCTATCGTCAAAACCATTGGAGGACACCCTGTATATATTTAGAATCCGATACTTAGGTTTTTTTAAAACGAATTTGAATGTAGGTTAATTTCTTAAAAAATAAACTTTGTGTGGCAGCGCTCTTACTAAATGTCAAATTGATTTTTAAAAAGTATTTTCAAATTCTTTAAAGAAATTACAACAATTGGCGATTTCAATTTTTTTAAATGGTTATTTAAGGTAATAAAATGTGGGTGTTCACTTCATGCTAGTTTACCCTATGAAGGCACGGAACAGTAAAACGTATAAAAACATATCGTTTTGTGTGTTGTTGACAAGCACTCGATATTTCGCCAGTTTATTCGACTCGTCGGAACCTTTATTATTTGCAATGAATATTTCTTGCCCGCATAGCTTCTCTAAATCACAATTCGTACTCCAGAATATACTTATTCTTAGGGAGCATTGATGATGAAGTCGAAAGTGCATTGTAGTGATCCTTTGACGACTGACAACTCATATAATACAATTTATACAGAATTTGTTTCAATATTTTAATACGACCAAGGTCTGATCAGACAATTGAATTTTAGTGTCAGGGCCAGTAGGCCCCTACCTGTTTTTTGTTTTGTAAGCGTATAAATAAATAAAACTGCTAGAGTTAAGGTCTAAGTTTTAGTGGTATTTTGTTTAGTTCTTCGCCGTAGTCATCGTGTTCAGCTTTCCCACACACATTGCTTATACAATATTATCTGCTTTTCCATTTTACTCTTTTAATCCACAATGTCGACAGCGAAACAGTCAGTAAATCATTCGGATCCGAGCGGGAACAAGGTAGATTTATGGTTTCTTCTCCATGCAAACTTTACTTGTGCGTTGGATTCACTGATTTACTTCAGTAAACTTGTACCTATGGAGAATATTTATTTATATACGCATGTCGTATAAATATGAATAATTTTTGGTTTAATTAGCTGCTAAAAATTTACTAGAAAATTAAATTAAGAAAAAATCAAAATCATATCAAGCCTTATTACCTTACGGAAAAGAGGATACATGGCGAAAAGTAGGCCAAGAAAATAATATAAAAATTATTTAGGTCATGTGACAAGGAAAATGACTATATGAATTGCTAGGTACAATCAAACAATGTCATTTTACAAAAATGCATTTAAAAAAATCATCAATCAGGCGAATTGCTCTTCTTTGGACATAATTAAGGATATTAAGGATTGAAGGAGAGACTTGCTCCTCATATAATAATAATATCAATCGTCTTTTATTAGCAAAAAAGGCTACAATTAGGAAAAAAAAAATACAATTCATTTATGAGAAGATATTTTACATATACTTTTCGGCTCTTGTAAAGAATTTTACCCATGGAATTTAACAAATTTAAAATATACATTTGAAAGATTACCTTTTTTTAATAGTTCCTATACACAAAAATTGATGGATCAGGCACTTTTTCAAATTATATCCAAAAAAACTAAGATTTCGGAAGGTTGCACTGAACTTGTTTTTGGCGTATCGCTAAAAACATATTTTTCACAAACTTAATTTATGAACTACGTAAAAGACTGATTATATTATAATGCTTTATAACACCAAAATTATTATTTCTATCTAAAAGTTAGAAGTAATTACAGCTGCTAAATAAAGAGAGAGCGGGAGTGTCGTCTGTTGGACGGAAATCCAGTGTGCTGGGGATGCTACGTTGCCAAGTTTATTTTATATATGATCTATATAAATTATATCAGAAAAACAAAATACATTTGTGGGTTGTGGATCGGTACCAGCAGGAGCGCGAAGGCACTAGGTGGATTTGTACCGGGTTAGCACCAGGTTAGGCGCCGTAGGCGTCATCGTTAAAGCCCTAAAAAACGAACAACGACGCAGGGCATCACTGGCGAAAGTCAGTGATGCCCCGCCTGTTGATTAGTGTTGACCGCACTAGGTAGATTGGTACCGGGTTAGCACCAGGTTAGGCGCCGTAGGCATCACCATTAAAGCCCTAATATAAAAGACAAACGACAGCGAAGTACATCACTGGCGAAAGTCTAATATTTGGGATCGGCACAGGGATCCAAATGCGTTACTGTCGGGAGACAAACGTGAAAAATTTAATACAATACAATAATGTAAGTTTAGCAACAATGCAAGATAGCCTTTCTTCAAATTGTCATATTAAGGAATATGGCGTATTGAAATGCAGTGAAAATATCGAATTTCTTTTTGGTTTTTTAATAGAAAAAGTGGTTCATCCATTTCTTTTATTTTCTTAAAACAGTTAAATCAAGGTAAACTTTCTATTTTATATTAAAAAATTATCAAATTCCGTGGGTTTAATTGTTTACAAGACCCTATACTTTTCATTTTTATTGGGCGCCATTTTGTTTCATGAAGATGGATTCCCACCAATATTTTACCATTTTCTTTCTACCTATGTCACACTTAAATTTGGGTATAATTTAAAATAAATTCAATAAATAGTTTTTAAAATTTAAAGTTAATTGAACAAAATTTTTTTTATTCCGTTGATCCGCAAATATTTCCTAACCCCAAATAATACACCACTTTAACACAACAATAAGAAGACCGTTAACGAAAACTATATGTGTCCTGAGGATGCAACAATAAAGTTCCGAAACGTCGAAAATTTAAAAATAGTGTTTTTTTACTGGATCCTAACGCCAAATAATACACCACTCTAATATAAAAACAAAAGGATCGTTACCGAAATCCATTTAGAAACTTATTATCTGGGAAATAACTACGGGGCAACGTAGTAGATAAAGACTGAAAATATGGGTTTCGTGCAGAATATACAATTTATGTGTCCTGAGGATGCGACAATAAAATAGTGAAAAGTCGCCAGTTTGAAAAAGTTTATTGTTTTTTTGCTGGATCCCAACCCCAAATAATACACCACTCTAACATAACAACAAGAGGATCGTTAACGAAAACCATTTAGAAACTTAATATCTGCGGACCAGCGTAGTATGTAAAGACTGATAACGTGGGTTTCATTCAGGATTTAGAACTTATATATCGTCGGTGAATCCGCAAAACCTCGTATGAGACATTTTTGACAAAAATCAGATTTTTTCGCCATTTACTTCTATGTACCTTGATGCACATAACTGTAAAACCTTGTATACTTTAATTAAATTGTTTCTGAAATATAGACAACCATCAATACATGGAATCAGGCAACTACGTCTAAAAACTCGTATGAGCCTGTATTTGCATTAAGTGATTGCAGGGTTGAGTCGCGCTCTTGAAAAAATATTAGTTTTTAGTGATTTAAATAAATTTTATAATAATATAATATTATCTAAGCACAAGTGATCGACGCGACGTTCCTTAAAGGTAAGTGACTAATTTTTAATAAACATTGCTTGTTAAATAAGTATATTTTTCTTAAAATCCTCCTTGAAAAATAATGTTTCCGATTCGCGCTTTTGCCCCGCCAAAGAAAATCTCTTACGAGCTTTTGGTCAGGTCATAAGTGGTTTTCTCTAAAGTAAAATTGCTCACACGTGTTTTTGTTCAGATATAGTTGAATATAAAAATATAAAATATTATATAAAATGACTAAAACTAAAATAATTAGGGTCTGATATTTGACGGTTAAGAAATTCATTTCTAAGCTAGGTGCATCATAAGAAATTTGAAACCTCAAACTCTCTTAGGGGGATTTTTTTCTTTCTGACATTTTTAACGAAATTAAATAAATAGATGTTCCTATGCAATATAAAAATTAGACAAATTTAGGGCATATTACTAATTTTTTAATATGTCAAACTCCGTTTTTTTTGTTTATCTGTTACTTTTAGAATTTTTCATTCCACAAAAAATTTGACTCGCATGTTAGTTGCTTTTGATATTTTTTATAGTATCATATTTTTATTCAGTACTGAATACTGAAAATTAAAATAAAAATCATATTTTTTATTAAAGGATTATTTTAAAATAAATTTCTGAATACTGACTATTTAGACATTTATTTAAATTTAATCTTTTAATTAAAATAAATGATATTTAATTTAGTTTTCCTTGTTACAGGAAAATGGCATCTGCTAGAAGTCTTTTGATGCTAAAATTGGCCAAAGAAAATTAGAAGAGTCAATAGCTCGTAGACTGTCAAGAGAAAGATAAAAATACAAATATTAAAATACTGCAAATTATTCACCTAAACGATAAAATTCAGGCTTATAAAGAAACCGAAAATATGAATACCGAAATCTTACAAAAAAATTATACAAGTCAGGACCAAATTAACCTTATTAATTTAGGAGATCAGCCTACAGAAAATATATACATCGGTGAAAACATTAACATTGAAATAATAGATTACCCAAACACTGATGAAAAGTTTGAAATTAACGCTAATGAAGTATTGATGGAAGAACCAGAAACAACGTATACAGAAATGTTACCACTAAGCTACGATGAAGAAGACAATAATGACAACAATGGCTCACACAGCAGTGGTGATATAAAAATATCTCAATTTTGACATTCAATCCGAACTTTTGCGCACAGACTCAGCAAGTACTTCTTCAGCTAAACACAAACTACAGACCATAACGCCCCCAACCCTGCTCCAGAAGATGTTGTAGACAATGCAAAAAAGAAAAAAGGATTAACAATGGACAAAAGGCAAAAGGAGAAGAGAAAACGTTTGATAGGACAGGAATAAGAAGGATTAAAAAAAGTTTATGGAAAATATAGCTATCAGAAAACTGGAGAACCGAGAAAACTTAATATAAGGTGTAATTCCAACAAGTGTGCTTTAACCAAACGACGCTGTTCTGATTTTACCGAAAGAAAAAGGAAAGATATATTCGATGCTTTCTGGACTAAAATGACATCTTGGAATAGCAGAAAAGCCTATGTTAGTACGTTAGTCGATATTACACAAAGTAAAAAGCAAAACGACAATTCTAGAAGATCTGTTACTGTGCTCATAGCTTAATGGAAAGAAGAAACAGGGATATTTACCTACCTTCAGATTACGTAAAGATATGTAGAGAAGCTCGCCCTACAAAGCCCTTTCATGTCAAATACCTAACTTTTAGTGAGTTTCTAAATTTGACAGAAATTAAATATTACGGTAATATCAGACCTGGTTACAAAGTAAGCGATCCAACTGTTTCGGATATCAGGTCCTTACAATATGACCCAAAGGGAGAGATCACCTATAAATTGAATTATTCAGATAAATGGAAACATTATATTAAGAGACAGAAAGACTTAAAATTAAGGCTGACAAATAGGGTAATTCCGGGAGAGATGAACCACCGCCTGAGATGGGCCAGTCTCCTAATTCTAACAGAAGACGTTAGAGGGAGCGAATTTCAATGCTATCCCCTGCCCAAACAAGCGTCAGTCGTAGTTGAACAGCCGTAACCATAGTACCCGTTTTTTGTCGGTTGATATTATATTTTTAATTCAAGATGGTGTTTAGCGGGTTAGGGACATAAATCAAACCTCAGTATTTTAAAAATTGGCCGTCGTTTCGACGATTTATTTGTCGTCTTCTTCAAGGCTGAAAGAGATCATTTTTTTTATTACAGTATGGCCGCTCATAGGATACAAACAAAAATTTAATAAAGTATCACAAGGCTAACAACACTAACTGAATATTTTTAAATCAATCTAAAAAACAATGTTTGTGTTAGTCTTAGGAAATATAATTATTCGATACTAAAGAGTTATTATTTTTTATTTTTAAATAGATTTTTTTCTTAAATATAAACCATATACATATGGAAAACAAATAAATACGAACAAAAAGGTAACCACAACAACATAAAAAGGACATTTAGCCGGTCTCGAAGTTTTAAAAAACATTCAAAAAGGATTATTCAGAAAAACAAAAAACGCAAATAAACAACTCCGGAACCCACTGCAGCAAAACGACGACTAATGGTTTGGTTTATAAATTAATATTTCTTATCAGTCTGTACAAATAAAAAAGGGACAATTATTAGTTTATTTGTTTGTTTTTTGTTTTTCTGAATAATCCTTTTTGAATGTTTTTTAAAACTCCGAGATCTGCTAAATGTCCTTTGTTCTTTTACTTGTTTGCCACCTTGTGTTTTAATGTATTGCGGTGGTAATCATCATTTGTGTTCTATGGAGAAGTATAATTATATTAGTTGTATTTTTTACGTGAGCCTCTAATTCTAAGGAATTAGGTAAGTGAAATGTCACAAATAATAATACTTATGAACCCTGAGTTTCCTTTTATTATTGTTATTTAATTTGTCTTTTTATGTTGTTGTGGTTACCTTTTTGTTCGTATTTATTTGTTTTCCATATGTATATGGTTTATATTTAAGAAAAAATCTATTTAAAAATAAAAAATAATAACTCTTTAGTATCGAATACTTATATTTCCTAAGACTAAAACAAACATTGTTTTTTTAGATTAATTTAAAAATATTCAATTAGTGTTGTTAGCCTTGTGATACTTTATTAAATTTTTGTTTGTATCCTATGAGCGGCCATACTGTAATAAAAAAAAATGATCTCTTTCAGCCTTGAAGAAGACGACAAATAAATCGTCGAAACGTCGGCCAATTTTTAAAAAACTGATGTTTGATTTATGTCCCTAACCCGCTAAACACCATCTTGAATTTAAATTGAGGGAAACTACTTTCACACACCATGCATTATATTTTTAAGTTTTAACACCTGGTGAAAATTTCTGTACCTGATTTTCAGGTAGCCATTTTGTCTAAATGTGAGTATTAATTGGCAATTTCTTGTTAAACATTTGAAGCCTGGTATCTATTCTAACTAGTGTCCGTAGTATAAACATCGAAATGCAATTAGATATTTTGTTTTGGAGTGGTCCATCTATACCCGAAATTTCGGATAGATGAACCGGTTTGAATTGAATTATTTTTTTTAGAATGCCTACAAATCACCAAAGAAAGCTTAGTGCAGAAAGAGCTATGTGGTCGGAAGATGACATTAAAAACGCCATAGAGGCAATAAATTCAAACACAATGGGGGTTAACACCGCCGCCAAGCATTTTAATATCCCTAAAGCTACTTTACTTAGGCGAAAAAAGTCTGGAAGTTAAAAAAACAGGGCCATTGGGCCCTTCGTTCACTCTAGGGAAGGAAAACGAGGCGAAATTAGTAGCCCATATTAAAAAACTTGAAAAGTTTGGTTTTGCTCCCACCCGAAATGACGTCTGGCAAATGGCTTTTGCTCTCGCTGAGCAGTTGAATTGAAGCACCGTTTTGATGCATCTACTAGGATGGCAGGCTATGACTAGTTGCACCTTTTTCTAGTCGCCATTCAGATTTAAGCATATGAGTTGCTCAAGGTGTCTCAATAAACCGTTCAACTGCACTGTGTCGTGACACTGTGAACAATTACTTTGAACTGTTGGAAAGTATTCTCAACGATAATCAACTCTTTGATAAACCACGTAATATTTTTAATGTTAACGAAACTGGATTACAACTCAATAATAAGCCAGGACAAGTCATAACAGCTAAAGGCAGCAAAGCGGTGACGTCGATTACATCGGGAGAGAGAGGTGAGACAATAAGTGTGATAGCTTGTTGCAATGGCGAAGGTACATTTCTCCCACCTTACTGTATTTTTAAAGGGAAAAACATAGAGGAGGAATTTTCATCGGGCATGCCACCAGGCTCTGTTGTTCGCATGTCCCAAAAATCTGCTTATGTGAACACAGACATAATTTTTAACTGGCTGGAAGAACACTTCATGCCTAGAAAACCGTTGGGTAAAGTGCTCTTAATTTTAGATGGGCACATATCCCATTGCAATATTTGCGAAATGCTTGAATTTGCCGAAGAAAATGGAATAATTATGTTGTGTCTTCCACCTCACACCACCCACTATCTACAGCCTCTTGATAGGGCTGTATTTAAGTTGCTGGAAACACATTACTACGTAGTTTGCAACAATTTTTTAAAAATAAATCCCAGCAGAAAAATTGGGCGGCTTCAGTTCGGTCAACTATTGGCAGAATCATGGGCAAAAGCAGCTGGAATTATTCCCTTTTCACCTGAAGCCATCCCCGATTATGCCTTTTTATCTGAGGAGGTTAATAAAGCAGCTCAGCAAGTAACCAATGCCAGAGACAATGAGGTTAATTATTTCATATTTAATGTGATTTAAATTATTAATCCTTCTTTATCTTCAGATGGTAACAAACATCACTGAAGAAAATATACAAATTTCAACAACTGACATCACCGATGATGTTCAAAAATCAGAGCCGAAAAATAAGGTAATTATTGTTCATAGAAAATTTTGTTGCTAATTACCCTACCTAATTTCCTCGTGTAATACTTTTTTATTTTCCTGAATGTTGCAGATTACAACAACTATTTCTACCAAAGAAAATCCTGCACGATCTTCCAAATCAGTTGTTGCTCAACCCGGGTGTTCTCATTGGGACCCACTTCCAAAAATCCAGCACAGTATTACTTGCTCAACTAAGCCATCAAACGTGAAAAACAAAGCAGTATCGCCAAATTGTTCAGGCCAATAAGATGAAGATATAACTCCTGGAAAAATGTTGGATATTATTAGTCCAATCCCGAAAATTACCGAAACTGTAGTTAATGTGAAGAAGCGAGGTCGTGCACTCGCTCAAGTCCTTACGTCACCTGAAAATATTGAGCTGAGAAAAACTCAGAAAAAGAACGTAAATAAGAAAAAAATTAAATTGAATGATAAAAAAACAATGAAAACATCGATGATTACAAAAAAGAGACCAAAAAAGAAACAGAAGCGCTAGAAGAATGGGAAGAAAACAATTGCGCTGGTTGTGGAGAAAACTACAGTGTTACAAAGAAGACCGATGACCGGATAAAGTGCATTATATGCACCCGATGGCTTCACGAGTCGTGCCTAAAATATAAAAATATGTGTGATAGGTGTGGCAAAAAAGCTTCTACTTCTTGTTAAAACCATATGAAACTGTTATTTATAATATTATTAGGTACTAGTGAGTTTACTTTTTATACTTTTTTATTATGGTCCATCTCACCCTGTGCGGTTCATCTACCCCAGCTATGGTGATTCAACTAACCCCCAGATTCAGGGAGAGTTGGACCATATATCGATTTTTTTGTTTACTTTTTTGTAGAAAAATGCGTTTCATTTTTGAGTTTTTATTTCTGTTTAAGTTTAGAGTAAGTTGTTTGATTTGTCATAAGATTTTTTTCAATTGAATAAAGCTATTTTTCCATGGAAAATAACCAAAATAAAAAAGGTGGTTCATCTCTCCCGGAATTACCCTATGAACATTTACAAATCCTTAAAAGGGAAATGGACTCCATTTTCTGGTCATTCTATGATGATCTGCCACACGCTTAATTAATGTGTTATATATTTTCTAAGATTTATTTGGTTATGATAAGTACTAAATGTTTTATAGAAACCTTTTGTTCATTTATGTACTAAAAAAGTTAAATGTACTAAAATATATTTTTGTATAAAACCTCGTATTTAATCATTCTCTGCCAAAAAAGCTACATCAAAACCTTGTATGTAATCCTGACTAAAAAGAACAAATCTTTTATTAACATAAATTTTTTCAATTCAAAATTCATTTGTACCATTTAGTTCAAGAAAAACCCTAAACGGAGAGCTAATAAATAATCTTTTTCATCTCCTGTAAAGTTTCTTCTCATACGACGTTTTGCGGATTCACCGACGATATGTGTCCTGAGGATGCAACAATAAAATAGCAAAACGTCGACAGTTTAAAAAAGTTTGTTGTTTTTTTACTGGACCTCAACCTCAAATAATACACCACTCTAACATAAGAACAAAAGGATCATTAACTATTTAGCCACTCAATATCTGGGAAATATCTGCAGGCCAACGGAGTAGGTAAACACTGATAATATGGGTTTCATGCAGGATATATAATCTATGTCTTCTGAGGATGCAACAATAAAGTTGGAAAACATCGACAATTTTAAAAAAGACTTGCTTTTTTTTTTTTGGATCTCAACCCCAAATAATACACCGCTCTAACAATTTTTTTTAACATATTACTAGGTCATCCTCACATAACTCTTAATTTTTGGTCAAAATTTGGAGTCAATCGGGTAAGTACAGTATTTATGCTATGTCCCGAACAAATAGACAGACAGACAGGCCGACAGACGAAGTGACGGAATTGATAAAACATGACTTTTACAACCACCTACAGAGCAATATCCAATAGGCATATTGGCTCATATTTGTCAAATAATTAAAAAAAAATTGTCTGACTATATAGCACAATAACAAACTGGCGCGATCACATAGCCTGACCAACTGTGTAATGTGTATGTGCC
The DNA here is from genome assembly GCA_030620095.1 of Kuschelorhynchus macadamiae. Classification (NCBI taxonomy): domain Eukaryota; kingdom Metazoa; phylum Arthropoda; class Insecta; order Coleoptera; family Curculionidae; genus Kuschelorhynchus; species Kuschelorhynchus macadamiae. Next base: position 36,782 of record JAUTXW010002846.1, on the reverse strand, counting down.
GGAAACCCGACCGCTACCCAGTCAGTCACGTGTTCAAGTGCTGCAACTTATATTTTTATTCAGTAAACTTTGCTAGTGTTTATAGCTAAAATTTCATGTCAGTCAACATATTTATTTGACCCTTACGCGGATAGGTTACAATGTTTAAAGTCGAGATGAGGTTTTCGAAACTAAACAAAACAAGGCCCTAATCTCATCTCGTCTCGACCATGATTTCGAGAAGAGATGAGACGAGATTAGCCAAAGTCGAGACAATGCCTTAGTTCATCTCGTCTCGTCTCGCGGCATTACTAACTGTCTAGTCTGCTATATATGCAACTAAAAGGTTATCGCCAATTGAACTTATAACAAAATATACCATCATAAATAAACTCGTCCATTCTTATAAAATCTTTATTTTGTACTTACGACTTTGTGAACATTTGATATTTTCAGATATGATAAAATTAATCTAAAAGCACTATTGTATTTAAGATACAACAATTGTAATTTTTTTAATTGATAGATAATGTTTCAACATACCAAAAGCTATTTAAATCTGAAAAACTAGATTTTTGTAGAATCTACATATTTTCTTAGCAGGGCAGTACTGCCCAATTAGAATAGAATGCAGAAAAAATAAATGCAACCTTTAAATAATAGGCATTTCGTACATATTGTGACTCTAAAAATAAATTTTCTTTGGATCCCTTACGTTTGTTGTATTGCTTGTAACCTGTGTAGGCCGTAAGTCATTCGCTGAAAGGGAACTCCATTGCTCACGGTGTAGATATTTCAATTAAATGTGTTGAAAATTGCCTTAGGACAGGTATATTGAATATGTGTGTAACCTGTAAGTGGAAATGTAAATAAGATTAATCGATGCGAACTATGTTATAGAAATATACGCTTTACGCTACAAATTCTGATTTTGTTATGCAGGTATGCAATATTTCATTAGTTGGTCAGTATTATTGAGATTTAAATATTTTTTTAAAAAAGCCCGTTCACTTTTGTTTCGCGTTGATTAGCAATCAGAAGACAATTTTTTCGGGGACGTTTCCCTAATTTAATTGCTACGCTTTTGCCCTTTTTTTAATGATATTTAATATCTATTCTATAAAAAATCTAGTAAACACAATTAAAAGACCCAAATGACATATTTTTCTCAGTTATTTTTGTATTACATCATTTTTCTATTGATCCGTTAGGCAACCAGATATGCATTGCTATGCATATATTTTTTTTCAAACTAGTTGCCAAATCAATGTTTAAATAAAGGCTTTGATCCTAAAATTAAAAAATGGCCCAAGGAACTGAGAATTATTAAATTATAAAGAAGGGTATAGTGAATTTTGGTGGTGAATAACTTGAAAATGAAATACCGCCGAAAAAACTAATTTTAAATTGGTAATCAGAGCACCAAGACCTCCGAGCAGTGGCGGCTCGTGGTGAATTATATTGGGAGATCAATAATAAATTTAAAAATAGGCATACTTAAAATAAAAATAAATATCTTACATTTAAATTGAGTTTCAAATTCTCTTAAAGTTCAGGTCTACTCTTCGTTCTTTAGAATTGGAAAAATGCTGAATGACACGTTCGCTAAAACTGCACATTCCTTTTATAAATGATTTCTCGATACTTAACATTGCTAAAGCGGATAGTCTATCTTGGCCCATGGTGTTGAGTAGAAAAGTCTTTATTCTAATTAATGTCGAAAAACAACGCTTGCTCTCAACAGTTGTCATTGGCAAAGTACACAGTAAAGTTTATATTTTGACGATTTCAGAAAACATATCACTTCTTCTTCAAGTGCCGTACCCATATTCGGGCGTTGGCGATGGTCAGTGAGTGCCTTGAAACCTATCTAATATCAAGATGTATATGGTTTCTTGAATGCACTACACTAGACCATTATACTAGAGAATGTGTTCTACGTAGTGGTTTCCCGTTGCCTTCTACGCAGTTGTGTCGTGTAGTGTATGTGTTGAGTAAGAGGCCTTGTTACTGTTCGCAGTCGACCCCAACATATCACTTAGGTTATTATTTATAAAAAGTTGAAGTACTGAAATAGCTCCAGAACTTACACGAAAATCAGCACGATCATAAATAACCTGCAGTTCAGTTTTTAGTTTTAAGTAATTTATACAAGGAAAGTCTTTTTTAACTAAATTTAAAATATTATCTGGAAAATTATTGTTGTACTTTTCAAATTGATCACTATAAAATAGTTAGCTGATCATTAAATGATCACTGAAACTAAAGCGATGGTGCATTTAGAAATTATTATGGCACAAACCTCCAAAGCCACCCGACGTTTAGAATCTTCATTCTTACGTAGCCGTTTACTAGCATTAGATGAAATTGAAGGCATTTCTGAAGATAGGTCGTTTAAAATTTTATCGCGAAATGCTTGGATGGAACGCTTAAAGGACTATATCTATTTTTTTACTAATAAAACATCGATAACACGTTTTTGAAGTTCATTAAAAAGTATTTCACAACGAGGCATTATAAGATGGAACAAGTTCAAGCAAAATGGCATCTTCTTCCACTTCAATTATTTTTTCTAAACATAATAAAGTGTCTGCCTGATAAACAAACACAGTTTCTACACAACGTACATTGAAGTACCACCTCATGGGAGCAGCTTTAGGTAAGCGAACTTTAACTAACTCATCACGAACTGCTGTGCGCTTTGGAGATCGACTAAAGAATGTTGAGAAACCGTGTAAATTTGCAAAGAAAACTTATACATTTTTGTCTAGATTTTCTAATTCATGAAGAATTACGTCTGTAAGGTGTGAAGCTGTGGTCTCTAAAGGATTTACAAATTTAACAAATCATTCATGGACACAGTGGCGGCTCGTGAGTATATTGAAGGGTGAGGCTACATGAGGTTAATTTTGTTTAAATGTGAATAAATTTCCACGTCACCCATGAGGTATTATTCTGCGACGCGTTGACCTTTTTTTTTAATGGAGGTCATCGCCAATAGCCCTACTAAATCATTAAAAACTAAAAAAATAAACTCTAAAAAAAGTAAACAAAACAAGTAAAATATGTACACCTATCACTAAAATATAGCGGTGATTGCGATAATAAAAACATAATTTAGTTTATTAAAACTTAAAATAAATAGTTGTATGAAATAAGATAAAAAAAACTACTTTTTGTACATTAAATCTATACGTCTGTCTTTTAAGGTTGCAAATTTATCTATAATTTGGTCGTAAAAGTTTTGGTCTTCACTAAGTTCTGACAGTAATTCCTGCTCTATTGACATCATTGCTAAACCCGAAAGCCGTTCTTGTGTCATTGTGTTTCTTAGGTAGGTTTTGATCCGTTTAAGACATGAAATATTTCATTCGGCCGATACACTTGTTGCGGAAATAGTTAAAACTAAATTAAAAAGCTTATATGCTTCCGGAAAAATTGCTTTAAAATCTTTAAATAACAAAGCTAGACTTTTTCGACATCTAAATTTGTTCATCCCTATACAATACAGAAAGCTCATTCTTTAATCTATCTCTGTCAAAAATGTTTGGATAATTTTTTAATAAATTATTTAATAAGTCGTCTGGAAAGCATTTAACATATTCCGAATATTTTGTGCAATCGACTAAAGCAAAGAAATTTAAATTATTTAAATTTTCAAACCTCGTCCCTAATTGAAGAAATTATACAATCTATTATTTCGAAATATAATATTTTATATTTAGTAAAAATATCAAAGTCGCTAGAACATTGCCCTCGACGTGTGTTAGTTGGCAGAATAGTGGCTTTTTTAGCAATATTGAAAAGTTCTTTGAAATGGTCCTCGTTTCTAAATTCAATAATTCATTGCTTGGCAAGGTTTATTTGCGAAATGCAGTAATTTATATCTAAATGCTTTAACTGTAATATTTGAAACAGTACATCAGTGCAACTAAAAATTTGTTTATAAATATGCGTTAAAGGGCAAAATTCGAAATCATTAAAATGCTTTAGAAATCCTTTTGCACCATTAATAGATTCTGTTCCAGAACTTAAGTCATTAATAATAGTTTCAAATACTATAATTAAATTGTCCCATTCATTAGCCACTAAGTTTAAAATTTTAGACCGTGTATACCATCGCGTTTCTACAGCTCGCGGAATTCTTTTACCTACTATCTGATTAAGCACAAAAGACCGTTTTGGCGATTAGTGGAAATAATTTGGTATTCCTAATAAAGTGGCAAAAAATATACGACTTTGGGTAATCAGTTTTGTTCCCTGTTGTAAAACTAGATTTAATCTGTGGGCGCAACAATGAGTAAACATAGCTAAAGGAGCAATAGATCTAACTTTTGTTTGAAGCCCATTTATTTCACCTACCATAACACTAGCCCCATCGTAACACTGCGCGACCAATTTATTTTTAAAGTCATAAGGCTCTAAGCTGTTTTGTATTAAATGAAAAAGGCTCTCTGCTGTTCTATTATCGCTAACGTCAAAAAATCCTAAAAATCTTTCTTTTAAAGATCCGTTGGTCACATACCTAACTGTTATCGAACACTGTGATTTTTCTGTTATATCAGTACTATCATCCGCAATTACGCCAAAAAAACAACAATCGGTGTCATTGATTTCTTTTTTTATATATTCTTGAATATAGTCATGTATGCAACCAATTAGTTCATTTTGTATAGTCTTAGATTGTCCCGTAAAAATATTACTAAATTTAGCACAATGTTCAGTAAGTTCGGCATTTCTTTTTGCCACGGTTAAAAGAATCTGTTGTTTCATTATGACCTCGAAATGCCAAGTCCTGTTTACCCAAAGTAATAGTAACATCAATTAAATAATTTAATAATAAACGGTTTTTTCGAAGATTTTCATTATAAACAATTTTATTAAGGCTTGCATTTTCTTGTAGTGCATCCGCAATAGTCGCCCTATTTTGCTCCAGTCTTGTAAGTGCTACCGAATTTTTAATATGCTCTCTTGAACTTTCATGCGATTTTACTGCTCGTGAAAAATTTTTTAAATCCGAATATCCGCCCCCTGAACTCCAATTATTTTTGACGCAACCTAATAAAATACAAGGCCAACAATATAAGCTTTCTTTATAAATACTTCCGCATAGCCACCTATAAGTTTCGTACCAATACTTATCGTTAAATATTGCTAAAATTTTCGGCGTCGGACGGCTACCTAATATCTGTTTCTTTTCAGTTTCGCTTCTTCTTAAAAAAGGCGCTTCAATTAATGAAGCAATAATGTCGTGAATACGATTCATTTCAAAAGCAAAAAGCAAATACAAAAAATGGAACGGTCCAACTTACCAAATCAAAACAAAACAAAAACTTACTCACGCGTATTTATTCACCTTAAAAGACAGAACGCCCTCAATTAGCGATTATCGCAATCTATTTCCTATTTCTTTCTCAGCCGCACGCATCACGTAAAAAGAAGCCGTTGGAATATTTCGCTAGTCATGTGATTTAAATAACCAATAAAAGCATATCCAACCTACAGATTTATCGCCTCAAGAATGCAATAGAAAACGCGTGCATCGGCAATCGCCATCCCGCTCTGTCGTAATCAGGTGACTCGCCGGCATCGGCACCGGCCGTTGATAAATAGGTCAGAAGTCGAAACTCCAAGCTAAAATTATTTCGCCTCATTCGAGAGCACTTTCTTTAGGAATGGGTTTGCACGGATTGCACGGTCGGTTTTTTGATGTGGTCAGAATTTATTTTCTAAAATATTTATTATGGGATTATATTTTGTTTTTTTTTAATGTTATTATGTTGTAAAACTGTTAAAAAGTATATTTCTAATTGATAATAGATAAAAAGTTATATAAAAAAATTCTCTTTTCCTTTATTTTGGGGGTGAGGCGCGGCCTCAGAGGCCTACCCTGACCTACCCTATTATAATAACCATTTGGGTTTTGTTTTTGTTGTTTCTTCTATTCGCACAGCAATATATTTAGCTGACTGAATGTCTCGCTTAATTTGTTCTTCAACCACAGCCAGCATAGAGTCAAGTAGGTCATTTTGAATGGAATTAGATGTTCCTTCAAAGACAGTTGCCTTCTGCATATACTCTTTAAAAATTGGATCTAACTCCTCAACAAAATTTATAAGCCCTCGAAAAACCTCTGGATTTTCAGACAAAGCCGTTTCGTCATGGCCACATAGTGCCAGCTCGAATGCCCCACAAAATTTTATACAATCTATAATTCTGTTTAAAATATAACGATTTTTGGATACATTTTCACTTAAATCTCTAAGGGATTTTCTATAGCTGAGAGCGAATATCAACACTTACGACCGTAGCATAGTTCACCGAACATTTCGTGTGATCAGCAGAACATGTTTGTTTATTTTTTCTTTTAAGTGTTTTAAGTCTTTAACACCGGTTTTGCACCATAATGAGTTCGACGAGTCCCTAGAAAACTACAAACAAACATAACAATAAAATGAGACTTTACAACCACATATCCAGGTAGCTAAATTGTATATGCTTTTGAGAAAGTTTCAATGAACCTCTTTATTTTTGTCTTTAGTGGTTTGTCGCATACTAAGTTCTGGCACAGGGCGACCACTTACCTTGAATTCGGTTATTTTCTTAAAATTAAGTTCGTTAGGACTCTTTAGTTGTTTAATTTTTTAAACTACCGACATTTTATTTCCTCTACATTCACAACTCAAACATAGACCACCTTGAAATTGGTTATTTTTGCAAAATTAAGTTTGTAAGCACTTCTTAGTTGTTTTTTTTTTTGCACTAGTCACTACCAACATTTTATTTCCTGTATATTCCCAACTCACATATGGATCATAAAAATAAAAAAAATATATATTACACAAAACAGTATATAAATCAATTTTCATGGATTAAATACGTCCGAAACAACATCAAGTTAGAATATCGACCGCGCGTTCTCTGAACAATTGTACTGCCGCATGCCGACGTGATGCCGCGACCGATCATTTTTCATATTCCATTTGCTATCACGTTCGGCTGCCGCTCGGTAGCTGTGAAATCTTCGGGTACTTGCATCAAGCTTTAAGGCAATCAGGGCAATTCGGACTGCCAGCCTAGCTTGGTATAGCGTGTTTTATTATGCCTAAGAAACGCAACGAGACCATTCGAACTGCCGCACACTGGGGCCACGGACTACGAAACATGGCAGTAAATCCAAGATACAGATTCATTTAACAAACATAATTTTACATATTTTCAACCTAAAAACAACCAGGGGATGCGAAAACAATTAAAACCTCTTTATATTCCTATTATTATTTGTTATCAAGTCGCCTAGTGTGGCAATTGTTTCGTGACGTTACGCGCGCCCAGTGCATACTTTAAAACTAAGCAGTATTTGATTCATTCTTATGTGAATTCGTGATAAAATATCCAGTGTTTTAGTATGGAGCCTTCATGCTCAGGTATGGATTACTATTTAAGGATATATTGGTTTTGTGTCTAAGCTTTAATTATATAAAGAAAAGACATATATTTTATTATATTCAAAATCTTGCTATTATTGAACATTTTTTCCGATACAGACAGAGTTTCAAAAACAAATTAAGCAATATTAAGGTGTGAGTTCAATGCTTTCATAAAGCCTATTTGTTTTATATTTTTAAATCAATTTACAATATTGCGTTTTTTTGCGCCAATTTCTTAAATCCAGACATCTCTTTATGCAAACTTAATACAGGGTTCACCAAACTCAGTGGCGTACTAGAAGTATGTGGAGAACCATTGAATAGACTACTCTGAAAATTTGTCTCTGGTAATAGATGAACATAAACTCTCTTTTTAAAATATTTTAAACGGCGCGATGTTGCCGCTTCTATATTTAATCGGTGGCAACATCTTTTTTCTAAATGAAAGACCCTGTATATTATTGCATTTTGGTATTGTCCTGAACATTCTAAAGACTTTTTGTGTATGTTTCCTATACCTAGATTCAACTGTTTTCGAGAAAATGGCCGTTGAAAATTGACATTTTTTACCCTTTGGAGCTTTGTAACTGCCAAACGCCTTAACTTTGATCACAAAAAGTGTTTAAAATCTTCAGGAAAATATAAAAATGTTATAATATAACAGTGTTTAATTTAGAAAATGGATGTTGTCATCGATTTAATATAGAAGCGGCAATACCGCGCAGTTTAAAATATTTTAGAAAGACAGTTTATGTTCCTTCCAGATTTGTGTTTATAACGCGACAAGAACTGTATGATATGCTACTTGAGTCTGCATTTCAAGATCTCGAGAGTCAATTTAACTTTTTAAAAGAAAAAATAATTGCTAAAACAAACTGTAGTGGGAAAATATCCTGGATTTGAGTGCCAAAATCGCTACTTTTAAAGTTCAATTCAAATCGCAATGGGCTAAAGCATGTAGGGAGAGGGTGAGATTTTGCAACGATAATCGAAGTTGGTTAGATACAGCCATTTCATTTCCAAGAGCTTTTTGTCAAGGTAAAGAAAATAGCGCGCAGGCGCCTTCGTTTTTATCACAACCATTGTGCCTACCATCTTAAATCTAAAGAAATAAGGTTTGGCAAAATCCTCGGCCAGCTGCTACACGGTTTTGAAGACCACTGAAAACAAATTACGTTCGTGAATATACGGAGCTTTCTCGATTAGCTGTTTATGACAAAAATAAATGTTTTAAAGTCGAACACATCTTAATTTTTACAATGGTGGACGAAAAGGTGTGCAATGCACTAACTAACACTTCATCTACCCAAAAGTGCTACATCTGTGGGGCAACTTCAAAAGAATTTAATATTATTGGTCAAAAGATTAGCAGGGAATGCAACACCATTAATGTGCAGTTTGGTTTATCTATCCTTCATGGATGGATACGTATGTTCGAATGCCTTTTACATATGTCTTATAAATTGCCAATTCAAAAGTGGCAGGCAAGAGAAGACGACAAAAAAATTGTGTCCGAAAACAAATTGCGCATTCAAAAAGAATTCAGAGAACGGAGTGGACCTATAGTAGATCGCCCAAAACCCGGATTTGAAAATAGCAGTGATGAGGATATTGCCCGGAGATTTTTCAAAAACCCACAAGTTTCAGCAGAAATTACTGGCATAGATGTTATGTTAATTGAAAAAATGCATACAATAATGATTGTCGTCTCCAGTGGCCTAGAAGTAGATGTCGAAGCATACAGAAAATTTGATTATGAAACGTCACAGTATTTTGTTTCGAAATACCGTATATCGTATGCCCCCCACCCTCCACTAATATTTTATCCATGGTCCAGAAATAATTTCTTCTGCCTTACTACCTATAGGACAGTTAAGCGAGGAGGCCCAAGAGGCAAGAAATAAGGACTTTAAGCGTTATCGGAAAAACTTCTCTAGAAAATGTAGTCGGGTTAAAACAAATGAGGATATCCTCAACCAGTTCCTCATCAACTCAAATCCTCTCATAAATTCCAAAAGAAGAGTGCCTAGGAAAAAAACTGAAAAACTTTCACCAGCTGCTTTAAATATGTTGATTCAAGACGTGGATGCTTCTAGTGAAACGAATGACGATGATGATGGGAAGAATCTGTTGACGTCAGCGAAGTAGACAACCTTTCTGAGTATGTTAATGATTACTCTAGTGAAGACGAATAGCGGTAAATATGACGACAACGAAAAATTTTTGAATTGTTATGTTAGTAAACCTTTCATGGCCTACACACTTTATTCTCAAAAGTTAATTAAATTTTGTGTTTCAATATAGAATTTTCTGCTAATTTTTTTAAGTTAATTATAATATTTCTGTGTTAATTCTGCGATTAAATTACTTTAAGAACTTAAATTAGCATTTAATTTATTGATAATGATGTCATAACACAAAATAATTAGCTAAAGAGTCTAAATATTGTCTCTTTAATTTAATGCCAAGTTTGTGAGTCCTTGGCCCCACGGTGCACCGCGCGCGGCTAATAGTGTAGCGTATTTAACTTTTCCCAAGTATTACAACTACTAGGAGGGACGGTCAAACGAATAATTTCTGAAATATTTTTGGGAGGTCATCGAGCAAATGACGCTATGGAAGAGCCGCCACTGTCTACGAGTGCAACAAAAATCGATCAAATCAGAGTTGTTAACTACGACAAATTAAAAATAGTTTTTATGCTTTCTAAGCAACGGCTATTTAATATTTTGAGCTTTATTTGCTTAAGAATTCTGTACCGCTTATATATAACTATATGCAAAAAACCTATGAGAATCTTTTATTATGAAGTGTGGCACTATTATCGTTTATTAAAGTTTAATAAATTAGATTATTATGTTTTTGTTATTATTAAAAATTTTGCGATTTTAAATTCATTGTATTCTGTAACTTGTAATCTTTTATTCTTAGAACTGGACATAGAATAATCCTATTTAATATTTGATTGTAATTTCAAGACCATCATAAAATAAAATAAACTCTTATTGTGTAGTATTTGCGTCCTATCTTAGTAATTAGGTTGAAAATTTTCCGGGAATAAAGGACAGTAGTTCTGCTTAAATCTTATTTATTACCAAGCAACGTTTCGATGCCTTTATTGCATCTTCTTCAGGCTACGTAACTGTTTAAGATTTAATCACTACCTTAGTTACAGCACTTTGTAACAAAATGATTGCTGTAACTATGGTAGTGATTAAATCTTAAACAATTACGTAGCCTGAAGAAGATGCAACAAAGGCATCGAAACGTTGCTTGGTAATAAATAAGATTTAAGCAGAATTACTGTCCTTTATTCCCGAAAAATTTTCAACCTAATAAACTCTTGTAATCTTAGAAACTATGAAAAGTTCTTAAGGATTTTGTAAGTAACTTAAAGGTGCCAGCGGAATATTTTTAACTTCTTTGGTTTTTGAGGTATTTTGAAAAAATTGTAATTTCTGCTCGACAACTTCTTAATTTATAATACTTTTTAAAATTCGTAGAAGCCATTTTTCAAGTAGGAAACAATTGTTTCATTCGTTTTTAATTATCGACGATCCGATATTGTGAACCATCAGCAACTTAGTTTTTTTGGTGGGCGCCATATTGAATTATTATAATTTTAAATTGCTTTTTTAAATTAAAAACCACTGATTATTACTATAATTAATTCATTTAATCAATAACCAGTTCAACGATCCATCACACTTGAATATCCGACATGTCATTCGAGATCGTCTTATAAAATTGATATATCTGTCTCTCTTTCTCTCATAGGGCTATTATGGAAAGTATCCGACCCACTTATTTACTGAAGATTGAAGAAGAACTTGATTTCAAAATGTGATATCACAATCAATAGGTTATTAAAAAAACTATTTAAAATTGAAATAATCCATTGTGGCGCCTATAAGAAAAAAAAAGTTAAATATAATCGTCGAAATTAAATAATTAATAAATTAATATAATAATTGGTTTTTACGTGAAAAATTGATTCAAAGACGTTTTTACAGATTTTAAAAATTATTACAAATAAAAAAGTTTCAAAGAGAATCTCACTTTTCAGATTCTTAAATTATCTCAAAAACCAAAAATCACTAAATTGCCTTTACCCGGAACTCCCTCGTTATAATTTTTGTTCAATTCCATCTCATTATATATGTGTTATATATACTGTCTTTTCATTTTTACTGGGCGCCATTTTGTTCCATTATATTGGAGATTCCCACCAATATGTTTAACATTTTCGTTCTACCTATGCCTCACTTGACTTTTGGACATAATTTAAAATAAATTCAATAAGTAGTTTTAACATTGGCACATACCGCTGCTACGTCAGGTTGAATTCGTACCAGTTTATCCCATTTTCACATCTAATTTTTCTGCAAAATTTAAAGTCAATTGAACATGATTTCTTACGTTGAATTTTTAAAATTTTATTTGGCCGCCATTTTGTTTCTCCAACTTAAATTGAAACCCAGATTATCAGTCTTTACCTACTACGTTGGTCCTCAGATACTTCCCAGATATTAAATTTCTAACTGGTATTTCTCAACGATCCTCTATGTTGTAAGAATGGTATATTATTATATTATCATTCAATTAATGCAAGATATGGAATCAATATATCTGTCCTGAGGATGCAAAAATGAAGTTACGAAACGTCAACAATTTAATAACGTCTTTGGTTTTTTACTGTATCCTAACCCTAAATAATACACCACTCTAACATAAAAACGAGAGTGTCGTTAACGAAAACCATTTAGAAACTTAATGTCTGGAAAATATCTGAGGACCAACGTATAGTGTTTATTGGTTTCATGCAGGATATGGCATCTATATATATGTCCTGAGGATGCAGCAATAAATTTGCGAAACGTCGACAATTTAAAAAAGTCTTTTGTTTCTTTACTGGGTCCTAACTCCAAATAATACACCACTCTAATATAACAACAAAAGGATCGTTAACGAAAACCATAGAAACTTAATATCCGGGAAATATTTGCGGAGTAGGTAAAGACTGATCATATGGGGCTCATGAAGGATATAGAACCTATATATGTGTCTGGAGCATGCAACAATAAAGTAACGAAAGTCGACTATTTAAAAATGGACGTTTGTTTTTTTACTGGATCCTAACCCCAGGATTGTTAACCAAAACCATTTAGAAACTTAATATCTGGGAAATATATGCGGACCCACGGAGTAGGTAAAGAAAGAGGATGCAACAATTAAGTTGCGAGACGTCGACAATTTAAAAAAAATTGACCTTTTTACTGGATTTTAACCCCAAATAATACACCACTCTAACAAAAATGTTCTAACATTGTTCCGCCATATTGAGTTTGTACCAAAATATTACCAGATCATCCCCATATGATCCCTAATTTTTGATCAAAATTTGAAATCAATCGAGGAAGTAGCCTTTAAGCTCTGCCGTGCACTGACAGACAGACCGACAGACAGACCGACCGACGGAGTTAATAAAACATATTTTTTGGCATCTAGCTACGCTAAAACGTAAAGATGTGTAAAACCTAAGAGGGTGATTTTTTCACGATTACAAACATTTTATTTGGCCACCATTTTGTTCGGCCATCTTGAATTACGTACTTGAACTAAGTACCACTATTTTACTAGTTGATACCTATACCATAATACGCTAATCTCTTTTACGAGGAAAGTAAGAAAGTAAAAATTACACCGCTGGCAACTTTAAACTACCTACTTATAAAGTGAATTAAAACTTTGCCTTTTTTTCGAATAATGACGGCTTAGCTGTAATTCTGGCGAAGTTGTCATATTAGTCCGCCAACTTGGATAATTTTGCATTGCATTGTATAGCAGTACTATACTGTATTGCTGCATTTTTGAATAATATTTTCAGTTAGTTAAGTGAAAGGTTTATTGCCATTCGATCTAGGGCATAATGCACCACGTTTAAGTGCATCCATCCCATACCATCTTATAGAGCTAAATGCAAAAAATATTTAAACAAAATTGATAAATTTATGCTATTAGAAGATCTTTCTTCAAATGTCCTGTATAGTATCTAACAAAAGACGTTAGAATGTAGAATGTAGAAATAGTTTTAATTTCAATAATTTTCGGATCAAACGACTAAACAATAATGCATAAATTATTTCTTATTATGTAATTTGGTCCCGACGAAAAAACTACGCGTCGTACCTATTATTCCTAGAACAACAGATAAACACTCCGTTTGCTGCCGTGGTCAGCTATCCGATTGTCCGAGCACGTCGCTAAACGGCCCTGCAGGAATATATTGGAAAGTTGAATATTTTGCGAGTTTTTTTAAGTTTAATTAATTTAATTAGATACCTTGGTACCTATTGTTTTCAATTCGTTCGAGTCAAAATAAATAAAATAAACAGTCTATTAGTGAAACCTTTTTCTACGCGATCGCTCGAGGAAAAAAATTCAAACAATGGAGCTTGGAAGACCTCTCCCCCATTATGATCTAACCAAAACGCAGAAGGCTTCCACCTCTAGTTCATCAAGCTACAAAGGCCGGGTAAGGATGTTTAATCGAAACATGTATTCGAAAAATAACTGGAGTTGTGGATGCGATCAAGAAAATGCATTTTTTTGTTTTGTTTGTGTTTTGTTTGGTGGTGATTCTACATGGACAAGGCATGGGGTTACTGATTTAGTGCACATTGAATGCATGAAAACAGCAAGGTACATATAAATAATATTATTAGTTTTTCTTTCAAAAATCAAATATAATGACTCAATTAAGTTCGGCTTATAGACAAAAATATTATTAAGCACAACAATCAAGTTGATAAAAACAGATATATTTTAAACATCATTATCAACTGTATTAGATTTTGTGGTCCATTAGAATTGGCATTGAGAAGTCCTGATGAAACCGAAGAATCCGGAAATAAAGGAGTGTTCCGAGAATTGATAGATTTTAGTTCTCAACTGGATAGAGATTAAAAGGAACATTTCAACAAAGTAACAGCATCGGACCTCTAAGACGATACAGAACGAATTATTGGACTCCATGATTAGCATTTACCATGAAGAAGTAACTAAAGAAATTAAAAAAGCAAATTATGTAGCGGTAATTTCAATTAGTCTTTATTTTACAATACATTGTCTCCAGTAAGCCAGTAGAAATATTTTGGATATTTGTAAATCCTCCCGGACACAATACCATTTCAATAGCAATTGCGTTTTAAATGAAATTGACCCTTTAATTGGTGACATACCCAATAAGTTAATAGCGCAAAGCTATGATGGAGCGTCAGTTATGAGCGGAGGTGTAAATGGGGTACAAAAAATAATTAAAGATAAATATTCTTTAGCAAATTATGTGCATTGCTGTGCTCATCAGGTTAACCTTATAATGAGCTCAATTGGTGCATCGGTTCGGATTTTTTTTGCTCATCTGACTGGAATTCTTTTTTTTTTCTACGTTACCTCAAGAAACAAAGGTATTGGATGATATAGCTAATAGACGATTACAACGATCATCACAAACGAGATGGAATTTTCATTTCAGGCTCGGTTTACTTTTACAGGACATCTGACAGCTACCGCATTATTTATGATTTCAAACCATTTCTGAAGCCGTTCCTCTTTTATCGTTGGTTTCACAGGAAGATATGAGGTGCACTTTTCAAGAAACTATTAAGTTATTGGAAGTTTTAGTGACAACACCTATGTCAATTAAAAAAAACAAAAAGGCAATAAATTAGCCATTTTGGGCGTCGCACCCCGAAAAATTTTAGCCTGCGGCGCTATTTAACTTTTGATCCACCATCAAACTCATTTCCCACGAGCCGCCACTGGAATGTAGTCAAATATGATTTTAGTCAAAATTAAATTTTTGTATGCTTTCGAAATAACGCTCAACTAAAATTTAGAGCCTTATTTATTTAAAGATTCTCTTGCACATAAATCTATAGATATATATGCATAAAAGAAGTAAACCCAATTGACATTAATTTTTGAGTTTAAGCCATTAGACGATTTTTTTTCAAATTTCCTGTACAGTATGTTAATCTTGCGACATTATCAACATAAATTACAGGTTTCCCGACGGAACGCCTATTTGATGATAACTGCTCCGTATTAAAACGTATACTGCTAATTATTATAATCTATTAAAAGTAACATTTTATCGAAAACCTGCTGTTGATAGCATCAAGGTTGGCAGAACATGCGTATTTACTTCATTTATATAGATTATAGGGGATTATTTTTTGCGCATTAGTAACATGTGTTAAGATACCAAAGCAGCAATTGATGGGCAAAAACGTGCTTATTGATGGTGCAAGACTGCTGATATTTACAAACAGACCGCCAATTATACTCGTGCATATATTAGGGAGATTCTTTTCAGGGAGAGAGGCACGATTTATGGAACGAGAAGTCGGCGTCGGTTTATTATATATAAAAATCCATTTACACTTAAAAAATTCCTTTGGAATAATCTTGTTAGGTGCGAAATGACAAATAGTTCTAGTTTCAGTTATTATTAGTTCACTAGTTAACAGTCTATACGAGCTGTGTGGACGACATTTGTGTTTCATAAACAGCTGGCCAATTAATGCCACCTCCTTACGTTTGTTTTTTTTCCTGTTGAAAGTCTTATACTGAGTACTACCACTGTATAAATTATACAATGGTACTACGTATATCCGAAATATTTTCTCAAGGTTTTTTAAAAGGTATATTTTATGTGCCTATCGTTACCCTTTGACAGATGTGGATGCTTTTTTTTCTCTAGGCTGGGTGTGGTGTTGTCTCAATTCAATTCAAATTCAAAACTTTTTATTTGCCTTATAAGACTTACAAACAATTGAAATACAAAATATTAGAATATAAAAATATAAAAATTTAAATGTTTACATGCAGGTTACATGCAAACAGAGTCTGCATAGCGATTTAACAAACAAACATGAACAAAATGAAAACAAAAATTTGGTGCCGGAAATCTAACATCTGATTTTAGATGTTTTTAATGTGCTGATTCCAAAAATGCCACCAGATTTTTTCTATCAGCTCTAGTTTTTGAGATACAGGTTACAGGTTAATTGATATTTTTTCCTGATAAAGGACAACAAATAAAAAGATAAATATGTACTTAATCGTCAAAACAGAAATTTCCCAGAATCTAATTAACCAAATGGATACCTCGAATTGTCCCTGACCCAATGTTCCTATACTAGGAACTACTCAAGACACTGCTCTTAATAACTTTTATAACTGTAATTGCCTATGACCCCATCCTTCTATACCTGCTTGGCTGTACTCGATTTAGTATATTACTGAGTTTTCCCAAGTAAAGTTGTGCTATCATTTTATGTAAATTTTGGTCGTTTTGTAGTATCAAGACACTAAACTGAAACAATGGCATCCACAAGCAGACGTACCTATGTAAGTCATCCCGATGTTTTTTGTTATGTGTGTGGTGAATACACTTTGAAAGAGAGCAGAAAAACGATTTCTGACTTTGTGAAAAGACCTTATCTTGCCTATTTTGGCGTTCCTTTAGGAGATGAAGATAAATCCTGGGCTCACATTTCATATGTAAAATATGTGTTGAACATTTGCGACAGTGGACAACTGGAAACAGGAAGTGCCTAAAGTTTGGTGTACCAATGGTTTGGAAAGAACCGCGAAAATCCTGATCTAGATTCTACAAGAAGGCCTGTAGCGCATTCGGAAGAAATACCCATTCCATCATTCATCAGTCTACCCGAACTGACAGAAGTTGATACAGAAACATCAACGTCTGAAGAAGTTCAAAGATTTCAATCATAAGAGACCTGAACCTCTCAAAGGAATGCGCTGAATTGCTTGCATCTAGATTAAAAGAAAAAAATCTAAGCAGAAAATGACAGCGAATTTGAAGCAGATTTAGCAAGTCCGCAGTGTTTCAATCAAGAGGAACTAAACTATATTAGAAGAGACATGAATATCTCAAATATTACATTTTATCGTAAAAGAGATAAGGATCTGCTGCCTTTTTTCGCTCAGGAAAATGACTTGGTATTCTGTAACAATATAAAAGGGCACTTAGAAAAAATGGGTTTGCCTGAATACACTCCAGATGATTGGCGCCTTTTTATTGACAGTTCAAAACGTAGTTTAAAATGTGTTCTTTTACATAACGGTAACAAATATGGCTCAATTCCTATTGGTCATTCTACTACCATGAAGGAAGAATATGAAACAATTGCATTAGTTTTGAGAAAAATTAAATACGAAGAACATCAGTGGGCTTGTGTTGATTTAAAAATGGTTAACTTCCTCCTTGGACAGCTGAGTGGTTATACAAAATATCCTTGTTTTTTGTGCCTTTGGGACAGCAGAGCTAAAAATGAGCACTGAGTTAACAAAAATTGGCCTTCAAGAGATGTCATGATTCAAGGAAAATAAAACGTGATAACGAACCTTTGGTTTCAAGAGAAAAAATCTTACTTCCGCCCTTGCATATCAAGCTAGGCCTAATAAAGCAATTTGTGAAGGCTTTAATCGAGATGGAAATTGTTTTGAGTATTTGCACGTAAATTTCCTGGCATTAGCACGGAAAAACTAAAAGCTGGTATATTTGATGGTCCTCAAATAAGGCAACTTATTAAAGATCCACAATTCACCACATCAATGAACGAGACTGAATCTAACGCTTGGTGTTCATTTGTTCAAGTAGTACAAAATTTTCTTGGCAATCATAAAGCAGAGAATTACGGAGAATTAGTGGAAACTATGCTTTCAAATTTTAATATTCTCTTAGGTGATTGTTGTGAAGAACAAGGGGAAAGATTCCATCAGGATAATAAAACTATGGAAGATCATTATCAAGGACGATGGGATAGCCACATGATGGCGGACTACTGCTGGAGCCTTCAGCGAGACTGCCCTAGTAAACTCCATTCTAGAAAGTCGTGTAAAAGAAATTTTTTATGTGATTAGTGACTAATGTATTTATGTTAATTAAGTTTTTGCAATAAATACTTAAATCCATGTGTCTTTGTTTTTTTAACTGGCAATAGTAATATTATATATTATAACAGTTATAACGTAAAATATATACACAAAAAAACTAGATCTGATAAACAAAATCTGAGAACTTTTTTACATTCTGCATCCAAAAATTACCCAGGAACAGTTAAAAAATGGCAGGCACCAAAATGTGTGTTGGCCTGTGTAATTTATAAATAATTATAAGCATTAAAACTAAGCTTATTATTAAAAAGTGAATGTTATGAATGAAGTGTAAAAACAAAAAGAAACAAAACAATATCAATATGTTATAGTTATATCCTATATGAGCAATGTTCATGGAATCGGGTGAAACTAAAAGCTGAACAAAATTTGTGTAAAATAAAGGGGTGGTTCGTTGAAATGCGTCTTAGTATTATTTATAAAAAACGAAATACATTGTCTTCAGCTGTAATCAGAACAAACTTCCTCCATACACAACATTATCTTTTCTAAATAATTCAATAACCATGGAAGAAACAGACAGTATTAAATATTTGGTGGTTGAAATAGACAGACATTTAAAATGAGACTATGCTTTTGTAAATTCACATTTACAATATGGAATTTCCAGCTGGGGAGGTACCTATCAAAAGCGTATTAAACCCCTTAAGGTAATACAAAAAATGTTTTTAAAGATAATTTATGGAAAAATCAATACTTATCCAAGTGACGATCTTTATAAACTTAGTAACATATACGACGTAAGACAGATATACGTCTGTAGGATACTTAATACCCAGTTTAAAAATAGGCATGAACTGGGAAATATTAGTCGTGAACACAACACGCGACTTAAAAATACAATGCAAACTGTGACACTAAAGGTTTCAAAAACGCACGTCCAGCGGTCAACTTGGTTCTTGTCTCCATATAATTATCGTCAGATACCTAGATATACAGTGTGTATCAGCCAAATGGAATAAATTCGATAATAAATAAATGGGGGCGTGTTCGGAAAAACGCTTGGACCCGTCGATTGGTATTTTTAGTTGCTCATTTTCTCCAATAAAAACTTTTTATACAGGGTGTGTCCTGTAACAGTGGTCAATGCCAACTTTCTTATTTCAAATGCAACACCCCGGATATTATTTAATTTTTGGATTCTTTAGGAGATTCTAAACATATTTTATGTTCAATGTCCTATACCTATCTTCAACTATTTCGGCAATATTAAGTGTTTTCAAATTTATTTTTATTTTATTTATTTCGAATTTATTATTATTCATGAAAGTGGCTCTGGTTACTGAACTATTTATTTGATTACAAAAATTCGCTACAACACACTCAATACTTATTTACCATTTAGGTCTTCATATTAAGAATGTAAGCAAAAACCATTTTAGCGTTCCTTTTTATTGATATGGAATAAAAAGAGCCAGTTTTGTTTACTTTTAAGTTTTGTTTACTTTTGTGTAAAATGCCTGTCCTTTCTCTTTGCAAGACAGTAGTTGTCAGTGTCAGTGTCATAGTCTTTTGAATTTCGTTAACTGCATAATACCTAATATCAGAAAAATGGCATATATCCCAAGGGACAATTAGTAAAATAGAAAAGCAGTTTCGCGAGCTTGGACATGTGAGGCAGATAAAAAAAGCAGCTGCCAATTCAATAAATGATGATACTAAATTGGATATTATGCTTGAGTTTGAGGAAAACCCACATATTTCTAGTCGACAAGCCGCCGCAATGTTCGATATTAGCCATTCGTCGATTATTCGAACATTAAAAGAAAATAAAATGCATCCCTATAAAGTGATACCAACTCAGGAGCTCATGGAAGACGATTATGATAGGAGAACTTATTTTTGTGAACAAATGGTGGCTATGTTAGATAACAATGTTATTCAATTAGAACATGTTTTGTTTTCGGATGAGTGCACCTTTACACTTCACGGTCATGTAAATCGTTAAAATTGCCGCTATTGGTCTAGGGAAAATCCTCACTGGATCAGCGAAGAACATACTCAATATCCTGAAAAGGTTAATGTTTGGGCAGGAATTGTTAGGGATCATATCATAGGCCCCTTTTTCATTGACGGCAATTTGAATGGCGATAATTATTTAGCACTGCTCCAAAATAATGTCGTGCCAACTTTGACAAATTTGTATCCGGATCCAGCACCCACACGTTCCCACAAGTTCCAGCGAATATGATATGGTTTCAGCAAGATGGAGCACCGCCCCATTACCAAATTAATGTCCGGCAGTACCTCAACGGAATATTTCCAAATTGGTGGATAGGGAGACGAGGATCGATAGAATGGCCAGCGCGATCCCCTGATCTGACGCCATTAGACTTTTTCTTATGGGGACATATTAAAAATGTTGTATACAAAACTAAACCCTTCGACTTAGCTGACTTAAGAAGACGAATAACGCTTGCGATTAGATCGGTCACGCCTGAGATGCTAAATAACGTTAGAAGAAATTTCTATTTAAGATTAGGAATTTGCCAAGACGTTCGCGGCGAGCATATTCAACAGTTCCTAAATTAACTTTTTACTTTTGTTTATACATTATGAAGAAATAAATAATTTTATTTTTTTAATCTTAATTTTTGCAATAACACTTAATATTGCCGAAATAGTTGAAGATAGGTATAGGACATTGAACATAAAATATGTTTAGAATCTCCTAAAGAATCCAAAAATTAAATAATATCCGGGGTGTTGCATTTGAAATAAGAAAGTTGGCATTGACCACTGTTACAGGACACACCCTGTATAAAAGGTTTTATTGGAGAAAATGAGCAACTAAAAATACCAATCGACGGGTCCAAGCGTTTTTCCGAACACGCCCCCATTTATTTATTATCGAATTTATTCCATTTGGCTGATACACACTGTATAGAAGAATCGAGTACAAGCAAACTATTTTAAATCTCAGTTAGGAAAATGGATTCGTGACCTAGAAAAACTATTCATGTTTATGTTAATCTTAAATAATTGTGTAAGAATTAATTCAACTGTTTTATATGATATAATTGTTAATGAAATCATGGAAATGTTCTTTGTTAACTCTTCGTTTCTTGGATATTTTGTGTGTTATAGGC
Organism: Kuschelorhynchus macadamiae; assembly: GCA_030620095.1. Classification (NCBI taxonomy): domain Eukaryota; kingdom Metazoa; phylum Arthropoda; class Insecta; order Coleoptera; family Curculionidae; genus Kuschelorhynchus; species Kuschelorhynchus macadamiae. The sequence goes on along the minus strand of JAUTXW010002846.1, from coordinate 15,298 downwards.
TAGGTTTTAAAGTGTGTTTAGGCATTTATTTATAAAATTTAAAATTAAGTAGTAAAATGAAAAAGGTATGTCCCAAACTAGTCTTCGGACTTCTGGGATTTCTTTCTTTTTATTTCCTATGTTAATATTAATGATGTAATGTATGTTGAACTATCGGAAATAAAAATTATTATTATTATTATCACATCAGAGGGCTCAGAATGCAGGAAGCATGCGGGGGCGGACACTTGAGAGGATGTGACTAGTATTAAAGTTATTATTAGTTAATCTCTATTATTTTATTAAAAAATGGGCGAGTGCAGCAAACAAAAATCTAATTAAAAAATATGTAAATATATAAAAATCATCATAACTAATTAAATAAATAAGCAGTAATAGTATCCATTTATAACGGAAATTCATCGGTTCAAATTAAAAGTAGGTTTGCGAATACAACAAAAAAGGTATTACTAAAAATCTATTTATCCAATGTATCTCAAATTTTGCACAAAAATCATATACTATGTAGGAAACAACTGGTAAAATTTTAGTACGAATCCAAGATAGCTGAATAAAATGGCGGCTTAATAAAATTATCAAAAATTCACTCTGAAAAACTACTTAGTAGATTGATTTGATATATTGATTGATAGAACTAATTGTTGTAGAGAAATGAAAAATTGCCGTATTAATTCAAGATGGTGGAAGAAAATGGCGGCCAAATAAAATGTTTGTAATCGTAAAAAATTACCTGCTCAGGTTTTACAAATTCTCACGTTTTAGCGTCCCTAGAAGACAAAAAATATGTTTCATTCCGTCAGTCTGTCTGTGTGTAAAAACACAAGTTTTACTTTGTTAACTGTCGCTTATTTTATTTTTGCACTAGGCGTGACTGCAGTTTCATACTACTAGTACATTTTCAAACGCTTCTTTACTACTTATTGCACTTATTTTAAATTATACCCAACATCAAGTGTGGCATAGCTAGAAACTGGTAAAATATTGGTAGGAATCCAATATGATGGTACAAAATAACGCCCAATAAAAATGTTTAATAAAACAATATATATATGTACTAAACTAAATTGGGTCACACTATTCCTAATAAAAGGGAAGATTCATAACGTGGGAAGTTCCGGGGTAAAGGAAATTTATCGATTTTTTCAAAGTAATAAAATTTTATATGCTGTATGAATATACAAATTGTTACTCACAAATTATGTGCAGGGGTTTCATCTCAGGGTTCATTTATATTTTGTTAGAGCTTTAGGAGGTATAGTAGATACAACAAAACTTCAAATACAAAAGTAGGATTTTTCTTTAGTATAAAAATTATAAAAGAACATATTTTTTATATGTGTCTTATAGCTGCGTAAATGAAGTTGTTTAATATTGTTTGATAAATTATTCCACATCTGAACTGCGACGAAGCTAAATGATTTTTGAAATGCTGCTGACCTATGCTGTGCGGTCCTAAAAAAATTTAAATATTGAGTACCATAGTTATGTTCCTGCGTTGTGAATATAGACCTAATATAGTTGTTAATATGCGAAAAATAAATAAGAACATATGATACTCGCGTCTTCTCGCCGTTAACACGATAGAATATCTATTGAGATACGGTGTAATATGGTTCCTAAATGGTATATTATGTACGAAACGTATGCATGCATTTTGAAGTTTTTGTATGGAATGTTTAATGTGCGCGCTTAGTGAGTTATGATAGACGACATCACCATAGTCAAGTAATGATAACACTAGAGAATCACATAATGAATGTTTTGTATCACTAGCTAGTTGGTGTTTAAGTTTATACAATTTCCCCTGACGCATATATTCAAAACTACTCCCTAATATGATCCTCAAAATTTAGTTTGTTATCGATAAAAATATCCAAATTCTTAGCTACAGTTGCAATTGGTAAGGATACGTCATCTATTTTAACTTGAAAATTAGTTAAGATATGATTTTTAAGACCGGCGTTGACGCGATCAGTCTACTTCGCATTATTCGAATTCCATCTTAGGTACGGCATTCCATTTTGGGGTGCCAGTAGCCAGAACTTTTTTAAACATCGTTTTTTTATTACAGAAGAAGGCTTAGTGATAGAACGAAAGCTTTAACTGCTGTGGTCAATTAAGAAATAATGGTTCTTAGGATTAGACCGTGTCAAAATGGAATCACTTTCCGACGTTTCGCCTTCGATTGCACGAGGCATCTTCAGGTATTTTTATTACACGAGATCGGAATACTGAATAAGCTCGGAGAGACCCAGGCCGGCTATTTATGGTCGACCTGTGTTTACCGGAGCATGACTTGGAAACAGAGAAACTGACTCAAACTTTAAGAGGGAATGGATATTGCACTGAGGATATTAAACGATTAATTAGAAAACGTAATAATTCTACTACATGAAATGATACTAATATTTTTCTATAGGAAGTGTAGTTCTTCCATTTATACAGGGAACCACAGACAAGATTGCAAGGTTACTTCGCCGGTCCAACATACGTACAATCTTCAACACACACATTGAAATTGGACAATGTTTGCGATCGCCAAAGGACATTATTCCTTTCCAAACGGAAATGCTATTACTTGTTCCTGTGGTGATGTCTATATTGGAGAAACTGGACGATCCATATCGACTAGGCTTAAGGAACACGAACGATGTATCAGAAAGAAACAAATTGTACAATATGCTGTAACTGAACACCAACATTATACTGGACATGTTATAAATATAAAAGAATGCAAAGTTCTTGCACCGGATTCTTTAAACGCAAAATTAGAGAATCTATTGAAATTTATAAGCGTCCTAACAATTTTAATAGAGATACGGATTTCGGTCATCATTATACGTGGAAACCGATCGTTACACCGAGTCACGTTCCGGAAAACACAGGTCGACTATAAATAGCCGGCCTGGATCTCTCCGAGCTCATTCAGTGTTCCGATCTCGTGAAGTAAAGATCCCTGAAGGTGTCTCGTGCAATCGAAGGCGAAACGTCGGAAAGTGAATTCATTTTGACTGTCTAATCCCGAGAACCATGATTTCTTAACAGAAGAAGGCTGTTCGTTTTATCGCTAAGTTCACCCAAAGGGAGTCCTGCAGACCTCTTTTTCTATAACTGAGAATTCTCACACTTACCTCCCTTTTTATCCCCGAAACTTCTACAATTATATTTAAATATAACCATAATATTGCAACTTCGCCTTCCAGAGACAATATTAGACAGGCTTCTCATCTACCCCTACCTATACCCACTAAGGAATTTACAAAAGGTCTTTATTCACATTAGGAACGCCGTCTCGCTTAAGATTTCTAGAAGAACATTAAAGAGTGCACTTCTAAAAAAAGTATGGGTGAGTTTTATGCAGACAGCCTATTGTAATTATTTGTCCATTGTTTAGATCTGTTGTGTATGCTACTGCTGAATTGTTTGTTGAAACCTTCTATGAGGTTTTGCTTCGGGGAATCGATATTCATGTTCCCAAGAAAACCATGGTTGACTGCAAGTACCCAAAATGGTTTGACCTCCCATTAAGAAGGCTTATTGGACAAAAGAATCGCTTATATAAGAGGTATAAAAGGACTGAACAACAAGCTGACTATCTGGCCTATTCGGACATACGACGTGAAGTAAAGTTTCGAACTGACATGTGCTATCTTACATATGTCACGCAAACTGAATTACTTATTCCGGAAAATATCAAGCACTTTTGGTCATTTGTTCGTAACTTGAGAAGAGACTCTGGTATGCCTAGTGTTATGAATTATGACGGTGAAGAAATAATGGGTTCAAATCACATCGCTAATGCCTTTGCAGCCCATTTTCAGTCCTGCTATTCACACCATGAAATTTTAGATTTTAGTCAGTTCAGTCCCGTAAGTTCTTCAGGGAAACTACTAGCAACATATTATTTTACAGAGGCAGAAATCTGCACTAAAATAGATGGCCTTGATGTTTCTAAGAGGGCTGGTCCTGACGGAATTCCCACTATCTTTTTGAAAAGGTGCTGTCAGTCGTTGTCTCAACCGCTATGTGTAATTTTTCAAAGATCTTTTAATCTAGGTTCATTTCCTGATATTTGGAAATTTTCTACACTGATGCCGATCTTTAAATCCGGTGATAAAAGCGATATAAAGAACTACAGAGGTATCTCTTTGCTTTCACATATCCCAAAGCTGTTTGAGGCAATTATCACTGATCATTTATTTGAGTCTTTGAAACACTACATTACGAGTATGCAACATGGTTTTTATCGCGGTCGCTCAACTACTACAAATCTTGCGATGTTCCAAAATTACTTAATTACATCTGTCGAAGCTGGCCAACAGATTGATGCTGTTTACACGGACATATCCAAGGCTTTTGATAGTGTTTGTCATCAGCTTTTATTATTAAAATTGCAGCAAATTGGTCTTTCTGGAAGTTATTTGGAGTGGATCAGATCTTATTTGTTTAATCGTCGACAACAGGTCAACATTTGTGGTTCAGTTTCTAGGGAGGTTATTGTGACATCGGGTGTCCCACAGGGTTCACATATTGGTCCAGTGCTCTTTCTACTTTTTATAAATGACATAGTATCTTGCTTTAGAGCGTCCAAATGTCTTTTGTATGCAGACGATTTAAAAATTTTTGCTCCCGTTTACACTGACTCAAATGCACTGCAATCTGACATTGGAAGGCTCGTCAACTGGTGTAGCACTAATTATCTCCATCTTAACATATCCAAGTGTAAAGTGCTCCGTTTTCATAAACGCATTAATCCTGTTCTCTCCTCCTACTTCATAAATGATGTAACACTAGAGGTTGTTAGTTCTTACACTGACCTAGGTGTTATTTTTGATGACAAACTAACATTTAATCTGCATATTGACAGCATTGTACTCAAGGGTTTTAGATTGTTGGGCTTTATAAAAAGGAATACAAGGCATGTGACGGACACCAAAGCAATTGTCTGTCTGTATTACTCACTGGTACGGAGTGTTTTGGAGTATTGTTCAACAATATGGAGTCCATCATACCAGTGCTATAACGATAGAGTTGAAAAAATACAAAATAGATTTGCGAAATACCTCTTATATAAATTTAATTTTCCATATCAGGATCTATCGTATAACACTAGAGCTCTTCTATGCGGCCTTCAAACCCTTGAGTTTCGGAGACGTAAGGCACTTCTTGTTTTTCTACACAAGCTAATAAATGGAGACATTGATTGTGAAATATTGTTGGGGTCGGTCTCATTTTTGGTACCTATTAGGAGAACAAGACAACCTCAGCTATTCTTTGAAAGATACCACCGTACAAATTATGGGTCTGGCGCATTTATTGACCGACTAGTGTGTAATTACAATCGTCATTTCGCAGAATATGACATCTTTAGACTTAGCACTTTGCAGCTAAAAAGGCAGCTAAATGGATTGCTTTTGTGAGGTTTTTTACACTTCGTATTCATATGGATTTATGTATTCCTTTGTAATTTTTTTTGTCTGTAAATGTGTATTTGTGTATCAATTTTTTTTCTCTATTTTAAATGTTTGATGTAGTTACTGTTTTTATTGGGTCTCTCGATTTTGACTTTTTTATTTTGACCTTGTTTACGAATCCGTACCATTTAGAATGTTTAGCATTCTGTAGTGTACGTTTCAGAAGGACCACTTGTCCGACGCGTGCATCGGCTACGTCCTTCCTTAAAAATTAAAAAAAAAAAATTAAAAAAATGAATTACTTACTTTAGTTAAACATAGGTGTTATCAATTATTTGTTTTATATGTTTTTATATCGTTTTTTACTTTTTTTCGATTAAACCGACTTGCATATATTGTATATTGCCACGTAGATTTTAACTGCCATTTAACTTATTTGTGTGATTTTTTTACTAGTTTTTTACTTTGTAACATGCTTCAACCGAATTTTTTGGATTCTTGACAATAAAGTACATATTGATTTGATTTGATTTAGTAACCGTATTTAATTCGCTAAGATCTTTATTGAAGTTTGTTTGTGAAGTAAGTATAAAGTATCTATAGCAAAAGACTTGTAGAGTTGAGAATCGTCTGCGAATTGTTGAAGTTCGGAGTGTTTAATTATTCTTTCCATGTCCGTAACATACAAAGAGAACAGCAAAGGCCCTAAGATGGATCCTTATGGTACGCCTCTTTCAAGAGGAATATAATTGGACTGTCTCTGGACCTGTTCACTTTTTATGGTCACACAGTGAATTCTATTAGTTAGATAAGACTTTAAAACCCACATTGAATTGTCAGAAAAACCAAAGTAATGAAGCCTTGCCAGTAGCATCCTATAGTCCACAGTATCAAATGCTTTACTGAAATCAAGCAAGCAAAGGCAAGTAAACTTTTTTTTATCTTCCCTATGTCTGATTTCATTAGCAGGATTGCAAAGACAAGTGGTAGTACTAAATGCGTTTCTAAAACCCGATTGACATTCAGGAATTATGTCATATAGATTATAAAATGAAATTATTTTATTATAAATAGGTTTTTCCAGCACTTTAAAAATTACGGACAAGATGCTGACAGGCCTTAAGTCTTTTAGTTCTTTAGGGTTAGGTTTCTTAGGCAAAGTTTTTATAATGGCTTTTTTCCAAAGTTTTGGAAAGACGCCATTTAATATGCAAGTATTAACAATATTCATTAATGGATTTTTAAGAAAAAGGTAGACTAGTAGAATATTTCAGATCTTTAAGTGAGAGACCATCTTCACCAATAGAGTTAGTTATGGAATTTATATATTTATGTAAATCCGAATTATCTAAGAGGGTAAAATTAAGTTTAGAAGTAACATTTCGATGAGTATTTTGCTGATAAAAAGAAACCTGTTCATCGCGTGTACTATTCGATATATTGTTACACTCGGAGAATTATAAATTAAGTTTGTAACATTTTAATTTCGTCACTACGTTTTAATGCATAAAAATCCGTAAATCCGGTACTGTAAGTCTCCTATCGACAGTAAGGTGCTCATGGTCGCTGCTTAGCGAAGTCTTCCGATTCATATTGAGGCAATTCACTAGTCTTCGTGTAGATGGCGCCTTAGTTTTGTTCAATTAGTAATTTTACTTTCTTCTCCTTTAAATATTTTTCTTTCCTGTGATCCAGCTCAGGGATTGGCTGATTTATTGTCCAGATTTGGTCAGTTTGATTTTAGTAAAATGGCACCACTGACGGATTGTCATCCCCCTACTGCTGCCTTGACCTGGTGGTGAGGTAGGTTAAGCTTCTTGTCTCTCTGGGAGGTGAAGGTTAAGTGTGAAAGTTTGTCGGCGAATTGATCCTGTTTTAATCTAGGCCATCTTTTGGGATTTACGTCGGCAACTTAGTTAAAAAGGCTCCTATGTGTATTTAATTACGTTGTACCTTAATATTTTTGGTTGAGGAACCTTTTATTACTCTCTTGTGAGGATTTAACTGCACTTGACCACCTACCATATTTTTTTGATGGGACAAACTTTACGAAATGGCTAATAAAAAATCCTTTACCATCAAATAAGGTAAGATGTGATATATTTTCCCTTTACATATTTTCTTGTATTTTGTCATATTATTTTTTATAGGTTATGTTTTAACCTCTAGCTTAGATATAGTTTCTCGGCTATAACTAAGGTCAATTTGTTTATATATAAAAAAGAGATCATTTTTTTTTGTTACTTAGTTCTCTTATTAAAAATTAAATACAAGGCCACAGAGTTATTTTACTTATTGAAATTATATATATATATATATATATATATATATATATATATATATACCTTGTGTTTATACCTTATGTTTGTTATAATTATTAAGTTTATTTCTGCAATACAAAAAGGTCTATTTAACCTATGTCTATGTAACCTCCATAACCAATTGTTATTTAAGTTTGCGTAAAGTAAAGAACAGTAAATACATTGGGGAGAATTTGTTTTCTTTAATAAGTGTGTTTCAATACAACTATTACAGGTGTATGTTATAATTAGGAAAGAGGCCTATATATCTATAAAAATCACTTTAATTTTCATATTTCTTTGAAGACCGAAACAACCTTATAAAATATAAATACATGCTATCTGCTTTAACTAATTTGGCAAAACTGAACAATATTTTATCAGTGATTTGCGTTTTTTGACTGTAACATCTTATATTAGCTTACATATACTGGAGTAATGACATTTTGTATTAATATCTACAAGATTTTAAGGGTGGATTCTTGTTACTATTCACTATAAGGGCTGTAATGTACCTATATTAGTATTAATTAATAGATTTGTTGCTTATATTTTGTATATAATGTTAAGGGGTTGTAGTTGATAATATTTTGTATCGTAATAGACATGTACGAGCCTAATATTTTGAATTTCTTTAATAGAATGACTTAAGATTTTTTGTAATTTGGGTAAATTGGTTTAAATGAAGTAAAGCTGGAAAATATTGATACATTTTTGTTTGGAATTATTTTCTTTATTTGATATACTGGGTGTTAAGTTGTTAAACAGACCTATATACTTTTATTTGGGGTGTAAATCTTAGACGTTTGTACTATTCTAGGGTTTTTTTTCTTCTTCTCCCTCCTCTTTTGCTTCTTGTTCCTGTTCTCCTAACCAGGGTTTGAACCTGGATGTGTCATTGTAAGTGGAGCAGAAGTCTGTTACCTAGTACTTAAGTGTGTACGTACCCAGTTTTCCTGCTGGAAATGTCTTCGATGACACTTACATCATAGACTGCTGATCTAAGTCACCGATGGTGATAGACACTTAGATAAGTATCTTAATTGTAACATCCCTTGTGCTGAATTGACTTTATTGTTTATTGCTGATCAACTTTATGAATTTTTCTATTTTTTTTGAGTGTAGAGTATACTTTTTGATATAAAGTTCTAACTACTGCTGGTGTGCATAAACCATGATTATTGGTGTTGTCAATAAGATTATTTTTACTTTATAGCTCATGCTGATACTCAAATATCACATTATAAGTTTAGGACACAATAATCTATAGGTTTTTGTCAACATTTGACCGTATAGTAGGCTTTAAGATACAGAACATCACAGTATAAGTTTATGACACAATAGTCTATAGGTTTCTGCCAACATTTGGTAGTATAATATACTTTAAGATACAGTGTTGTTGTAAAGTGTGATCACATCTTGAAATTTTAACTTATAAGTTATAAGATCTAGTTAGTTTATACAAAGTATATAATAAGTGTTATAGACAGGTAACACTACTGGAATATGTGATGATATTTATGATTTTCAGAATCATTTTTATGGGTAAGGTTTAACTTTATGGCCGTAGACCAAAAGAATTTTCTTGATTTGCTTGACCGACTTTTAAAAAATGCATTCTTTTCCCGAATTATGGCGTGTTTAGTATAATTTCAGAGCTGTCTGTAATACTGTAGGCGGCCTTGCGTTTTATTTTTTAGATATTTTTTATATGCTTAGCCTCTTGCTTATTTTAATTAGTTTCTTAATGTTATTTATAATCCATGGAGTAAATGGTTTATTGTAAATTTTCTTTGTTTTTATAGATGCATGTTTATCTATTAAGTATTTAATATCGGAATTAAAAATGTCCACTTTTTTGTCTATGTCATTGGTGTAATAAACACTATCCAGCGATAATTGTGATGCATCCCTTAAAAATTCCTCAGAATTACCGGACTCATCGAACATTATTTTAGGTGGCGATTTTAATATTAACTTTAAAGATAAAAACTCTATTAATACTTTGAGATTATATAATATTTTATCATCTCACAGTCTGGCTCTGCATGTGCAAAGTCCTACTCGTTTTTCTCAGTTTTCTTCATATGTTATTGATTACATGTGCTCAAACTTTGATACTGACTCTTTTGTGTGTTCATTAATCAATGCTGGTCTGTCAGATCATGAAGCTATTTTTGCGTCAGTCCCTTTAAAAATTAATAAGTGTCGCAGTTCTAGATTTAGCTATGGTAGATTGTTTAGTAGTAATAATTTTGATGGCTTCCGACGAATGTGTGAAACTATTTGTCGGGATAGCATTTTTGACCTACCTCATTATCTAGATTTCTTTTACATGAGGTTAGTACATTTGAAAGATAATTTCCTAAACCAAAAAGGTTCAAAGTTCCTTCTAGTTCTAAAAGTGCATACTATTATATAATTTTGAAAAGGTAAAAAAAGGCAAATTTTATAGTCTGTAAATATACAGGGTATTCTATTTAAAAAATAAAGTAGAGTCTGATAACTTTTTGACCTAACCCTGTGTACTAAAAATGGCCCCTATTCGGCCATTTTTAATTTTTTTTAATATGCTTACGGTGGGATGACTCTAGCAATATTCTGAATGTCCTCTAAAATGGCGTGGTCAAACCATCGCGGAGTGATGGATGTATAAGCATAAAGAAAACAACATAATGGCCGCAATTTCGCGTTTTTTCACATTTTCTTAATTTGCTTGTTTTGGGACCATTCTGGCAATATCTTGAATGTCCCCTGAAAATTGAAGTCGGGTAAAAATACTAGATTTTGAGATTGTATAGGGTGTCCGGATTTGGTTGCAAAAGCAGGGTATCTCGCTTATTTTTAACCTTGCGGTTTTCACGAACCTAAGCTAATTTTTTGTGAAACTCATGAAGCCGTAAAGAAAATTTTCATAGCCTTCTTCGTTTATGAGATACAGGGCGAAATAGAAAATTCTGCATTTTGGGACCCCCCTCGTATCTCGGTTATCCTTTAACTTAACGCAAAGAGAAAAATTGCTGCTTATGCAGTTTTTTACGCTGGATCCAGTGGCGTAGTCATATTTTTCATTTGAGTTGTTATTTTTTAGATATGACCCAAAGTTGTGTGTTTTTAAATGGTACACCCTGTATATTTGTCCAGAAATTGATTTGTGCTTTTAAAAGCTTCTCAAAAATATATAATAGTATGGGTCTATTTTACTAAACAACAACAAAAATCCTAATTTTTATAATTATCATCCCAAATTTTGCAGTAGGCCATGCAAAACAATGCTGCCTTTTATTTAAAGTCGTTAACAATATCTACATCCTAACAATAAATCAAAATAAATATGTAAATAAATCTATTTATCAAAATGTGTATTGACAATTTCGCACCAAAAAAGTACCACCTACCTAGATTTATGTAACACAAGAACAAAACAGTGATAAATTATTATGTAACAAGCCTTTCAGCAAAAATCAACTGTCGTATAAGAACTACAGTAACCAAGAAAATCAAAAGAACTGTTCAAACTGATTTCCATTTTGTTCTATGCATGCTTCGCACAATTTTCGTATTCGTTTTAGTGAATTAAGCAAAATAAATGATTTTGTAAATAGCGAAAACTTTCTCTTATTGCATTTCCTAAATCTTGGACATTATTATAGTGGTCTTTGTAAATTCTATTTTCCAGATATCCCCATAGAAAGAAATCTAAAATCGACAAATCTGGGGACCTAGGGGGCCATCTTGTAGGTCCATTTGTTCGGATCCATTGATTGGTAAAATTATTGTCGAGAAATAATCTCGTCATTCCAGAATTGTGTGCAGGAGCACCGTCCTGTTGAAAATAAATTTCGTTGATTTTGCGCTAGAGGAACATCGTCAAGTAATTCAGGTACAGCTGCCTCTAAAATTTCTATATTGCGATTGGCTGTTAGATTTCCCTCAAATATATAAAATTTTATATGTGTTTCTAATATGAAGCAGGACACATTTAGACCAAACCTGCCCTTCTGTCTTCTGGGAAATATTTGGTGTTGATTTTCCTGGAACCAGAATCTACTATTGTGCCTATTGAGTATACCAGAATTACTGAAATGTGCTTCGTCTGACCATATAACCTTCCTTTCAAAATCTCTAAGCATATCGCATCTTTCTCGAAACCAATTGGAGAAGACTACCCGACGCTCTGCATCCCCTGGCTGTAAGTGTTGCACGAGCCTAAATTTGTATGGGTGGTATTTGTGCTTTTTTAGAATTTCTTGAACTGTAGTTTTTGGAATCCCTATGCTCTTTTCACTGGCCCTACAAAAGTTTGTAAGGTAAGCTTCTGCATTAGCCAAAACCGTAATTTCCTCAGCCTCCCGATTTTCTTTATTATTTGTTTTCGTACAAGGTTTGATAAATGATCCGTGATTAAGTAAATTCTTTTTTATCCGATAAAAAGTGGATATATTAGGTTGCCTCCTTTCTGGATATCTAAATAAAAATTAAGCACTAGTATTTCAACATACCTAAAAATTAACTATTTACCTGTTAAAATACATCTCAGAAGCCGCTTCAACATTTTTATTACTTAATATAAAACAAGCTAACATATCGTACTTTTCATAATGTTCGAAAGTTTGGTTTTCTTCCATAATAATACAAATATATTTTTACACAATAAATAAATACAAAAAACTAGCGCTATATTTTATATACGCGTACAAAATAGGGAAATGTCATTTGCTTCCAAGAAAACAAAAGAAAACGGCATCGTTTTGCATGGCCTACTGCAAAATTTGGGATGATAATTATAAAAATTAGGATTTTTGTTGTTGTTTATTAAAATAGACCCATACTATTATATATTTTTGAGAAGCTTTTAAAAGGACAAATCAATTTCTGGACAAATATACAGCGTGTCCCATTTAAAAAACACAATTTTGGGTCATATCTAAAAAATAACAACTCAAATGAAAAATATGACCACGCCACTGGATCCAGTGTAAAAAACTGCATAAGCAGCAATTTTTCCCTTTGCGTTAAGTTAAAGGATAACCGAGATACGAGGGGGGTCCCAAAATGCAAAATTTTCGATTTCGCCCTGTATCTCATAAACGAAGAAGGCTATGAAAATTTTGTTTACGGCTTCATGAGTTTGACAAAAAATTAGCTCAGGTTCGTGAAAACCGCAGGGTTCTATCTTTAAAAATAAGCGAGATACCCTGCTTTTGCAACCAAATCCGGACACCCTGTACATTTTCATAGGCACCCTGTATATATAAAATTACATAACGGGATAGCAAAAGACCTTTTAGTAAAGGGAGTTGTATGTCTTTTACACACCTCAATGCTTTAATTTGAAAAGGGTATTTAAAAAAATTTAAATTTAATTATAAAACTCGCTGCCTTTATCGCCCTTATACCTGTGTGTTTTTTTAATATTAATTAAAAAAAAACGGGTCAACGGAATTCAAATCAAAACATATGCGACCACCAGAAAAACATCCTCTATAATTTGGCGTTTGACTCATCAAAATCGGCCAAGCCAAAATACATACAGGTCAAATTGACAACCCCCTCCTTTTTCGAAGTCGGTTAAAATTATGTCTTAAGTTGTAAAAACCATTGGCTTACATGAATAAAGAAGTACTTATTTTACCAAAATACACTTTTTTAGTTCAGTTTACAAATGCGGGATTTTTTATTTTTTTAATATACATGTTTTTCCCTTATACTTTACCTACGGGTGTGCTTCTGGGAGTGGTCCTGTGGTATAATCCTGATTAATATGACGTAGACAGCGCTTCGATCAATTTGATAAAATAACAGGCAGATGAAGTAATACTTGGTCCTATATAAGTTAATTTTCATCACTTAATTACACACTCGGTACACCTGTATAGAAATGATGAACGTATGTCAATTTAAAACTGCTGAATATTCAATATACACGGCGACATGTACATCGGCGCAAATATACGGGTCTGCTGCTTCAATGAAGAGACATCTTTTCGATTACATTTTTTTACTCAAACGAGTAAATCCTATAATTAGAGATCATTGTAAGCTTGTTGTGAGCAATCGGGCGATGTTTGGCAATACGCGGATTAATGGACAGCTGCTATAATCAGACCATTATTAGTAGTTACCTGCAGTTACAGATGTCATACACAACGGTCTCTTCATATTTTTTTATTTTATTTGGAGTTTTAGTTATTGTCTTTTTCTAGAAACGGGTTAAAAGTGCAATTTTTAACACACCCTAGTAGCTTTAAAAATGTTACTTTAAGGCATTAGTGCCGTGCTGTTTAAGACACTGATGTTAAAAGTGAAATGTCAAATTTTGAAAGCAGCCATCAAAAAATATACAGCGTGTGGCAAATGCAAGGAAACGGCGAAATATCTCAGTTACCGCTCTCCTGAATTTAATTAACATATGTACACTTTGGTATGAAATTATCCTATATTCAATGGCAAGTTCCGCATTGCTACCAAGTTTACCGTTTTTTTGTTATAAAAGGAATTTTTTTTTAATGGAACATCCTATATTATATTACTCAACACTTTTTGTTGAGAGCACTTTTATGAAAATTTGCGAAAATAAAGATCTAATATCCAAAATTTACATTACTTTTTATTAAATTACCTGTACACAAATCGCGACCCACAGTAATTCAGTTAAGTTGTAACTCGAGAACGGAAGATATATTAATTGACATTTAAATTAAAGATAACATTATTTTTTGACTATTTATATTCTTTCTCCATGGACGCCGTCAGCATATATATTATTATAATTTTCCAAGGGCGTGCAGTCCATGGAAGCAAGGGAAGCAGTGCTTTCCCAAAAAAAATTACAAAACATCTTCTGAAATGTAATTTTTGAAATAGGCAAATTTGGCTTCATCTATCTCTACAAGTTTTCCAACTCCGACTATTTGTCGCGAATTGATAACTACCCACTGAATGCATACCTCCCTGCAGAATGAAGACCAATCAACTACAACAAGACTATTACATTTAAGTTCTTTCATAATGAAACGTTGTCTAGGAAATCCTACCCTCAACCACAAAACCGTAAAATAAACTACATTTTCCAATGGCAACTTCGACTTATAAAACCAAGTTCCCACTTTGCCATTTTTCTTAAATGTACAGGGTGGCCATTTTATGGTTTTACAGTACCTTATCTAGAAAACGGTAATAGTTACGACAAAAAGTTAAATACAAAAGTTGTTTGGATTCAATTAAATTTTTCTTTTATTTCACTTTTGCTTATACAGGGTGTTTCGTTTTGACGTGACACATGTCAACTTTCTTAATTTAAATGGGATACCCTATATATTATTACATATTTCGATTCTACTGTTAATTTGCGAAAGTTTTTATAATAACATCTATATTTAAATTCTTTATCGTTTTTGAGTAAATTGGGTTTTTAGAATTTTTTTTAAAAAAAAATTTTTATCTATAAAGCTTTAATGGAACTGATTAATATCCTAAACATACATTACTAAGGGTTCAATTCAACGAGTTTCCATGCTGGTCTTACCAATTAATAAACAGGGTGTTAAAAATGGAGAGCAAAACAAACAGAACTTTAAATGT